>OW121743.1:39211955-39370553 GCA_933228675.1 Stomorhina lunata | reverse complement strand
CATTCAAACGATATAACATTTTTACCTCAAGTTTACACCTCTTTTTTTTTGTTGTATGCAAACCATACAGACATAGGTTGTATTATACATATGTTTATGTAAATGTTTGTTAATATATGGTTGCCAATCTACACTCTACACGTGGTTTTATGTCTCTCTTTATTTAGGTAAATAACAAAATATGTGTTTACATTGGTATATATGTACATATGTATGTACATATGCATGTGTGTAAGTATACTTTTGCATATTCGTATCTGGCTGTGTAATGTAAACAACATTGTTTACATAATTGGATAGATGGTTGTAGTGTCATATTCTTAAAAAAAAAAGATCTATAGAAAAATTTGGCATAGTTTACATGAAAGTTGGAATATTATACAAATGTGTACACATTTTACTACGATACATATATTTATGCATTGCAGAATTTACATTTACATACATATTTATGTACATATTTTTGTTTAGAGTAATTTACCTACCCAAAAATACATTTTGTCAATTACATAGATTTAATTAAATTTACATATGTACACAGAAAACTTGTTTTCGTATTTGTAACTATTAACTAATTAATTAATTTAGTTAATGGTCATGCATTTCAGGTAAATGTACATTTAACTGAGTGTTTTTACTACCATTTAAACAGAAATGAAATATTAACAATTTAATATCATAAACAAGTAAGAGTGTTATATTCGTCTTTGCCGAATCAAAATATGGACCAAATTCGAAAAAAATTTGTTACACTATTTAATATTGTTGGTAAAATCTTTGGAATAAATTCGATTGCAGTAGCTTTATAGTTTAACATTCAAAATTATCTACGTGGTTTTTCTGGAATTTACTTTCCACCCAATTTAGGCTCATAACCGGGTGTAGTTTTACATCCACACATATATGTACCTGGTTGACCGAGCCTTGCTCGGGGCTTTATGATAAGCATTTTGAGGCAAATTTTAAAGTTTTTATATATATTATTTTATACAGTTACAGTTTAACTCATTTTAAATAATTTTGAAAATTGGTCATATCAACAGAAACCTCCGTCGACTCATGCGCTACCACTAAAGCTAAAGATTATAGTCTGATCAAATGCACAGTTTACGATTTAATTCATTTTGAGTAGTTTTCAGTGGCGCCGCCTGAAGTCGTTCATACCACTAACAAACCTTCATCTGCTTATGCGTAATAACTTTGCTTATGATCATAACATGATCAAATGCACAGTTTATGATTTAATTCACTTATAGTCTGATCATTTAATTCATTTTGAGTAATTTTCAGTGGTGCCACCTGTCGGACTTTGGTCATTCCAATTAATAAACCTTCGTCGGATTATCCGCAATAACTTTGCTAAAAATTATAGCATGATTAAATGTACAGTTTACGATTAAATTGACTTTAAGTAAATTTCAGTGGCGCCACCTGTCGAAATTTCTTCACACCAACTAAGAAACCTTCGTCGGCTCATGTGCAACAACATTGCTAAAGATTATAGCATGATTATATGTACAGCTTACGATTAAATTGACTTTGAGTAATTTTCAGTAGCGCCACCTGTCGGAAATTATTCACACCAATTAAAAAGCATTCGCCGGCTCATGCGCTACAACTTTGCAAATGTACAGTTTACGATTTAATTAATTTTTAGTAATTTTCAGTGGCGCCACCTGTCGGAAACTCGGTTTACCAACTTAATAACCTCCGCCGGCTTATCCGCAACATCTTTGCTAAAGAGCATAACATGATCAAATTCACAGTTTACTATTCTATAAAGAACATACATACAGACAAACATTCATTTGTTTTAAAGTTATAACATTACTAATTTTATCCCCTAATTTCAAAAAGTTCCATATGCATAATTGGTACTTCTTTGGTACCAATTGAATTCGGTATATTTTATTAGAAAGCAGTTAACATAATTTTCCTATTCATATTACTTTTGTAGATGTTAAGTTATCAGTTTATCCCTTTTTTACACATTTTGGCCACAAAATCAAAAAAGTACCAAATACGTGTTCAATATTTCTTTCACATCTATTGATTGCATTACAAAGTTTCTTTCTATATTTCTTAGTTTAAAATATAAGAGTGGGTTAAAAAGGTACCAAAAAACTATTTTCACCCTTTTTTACCCCTTATCGGACATAGTTTCAAAAAAGTACCAAACACCTGTCCGTTTATTTTCATAGCTGTTTAAAACGTAATTTAAATTTTGTTTCTATACCTATTACTTAAGGAGATATAGCGTTTTCGATTTTTTCCCCTTTTTACCCGTTTTTACCCTCTTAGAGGCAAAAGTTCCAAAAGTCCCTTCTTCTTCGACCTATACATCAAAAAACATACCCACTGTCCAAATTTTATCAAAATCGTTAGAGCCATTTTCGAGATAGTCATTATATTATATATATATATATTATATATATATATATATATATATATATATATATATATATATATATATATATATATATATAAACATACAATTATTGCTCGTTTAAGAATATAAATAACCAGTGGCTAGCTGAGCTTTTTTATACCCACCATCAAAAAGAATGGGGGTATATTGAGATTGTCATTCCGTTTGTAATTTCCTTAATATTGGCCCAAAAATCAAAAACGATATATATTCTGAATCCTTATGAAATTCTAATTCGATTGAGCGATGTCCGTCTGTTTGTCTGTTGAAATCACGATAACGCCTTAACGAAAGGAGCTAGCTCACTGAAACTTAGTAAGAATATTCTTCATCTCTGAGAAAATTGGTATAGAAATTGGGCAAAATCGGTTCACATTTCAATAAATTACAACTTATAGCAGCAATGATGATATATAGAAGTCTTACATAAGCCCTAGGCAGCGTGTAAAATTTCATCAAAATCGGTTAACATTTAGCCATACCTTCCATACAAAAAACTTACGAAAACAGCCTAAATTTCACCTAAAATACACTTAAATGCCAATAAATCTAAAAGTATAACAAATATGGCACAAGAAAGTCTTATGTCAATGCCAGCCACTGTGCAAAATTTTGTCGCAATCGGTCACCATTTGACCTAGCTCCCATATAAAAAACTTACTAAAACACAAAAACTCAAAAAGGGGATTTATGTCCGTCAGATAAAATCGTGAGCTAACTACAAAAGCTAGTCAGCCAGTGTGCAAAATTTTGTCACAATCGGTCACCATTTGACCATAGCTCCCATATAAAAAACTTATGGAAACAGAAAAATACATAAAGAAAAAGTTTTTTATGTCCGTCTGTCCGTCAGATAAAAGCAAGATAGCGCCTTAACAAAAAGAGCTAGAGGGACAAAATTTTACAAAAGTATTTTGGAAGATGTGTGTTGAAAATGGACAAAATCGGTTAAAATTTAGTTAGAGCTCCCATATAACCCCTCCCCGGGAAACACATTAATGCTGATAAATTGAATACAATTGTAATAGCTATGACGATTAAATTTAAAATAGGGAAGTTTTATGCAATTTTTTATCAGTTTATCAAATTTTATAGGAATCAGTCCATATTTGACTTTAGAATTCATATAAAAAACACTCACGGAAACCAAACATTTTAGCAAAGACCAATTAAAAGCTATTAAATTAGAAACTATGATAGCTATGGCCACTAAATTTTGCAAAAATAAGCTCTATATATATGAGCCAGTGTGTAAAATTTTGTTACAATCGTTCATTATTTGGCTATAATTCTTATATATATATATATATATATAACATCCCCTTTTTGTATCTACAATCAAAAATATTTGGAGGTACATTCATTATATCAAGATTGCACCTATAAAATTAGATAGGCATCAATCAATGTTCAGCCCAGACTTTATATATGATGAATGCATTAGGAACTCCTAACGAAATATATGGACCTGCCGTATTACTATTAACGTGTTTAGCCTAACTACATATTAAGCACATCGAAAAGTATTTAACAACTTATTAATGTAAAACTATGCCCGGTTATGAGACCAAATTTTGATCAAAGTAAATACTGGGGAAACCACTAAAATATTTTTAAATGTTGAACTATAGAGCTACGGCAACCGAATTCAGTCCAAAGGTTTTACTAACCTTTTTTGGTCCAGATTTAGAATTAGCTGCACTCTTGTAGATATATGAGATATGTTTCTAAATTTAACACAACTTGATGGTGGGTATATAAGATTCGGCACAGCCGAATATTACACTCTTACTTCTTTTATGCTTGTTTCAAATACGATCGTCTTTAGGGTGTATTCATGTTGGAGAGTTATTTATACTTGTTTTGCATAGGCTGTATAAATAAGTAGAGCAGAGTCAGAATCAAAAACGTCGTAAGTGCTTCTGAATATAAATATAAATAAAATTTCCGTCTTTGGATATGAATGGATATAAGTATAAATGAATGAGTATGAATACAAGAACATATGAATCATGATTCAACTCTACTCATTTTTCGGATACTCATTGCGCTTCTCTGATGAGTATGCGAGCACTTGTATTCTTAGAAAATAAAATTTTATTGTAATTTTTATATGGAAATCTTATAACTCGATTTTTTCGTTTAATATAGCCGCAAGAGCCAAAGTAAAGCAAATCTGTAAAATTCGATTTTTTTTTTAAATATTTATGTGGATATTTTTAAATTCTATTTTCTCGTTAGATAGAGCCGCTAGAGTAAAAATAAAACTAATCTCTATCACCTGTATTCTACAGTAAAAATCGATTTTTTTGGGATTTTCAGTTGTTAATTTCTATGTTTTATTTTGTTTGTTAAATAAATACATGGAAATCTTCAAAGACTATTTTCTTTAAACTAGAGGAATTAGAGCCAAAATATTATTTACAATGGTACACGCTTTAAATGTTTTTCCTTATCTTAAAACAATCGTAAATTACTTATATTTGGGTTTCCTTTGTTTTCGCCAACTTTTCAAAATTAAACCTGACATCTTCAACTTGACCTAAATGCAATAAATAACATGTCAATATGTAGACAAGGCTTTAACTGAACTACAATGGAAATGCTAATTTGGCAAAATTATAAACGATATTTGCATGCAGATTAAATAAATCAATATAAAGTGGTAACGTGTAGTTGAATGCTCAGAATTCCGATGATAAATCGCATATAAACCCTAATACAGAGTATATTGCTTATATTTTAGAAAGAAATAAAATCCACCCTTCATAAAATAAGTAACTTATAGACAAACCAATAAGGATTAATAAATATAGTTCCCCTGTCAAATGGCAAATAGGCGTTTAAAATGTTGGGTTTCTTTTCTCCACTTCTGTCCATTGCTACTTACCGACAGCATTGAAAGGTTTAACAAAAAGAATAAATGAAATATTTAACATTCCGCAATATATTAATCTCAAGGGGCAGCAAGAATATATATTGAGTTTATACCTTTTTTGTGGTATTTGCAAAATATAAATTTGCAGATATTTTATTTTAAATAAATATTGAAATACACTCACAAGTTGTATGTGTCCGAAGGTAAAATTATTTAGTTGTGTAGACCTCAACAGTTCTCTCATGTGGCAGAGCTATACAATTGTAATGGGTGTTTTTTTTTTGAGGTATAGAACTTCGAATTGAAATAAAACACAAGAAAATCGTTTTAATGTCCATCAATTTGGCTTTATTGGAAGGATAATTTTATGCCATTAAAGTTTAAATATGATTTCGGGCATGTGGCCGCCGCGGCTGGCTCGAATAAAGCCAATTCTACAGGTCCAATTTTCAACTACTTTTTCGAGTATATGGGGCCGTATGTTGGCAATAACGCCACGAATGTTGGCTTCCAAGTCCCCTAACGTTTCTGGTTTGTTGGCGTAGACGAGCGACTTCACATATCCCCAAAGAAAATAATCCAGTGGTGTCAAATCGCACGATCTTGGTGGCCAATTGACAGGTCCATTCCGCGAAATTATGCGCTCATCGAATGTTTCCTTCAATAAATCAATTGTGACGTGCGCTGTGTGGCATGTAGCGCCGTCTTGTTGGTACCACAACTCATCCACATTCATGCCATTCAATTGGGGAACAAAATAGTCGGTTATCATGGCTCTATACCGGTCTCCATTTATGGTAACTGACTCTCCAGCATTATTTCGGAAGAAGTATGGCCCAATGACTCCACCAGCCCATAGAGCACACCAAACAGTCAGTTTTTGTCAAGGGTCTCATGTGGTTTCTCTTTACTCCAAATGCGGCAATTTTGCTTGTTGACGTAGCCATTCAACCAAAAATGAGCCTCATCACTGAACAAAATTTTGCGATGAAAATCAGCATCGAAATCAATCTCATTTTCGGCCCATACACCAAAATCACGACGCATTGCATGGTCTCGCGGCTTTAATTCTTGCACAAGCTAGATCTTGTAAGGTCGCAAGCCAAGATCTTTGCGCAAAATCTTCCATAAAGTTGATGGACAAAGCCCCAATTGCTGTGCACGGTGGCGAATCGATTCATTCGGGTCCTCTTCAACACTTTGCTCTACAGCGGCAATTGTTTCTTCGGTGCGCACTGTTCGACGTCGCTGCGGATGCGTATTATCACATAGAGTAAACGTAGTGCGAAAACGATCCATGGTTAACCGAATTAATTGCTCTGATGGACGATTATGTCGACCATAAAATGGACGGAATTTGCGGTAAACTTCGCGAACTGAACCATTATTTTCGAAATAAATTTGCACGATTTGCAAGCGCTGTTCTTTTGTCAACCTGTTCATGATGAAATGGCAAACCAAACTAAATATTAATCACTTGACAGCTGACAAAATGGCCGCCAGTTAAAAAAGTGATGCCAACTTAAAGTTCTATACCTCAATAAAAAACACCCGATACAACTAGTCAACATGTTGCAACACACAAGTGGATGAACATATTGGACAATATTTCATTTTATTGAAATGTACATAGTTATACTTTAGCAAAGTAAATCAAATACGATGGTTAATACTTATATTACAAATCTTAACAGCGTTGATGTCTCAAGATATAAGCTTTTTTTTAACAGATGCTACTAGAACTTTTTTACAACATGTTAATTTTAATATTTTTAACAAGTAAGAGTGTTATCTTGTATACCCACCATCAAGTTGTACGAGAGTGCAGCTAATTCAAAATGTTGACCAAATGTGGTATTGTTGGTAATATTCTCGGTTGCAGTGGTATAGTTACAATAGTTCAATATTTAAAAGTATCTAAGTGGTTTCCCAAGTATTTACCTTGGACAAAATGCAAGGTAAATACGTGTTGATATCAACATAAACATGTTGATATCAACACGGCAGGTTCATATATTTTGTTAGGAGTTCCTAATGGAACTACCGTGTATAAAGTCGGACCAAACATTGATTGATAGCTATCTAATTTCGTAGATGCAATCTTAATATACTGAAATATTTTTGATTGTAGATATAACAAGTAAGAGTGTTATATTCGGCTGTGCCGAATCTTATATACCCACCATCAAGTTGTGTTAAATTCAGAAACAGGGTGCAGCTAATTCAAAATCTGGATCAAAACTGAAAAAATCGCTAAGCTAATTGGTATTGTTGGTAAAACCTTTGGACTAAATTCAGTTGCCGTAGCTTTATAGTTCAACATTTAAAAATATTTTAGTGGTTTCCCCAGGATTTACTTTGATCAAAATTCGGTCTCATAACCGGGTATAGTTTTACATTAATAAGTTGTTAAATACTTTTAGTTGTGCTTAATACGTAGTTAGGCTAAACACGTTAATAGTAATACGGCAGGTCCATATATTTCGTTAGGAGTTCCTAATGCATTCATCATATATAAAGTCTGGGCTTTATATATGCACACTGGCACTAGAGCTTATTCTTGTAAAATTAAGTGGCCATAGCTGTCATAGTTTCTAATTTAATAGCTTTTAATTGGCCTTTGCTAAAATTTTTGGTTTCCGTGAGTGTTTTTTATATGAAAGCTAAAGTCAAATATGGACTGATTCCTATAAAATTTGATAAACTGATCAAAAATTGCATAAAACTTCGCTATTTGAAATTTAATCGTCATAGATATAATTACAATTGTATGTAATATCTATGACGATATATGGGAGCTCTAACTAAATTTTAACCGATTTTGTCCATTTTCAACACATATCTTTTAAAAGACATCCAAAATACTTTTGTAAAATTTTGTTCCTCTAGCTCTTTTCGTTAAGGCGCTTTCGTGCTTTTATCGGACGGACAGACGGACATAAACAACCTTTTCTTTATGTATTTCTGTGTTTCCATAAGTTTTTTATATGGGAGCTATGGTCAAATTGAGACCGATTGTGACAAAATTTAGCACACTGGCTGGCATTGACATAAGACTTCCTTGTGCCTAATTTAATCCTACTAGCTCTTGTAGTTAAGGAGCTATGACGATTTTATCTGACGGACAGACGGACATAAATCCCCTTTTCTTTTTGAATTATTGTCTTTTCGTAAGTTTTTTATATGGGAGCTAGGTCAAATGGTGACCGATTGCGACAAAATTTTGCACACTGGCTGGCGTTGACATAAGACCTCCTCGTGATTATATATATTATAGTTTTAGATTTATTGGCATTTAAGTGTATTTTAGGTGAAATTTAGGCTGTTTCCATAAGTTTTTTGTATGGGAGCTATGGCTAGATGTGAACCGATTTTGATGAAATTTTATACGCTACCTAGGGCTAATGTAAAACTTCTATATACTAAATTTTATTATCATAGCTGCTATAATTTTGTCATTTATTAACAAATAAGCGATTAGCCTAGACGAGGTTATACGGGAGCTATGGTCAAATGTGAACCGATTTTGCCAATTTCAATAAATTTTCTCAGAAATGAAGAATATTTCTACTTAGTTTTAGTGAGCTAGCTCCTTTCGTTTAGGCGTTATCAGACAGACAGACGGACATCGCTCAATCGTTTTAGAATTTCATAAGGATTCAGAATATATACCTATCGTTTTTGGTTTTTGAGCCAATATTAAAAAAATTCCAAACGGAATGACAATCTCAATATACCCCCCAATCTTTTTGATGGTGGGTATAAAAATATATATCAATTCCGGGAAGTGGGACCTATGGGAGGTACCATAAATAATGGACCGATTTTGACGAATTTCAATAGCCGTGGTCCCATTATCAAAAAAAAAAATGATCTGTGCCAAATTTCATCAAATCATCTTTAGAATTGCGACCTGTAGTTTGATTACACGGACATCGCTAAATTGACTCAGAAAGTGTTTCTAAGCCTATTGGTATACTAAAATATGGGTCTAAGACAAATATTACATACATCAGCACAAACTTATAATACCCTTTTCACCTATGGTGGTGAAGGGTATAAATATTGATATTTGTGTCCAATATATCAATTCCGGGACCTACGGGAGGTACCATAAATAATGGACCGATCTTGACGAAATTCAATAGCCATGGTCCCACTATGATCTATGCAAAATTTCATTAAATAATCTTAAGAATTGATGAATCGACTTAGAAAGTGATTCTAAGCCTATATACTATAAAATATTTCTTTCCACCTATGGTGGTGAAGGGTATAAAAAAATTGTGTTTCACTATAGAGTGGGTAAAGTTAAGTTTATTTTACTTTGTTAATTAATTCACTTGAAAAAGTAAAGTAAGAGTGTTTTATTCGTCTGTGCCGAATCAGGCAATTATAGCCAAATGTTGACCGATTGTCACAAAATTTTATACACTGCCTGGAATTTTTATAAAGCTTATTTATGTGGCATTTTAGTGGTTTCTGGCAGTGGTTTTTATATGAAAGCTATGGTTAAATATGAATCGATTTCGAAAAATTTTATATACTGACCAATAGTTGCATAAAACTTCTCTGTTCTAAATCAAGCCGTCATAGGTATTACACTCCTTCGAATCTTTAAAATATATTTTTTTAGAATTTTGACGTGCTACAACAAACGCGTATTTCTTTATTTTAAGCCTATTTTCATATTCTGTTAACATTTCTCATGTGTACTAACCACTGTCGTACTGTGTAATATATCAAAGATACTTTATAAAACTTTGTCTCTCTATCTTTTGTAGTTAAGGAGCTATCGCGCTTTTATCTGACGGACAGTCGGACATAAACCCCCTTTTCTTTTTGTATTTTTGTGTTTCCATAAGTTTTTTGTATCTGAGCTATGGTCAAATGGTGACCGATTGTGACAAAATTTTGCACACTAGCTGGCATTGACAATAGACTGGGATTAAGTGCGAATAATTTATGTTTGAATAAAGTTTATTTTATTTTGTTTATTAATTTATTTGAAAAATAATACAATTTTTATTAAAATAAAAGTTTTGAAAATAATTGACTTCAATGGCAACATCTTATTAACAAGTTATTATTACGGACTCTAAAGCGTGGAAGCATCGCACTATCCAAATTCTTGTTCAATTGTCCAAATTCTTCTTTTCCTTAAACCTTAAGGTCAACCTATAAAATAAAAATATATATATATATATTTATATATATATATATATATATATAAATATATATATATATATATATATATATATATTTATATATATATATATATATATAAATATATATATATATATATTAGAGCGGGTCAATTTGTATGGGACGGAAAAAATGAAAAAATCGCATATGCGGGAAGTAATCTACGAACAATTCTAAGAAAATTTGCCTAAGAAACTATGTGTGTAAAATCGATTCGGATGCCGCGATTTTTAAAGGGAAGTTTCATATTCAGGTTATAGAAAATTTTGTTAGAAAAACTTAAACAGATAGCTTATTTATGAGTGTGAGGGACCCACTGAGGGTAAAAAAAACGCTAAGTTTTCTTCTAAACCCTTTGTTTTTACTTCTTATTTTTAAAGTACACTTATCCCTCGATTTACACAATACTTTTTTTAAGGTGTTAATCGAGGGAAAGGTATACTTTTGTTTGTTGACCATATATTGAAATAAAACTAAAATTATCCTTTAAGTTTTCTACGATTTATTGTTTTATTTGCAGTTATTAATTTAGCAATAAAATCAGAAAGAATAAAATAAATTTTAAGTGTATTGTTATTAATACAAAGTTAGTTTCTAGATTTGAAAAAAGAACTAAATAACTAAGTTTTTAAGTCCTGCCTGCTTTCCAAGCGTGGATTTTTTTTTCGACTAACATCAGTCACAGCCATAATACTTTCACGATTTTTTTCCGTTACGCGCCGAGAAACACTGGTTAAAAGTTTAACGCATCGTTCAGTTCCTTGAATGTGGCATGGAACTTGTGGGTCAGGAAGTGGTGGATCTTGAAATTCTAAATATTCCTTCAAATAGTCATACGGAATATCTCTTGTAATTGGTGGTTCTGATAAAATACTGTCATCATCTAAATCTATCATATTGAAATAATTGCAGCAGTCAAAATTAATTTTACATTTTTTGTACTCTCTAAGTTTTTCTGCATCGCAAAGTTTGTTACGGTAGTACAAAATTTTTTGTATTGCCTGGTCGCGTATTGATTTACGATCATCGTAAAGCATTGAAAGCATAACATTTTCTGGATGAGCAAAGTATGAGTTATTTTGAACTACAGAGTAAACAATTTGCCGCACATTCAAGGGAAGAAACTGTGTGAGGCGAATAAACTTAAATAAAAGCGTACTGCCGTAAATAACAGAATTGTAGTATTTGATGTTAAAGTACATGGGAACATAAACTCTTATTACGTACTCTGCTAGAGTTTTTAAGTAACTAGTGGGTGAACTTGTTGCGACGTACAATCGTAAAATTCTGCTGGCCTTGGTTAACCAACGGGAGTGCGCTACAGGTCCAGGCTTTATGTTAGCTAAGTCAACAGAAATAAAACCATTCGATATTGCTGAAGCCATTTGAAGCAAATACTTTACGTCATTAGATAAATCAAGCTTCCATTCGTCTGATGAAGAAGGTGGCATGTTCTCTAGCGGAATGGCTGTAAATTCAACAACCCTCTGAAAAAATTTTAAACTTTTTTTAATAAATGTTAAAAAAAATATTCTGGAAAAATTATTTTCCCACCATTTTCTCACAGCACGTAATTTGTTTACTAATTAAGCCGCTGGCAGTTCTTGGGCCGCTCGTTTTCGAATTATCCAGAAATTCGAATAGGTGACGAAAAGGCAATTCATTAAAATGTAGGAGACATATAAACCAATGCAATGGTCTTCCCAATGCGATCTCGAAACGCCGTATTATGCCATTTGAAACGCCTGTGTTAGTGTTTTCTCCATCACTACAAATACCAATTAAATTATTCAAACTGAAACCTTTTTTGCTGAAAAACTCGCTAAGCTGCCTTTGCTTTGTTAAAGCATCTTCAGCTTGAACTGTAACATATCCTAATAGTTTCGAGTTCGGCTCTTTAAGGACGACTAAATGTGCTTCTTTAACCATGCTTTGGTGGTATTTGCCGTCAATTTTTTCCATTGTTAATGCGTCATCTTTTCTGCCATCAAATGAAAAGTAGCATAGGTTGGTGTCTCCTGCTTGACTCTTGCGTACTGCTTCCCGTCCCTTCATCTTTTCTCTGGCGACTTTATTTTTATCCATAATTATTAGGTCTCCATTTTCATCTCTATAGTCAATATCCTTAAATAGAGCTGTCGCTAAACCTGAAGCTACTCTGTCAGATATGCCGAATCTGTCGCACATCATCGCGAAATTTAAAGCCGAGTACCTTTTGGTATAAGCTCGTGGTTTCGGTGAAATTAATACATCCCCAGATGGTGCACTTAGCTCTATAAGCTCCTCCACCTCCATGTTTAACTGGCTTGGTTGATATGTCGAATCATGACTCACTGGTAGGAAGGTTGCTATTGATGATACTTGGTCAGAATGATTCTCTGGAATAGTCAGTTTTCTATCATTGTGTTGATCTAGCATAAAAAATGTCAACCTTTTTGGAATTTCTCCACATTTGCATTCATGTACTTTTAAATTACATTTGCATTTTCCAATGAAAAACAAATCATCAATCGATTCCACAAAACGATTTAATTTACTTTTAGTTTTTATTTCTCTTTGGTACTTTTCAATGAACTGGTTTAGTTTTAGTAAAATGCTTTTTTCATTCATAAGATCAATAAAAAGTCGATTCCATATTTCAGTTAATTTATTTAACACGTCAGCAGTGAAGTTCTTGTAAGCACACTTTTTTCCTTCTTTTTTTGCCTGGTAACCCAAGAAGAAATAATACTTTAATACATCACGCTTGCTTGGTAAGTTAAGGCCACTAAAATCTGCTGGTGGTCCAAAAATGCAAATATCTGGGGAAGCCATATGAGATATGGTAGATTCAGATGAAGAAGATGAAAAATTATTTTCCATTTTACTAGATTATAAATTTAAAATGCAAAATGGAATAGCCAATAAAAAAGCCGAACAGCGGAATGTTTTATTTTTTCACTCGCGTAGTTGAACTTAAATCACACAAATCTTAGTACTTATCACAATGTTTTGTTTTCCTTTTATTGAATATAAATTTAAAGATTCAAACGTTTATTGATTATAAAAACTTATTTATGAATTTAAAAATTTACTGAATAAAAATTAAAAAATTTTATCAACGAAAACTAGACTGTTATAAAAAAATTGCAACTGCAGTGTTTTTAATAAAAATAAAAACGTTAAAAAGGCACCACTTGTTCAAGCGATTTTTTAATTTAACGAACGAGCCTATCTATTAACACTTTTTTTTCAAAAAATTAAACCTTCCAATTATTGTCAAAAAGCTAAAAATATAAGTTTTGTACATGTAATTTACTTCTATGTAAACATATTTGATACAATTTTTTATACTACCTAAAACTAAATTTCCCCTTAAAAATCGCGGCATCCAAATCGGTTTTAGACCCATACTTTCTTAAGCAAAGTTTCTCAAAATGATCCGTAGAACATTTTCCGCATATGCGATTTTTCGAAAAAAAAATCGACCCGCTCTAATATATATATATATATATATATATATATATATATATATATATATATATATATATATATATATATAAATATATATATATATATATATAAATATATATATATATATTTTTATTTTATAGGTTGACCTTAAGGTTTAAGGAAAAGAAGAATTTGGACAATTGAACAAGAATTTGGATAGTGCGATGCTTCCACGCTTTAGAGTCCGTAATAATAACTTGTTAATAAGATGTTGCCATTGAAGTCAATTATTTTCAAAACTTTTATTTTAATAAAAATTGTATTATTTTTCAAATAAATTAATAAACAAAATAAAATAAACTTTATTCAAACATAAATTATTCGCACTTAATCCCAGTCTATTGTCAATGCCAGCTAGTGTGCAAAATTTTGTCACAATCGGTCACCATTTGACCATAGCTCAGATACAAAAAACTTATGGAAACACAAAAATACAAAAAGAAAAGGGGGTTTATGTCCGACTGTCCGTCAGATAAAAGCGCGATAGCTCCTTAACTACAAAAGATAGAGAGACAAAGTTTTATAAAGTATCTTTGATATATTACACAGTACGACAGTGGTTAGTACACATGAGAAATGTTAACAGAATATGAAAATAGGCTTAAAATAAAGAAATACGCGTTTGTTGTAGCACGTCAAAATTCTAAAAAAATATATTTTAAAGATTCGAAGGAGTGTAATACCTATGACGGCTTGATTTAGAACAGAGAAGTTTTATGCAACTATTGGTCAGTATATAAAATTTTTCGAAATCGATTCATATTTAACCATAGCTTTCATATAAAAACCACTGCCAGAAACCACTAAAATGCCACAAACCTCTGTTATAAGCTATTAAATTATAAACTATGCATTTATTTTGCATAAATAAGCTTTATAAAAATTCCAGCCAGTGTATAAAATTTTGTGACAATCGGTCAACATTTGGCTATAATTGCCTGATTCGGCACAGACGAATAAAACACTCTTACTTTACTTTTTCAAGTGAATTAATTAACAAAGTAAAATAAACTTAACTTTACCCACTCTATAGTGAAACACAATTTTTTTATACCCTTCACCACCATAGGTGGAAAGAAATATTTTATAGTATATAGGCTTAGAATCACTTTCTAAGTCGATTCATCAATTCTTAAGATTATTTAATGAAATTTTGCATAGATCATAGTGGGACCATGGCTATTGAATTTCGTCAAGATCGGTCCATTATTTATGGTACCTCCCGTAGGTCCCGGAATTGATATATTGGACACAAATATATATATATATATATATATATATATATATACATATATATATATATATATATATATATATATTGAAAAGACTAACTAACTAAACTAACTAAATCTTTCAATCTTTAGGTACCGTGTCATAAGGTTTGCAGACTTTAGGAATAAAAATTACTTTGGTATCAACCAACCTAAAAATTACTTTGGTATCAACCAACCTATATGTGTACGAATAGCCCGTACTAATTGAGTTTACAGGTTACATTACCTACATATGTTATCTTTCTGGCAGTAGAATGATTTCAAGCTTATACAATCACTGGTAAAACAAGTAAGAAAAGCTATAGTCGGTCAAGCCCGACCACATCATACCCTTCACTACTAAGGTCAAATATGGACCAATAATTAAACAAGTTTTCCTTAACCCTTATGTCTACAACCAGCTACCCGGGTATGTTTTTCATTTTTAATTTGATATATTTTGGTCACCGAATGAGCTATCGACTTGAAATTTTAAATATGCTCCTAAAATATAGTTTTTTAATGTTTAAAAGAATAACACTGCACAACAGCATTTCTGATGATTGGAGTTCGATACATTAAGCTCTTGAGAAGAAAAAAAAAATTTTTTTGAAGACTTTCGTACACAAGATGAGTACGGGGAACTCCCCGTATGTCCTAACAATTGTATGTCGTGGCTGGTGCGTTTTAGAGGGCCTAATAGCTATCAAAAAGGGTCTAGTGGAATAGGTCGCCATTTTCTTAACTAGAGTCGCCAAGATTAGCAAAACACATATCTATGTGACTCTAAAGAATATGCGGTTTAATGTCCATGTAGATTTATGTGTTTAAAAGTGACTCATGTGTTGCAAAAAATGATGCAAATTGAATATTTTTTTCATAATAAAACACTATAAATTTAGAAATAATTCATATTTATTTAGTTCCTATAATGAAAAGAATTTTCTTTTATATGATTTTCGTGCGACAGCTGAAGGTGGAGAGCTATTTTGAATGCTCCAACAATAATCAGCCATCATATGTGCGTTCCAGTAGCCCTGATAGCGCTCTTCCATAGTGCGGAAGTCCTGGTGGAATCTTTCGCCTTGTTCTTCACTTAAGTCTCCAAGTTTGGCGGGAAAATGGTCCAGGTGGTTATGAAGCAATGTCAAAATATTCAGAATAATTTCATAAAAGTCAATCATCAGGCAAAAGTTGCCTTATTGTTGTGCAGTGTAATTTATTTATTTATTTTTTTGGAAAAAATCTACGAGTAGTTTTTGAGATTTACCCCTTTACCATACAACCGACATACCCGGGTATGCACGAAACAAATCAAACAATTCTTGGAGTAAAAATGAAGAAATATATACAAAATGCTAAATACATATATCATTTACATATATATCGTTAAAAATAACATCTCTTTATAAAAAATATATACATATATGTTAAGTATATATATATGTTAAGTAGTTTTTTCCAATTTTTTTTTGTTTGAGCATGTATGGTAAATGCTTACATTCTAAGAGTGTTCCGCACATACTGATCTTTGACATCCTTTGCAAGCATTTTTTGTAGATCTCTTTTTATTATACACATAGCAATTTCCGGTGTCATCAACTTCTTTTGGAACAAATACTGAATCATTATTTAATTTTACTAAAATACACTCAACTATACAGCATGATGAAAAATGCCTCATTACTTGAGGATCTTGTGGACGGATCTGAATTTCCTTCATAGCTAATTGTTCACTAAGTTTTTGAAGTATAATTCTTTTACTGTTTGTAGAGGATTTAAGACCATCTTTACAATTATTGTAATCTAGCATCATAACTGGCTTTTGGTTTGCACCTTCAACTTTAATGTTGTAATGAGATGTGGATAAAAACTCAACGGATTTGTTTTTTGGAAATATATAATTACTAAATCCAAAGACTAAAGATTCTACTTCTCTTTTTTTTTTTTGGATAATACAATTTAGCCAGAACAAATGTTTGCCTTTTGTTGACGGTACCCAAGTGTAAAATTGTATTTAAACAAATTGTCTCACACGATGTTTCTTCCACCTTAAACGACTTATTCACCCTGCTTTTTCCCTTTCTGCATAAGGCACCAACTCAGTATTTATCTATCCCCTTAATGGATAAGATGTAAGAGAATCACAAGCCCACTATACCTTTATCCCATATTTTGTCAGCTTCGAAGGAATATATTGCGTGAATCCAGTTCTATCACGGTTCATCACTGTGTTCATCAACAGTGATGTTAGATCACATTCCTTGCGATATTTCCGCCTACTGTCATTATCTAACCTTATAAAACGGCTTATATTAAAAAAAATCGTTAAATAAAGAGTGCTCTAAATAAAATTTGTAGTTGGATTTTCTTAAATAAAAATCAAACCTTTTAATATAAAAACTCTACAAAATACGCAGATATAATGACATATTATACAAAATCATTTAGCATTAAAATGTTTACTTAGTACTCGGGTTTTGCAAAATTATGGACTTTTTTCGGAAACCCTCCCATTAAAGATTTTACAGTTGCTTCTGATACCTTTTTGGAGCATGTGTTCTACCTGCGCTTAAAATCGGACTTGTTCTTGGAAATCATTCCTGTGTTCTTCAATTCCTTTTTTACCAGAGCCGAATACCTTTCCACAGGCCGAAGTTCTGGACGGTTAGGTGGATTTGCCTCTCGTGGTACAAAAATGACATTATTCTTTGAGTACCACTCAAGTGCCTTTTTTCCATAATGGCATGATGCCAAATCGGGCCAAAAAAATGTAGTCACTCTGTGCTCTCTTAAAAAGGGTAACAACCGTTTTTGTAGGCACTCCTTTATATAAATTTCTGTGTTTATTGTGCCAGATGCCACAAATACTTTACTTTTGCCACAACTGCAAATAGCTTGCCACACGAGAAACTTCTTAGGGAATTTTGTTTGTTTTTTTTGTGCGAAACTCTTGCCGAACATTGCCCCGTTTATCAGCAACATAAAAATCTTGACCAGGAAGTTGAGAAAAGTCTGCCAGTACATATGTTTCATCATCCATCACACAACAGGTGTATTTTTTATAAAATCAGACTTCAATTTTTTCGCTCGTTTTTTTGCTTCTAAGTTCTTTATAGCATTGCGATCTGGAACCTTTTGGACTTTGTATGTCTTCAGTCCAGCATAAGCTTTGACTCTATGTGCAAAATTCGTAGAACATTTCACCGTACGAGCTGCTTTTCTTAAAGAAGTGTTAGGCGCTCTTCGAAAGAGTCGCTCGACTTCTTTTACCTTACCAATATCTGTAGGACCTTTTTTCCTCCCTGATCCAGGTTTTCTTTCAATGCTCAGGTTTTCCTTATACCCACTGATGGTATTAGAAACCGTTCGAGGGTCAACTTTCAAATTTTTAGCAATTTTTTTAAAAGTCCATGACGGTTTTTTTTGAAAAGTTTTAATTATATTTTCACGAACTTTTTTTTCGCAGTCCATTTTGATTGAAATAACTATTGAAAATTAATAATTTCTAAAATAATAGTTGACATATCTATAGAAACTAACTTGATCAAAAAATAAATTATTTCTTGCACTATGGATAAATTTTGTCTAAAATAGCAAATGCAATTTTTTTTAGAACACTCTTTACCCGTCGATGCACAATGCAAGGGATGTCAATTAGTTTAACATAAGTCAATTGCATGGATGAAATTTGAATGTCTGACATCAGCTAGTAAAAGTGTCCCGAGAAGAATACTAATAAAAGTATTTCGATGCATCAAACGGCTTTCTTTTTTTATGAAATGGGATGCAAGGGCTTTAATTTATTGATATAAACACAAAAAAGTTGTTCAGTCTATACAAACCCGGGTATGCTGGTTGTATATATAACATAATTTTGTTGGTTGTAAACATAAAGGTTAAATCTTAGAAACATAGAAACATATACTATTTGCTATTTATTCAAAATTTCGAGACTTATGTCATTTCCGGCTAAGGGCCTGATATGGGAGCTAGGGTCTATTGTGCACCGATTGTTACCAAATTTGTTGTTTGGTTATTGTTTTCTATATACAAAATATTTATCTGTGCAAAGTTTTAGTAATCAAGTGCATTTCTCTTTAGAGTTATAAACGTTTTTACGCTCTATGTGTATAAAAACGTCTTTTGAGAATGTGTTTTGTATGGCTAAATATTATTAAAATGCAACTAAATTTGTGGCTATAAAGGAGCAAAAACTCTATTCTCGGAAGGCATCCATTTGGGAGGTACCTGAAATAGTAGTCCGATTAAGCCTAAAAAGTATAGGGATCGTCCTTGCATATAATCAATAAAAGTAAAAAATCAGGTATTTTCGAAATTTTGGGCGGGCACGCTTTCTCGCATTCGATTGACTTCAAAGAGAGATTATTTTTTTAGCATTTTAAACAAATCTGGGAGTTGGCCCGAAACGTATACCTAGAAGAAAATTTCCCCATATACACTATTGGCACTCTAATGTACATTAACTTTCAAAATACTTTAAGCCGATTTCTGTTGCAGTTTGGAATCATACCACTATGGCAAAAATATACTTGAGTGGTGTTCAAACTACAATGTGATGTGACTACGTCAGTAGCTTAAAATAACTACAAATTTTGTTCGGATTACAACTTATATTTCATTTTAGAGCAATATTCATCAGTCACCCTGTATATGGCGCTCTTGGCATCATCTATGCTTAGCTAGTGTAGTTACACATTTAAATTTTACAGATAATAAATTTTTAACCTAAAGTTTTGCAATTAATATTCCAAAGACAAATTGCATAAAAATCTATTCCCATACAGATATTTTCAAATTGTAATCAATAGCATTAAATTATTTAATTGTGACTTTAAATCACTTTATTAGTTTTCAAATCTTGGCAAATTGTCTAGCAAAAAAACGAGTAGTTTGGCATTATCATGCCGTTTCCTATTAGTTTCACTAATTACAATTGAACTTTTGCAAACAGGCAATAGATTACAACTTCAAACAATAACTAAAAACCGCTGTGGGAATTTTAATCTTTAACAAAAGTCATACTTTACAACGGAAAACTTTTAACAACTGAACAAGTTAAATGTATAAAATTGAAAAAGCCCTGGCAGAAAATAACAACTTTAGATATTGATAACAATTTTAAATTTATTAAAGAATTTAGGAAGTTTTTAGTATAAATATTGTATTTAAAAACTTTAATTTTTTTGTTTAAAACACGTACAAATGATCAATGTTAGATTTCCTTCAAACTTCTTAATCTCTTTTAATTTACTACATTTTTATAGTTAACTGGACTTAAGCCCATACCCAGTTGCATTTCCTATTGAGGATATTAAAGTTACCTTTAACTTTGTACAATGCCATTGCTAACTGTTTGCTGTTTTTTGCTCTGGTATTCTCAATAGTAATTCCATGATATACAACACACATACATTACAAATAAGCTCAAGGATAATATCCTTACTGTAGTAAAACGAACACAGCATATAAACACATACATATATAGACAAATCCAACTTACTTGTATAATCCCAGCTAGCATTTTTCTAAAATTTCAATCAAATATGAGTCTTTTTTGACTTCACTGCACGATTAATAGAATATTTATGACATCACTTATGGGTCAACAATAATCTTTTTGTATGAGAAAATGGTACCCTTCATGCGACTCTTCATAACGAGTCTTTAATGACTCGTTTTGCTGATTGGAATATGACTGCACACATTTTGCTAGATTTGTAAAAAAAACAGAACAAAGCTTTTTATTACTCAACACAGTATATCTATTTATAGAACATTAGTCAGTCAGAACAGTCATTATCTATTTTTAATAATTACAGAAATTGAGATTGCGCCGAGACCGAGGATCGAACCTAGGCTGCTGAAAATGATATGTTATGCCTAGTAGTCGACGTGCTAACCAACTAAGCCACATCACCCATAATAAGATACGAGTCTTTTTAAAAATAGTTATATTACGCACATTTTACAGGATTTTTTGTGCTATTTTTAACATGTCTTTTTTTACACTTTTTTGATTACTAAACTGATTCCACACATTCTGCTTTCAAATAGTCGCTTTCAAAGTATTTTCTGAGTCTTTTTGTGGTCTTTTTTGATCACCAAACTGATTACATTAACATAAAAAACAGTCGTAATAGGATCGTTTGCACGATCATTCTGCAAGAATTGTTTGAGCTTTTGTAAACTAGTCGTTTTCTAAGCGTTTTAATGAGTCTTTTTGGAAACTTTTTTAGATCACCAAGCTAATTAATCAGTTTTTGATCATCTATACGAATCCCAAAAGATATTATCGTCAACAACCACCAAATTGCTAGCTGGGATTTTTGGAAAATATTAATCAAATATGAGTCTATTTTGACTTCACTGCACGATTAAAATGATTATTTATGACATCATGATCTTTTTGTGTGAGAAAATGGTACCCTTCATGCAACTTTTCAAAACGAGTCTTTAATGACTCGTTTTGCTGATTAGAATATGACTGCACACATTTTGCTGGATTTGTTAAAAAAAAGAATAAATAAATAAATAACACAGTATATCTATTTGTAAAACACGTCATATCTATTTTTAGAACAGTGAAGTTAATAATTACAGACATTGATATTGCCGAGACCGAGGATCGAACCTGGGCCACATCACCCATAATGAGATAGAGTCTTTTTGCGGCATTTTTTTATCACCTAAAAATAGTTATATTACGCACAGTTTACAAGATATTTTGTGCTATTTTTAACTAGTCGCTTGCTAAGCATCTATGAATTTTTTTGTACACTTTTTTGATCACCAAACTAATTACACACATTTTGCTTTCAAATAGTTGCTTTCAAGATATTTTCTTAGTATTTTTGTGGTCTTTTTTGATCACCAAACTGATTGCACACATTTTGCTTTCAAATAGTCGCTTTCAAGGTATTTCCTGAGTCTTTATGTGGTCTTTTTTGATCACCAAACTGATTAAAATAACATAAAAAACGATCGTATTAGGATCTTTTGCACGATAAGATTTTGACTGCACACATTCTGCAAGAATTGTTTATGCTTTCTTAAACTAGTCTTTTTTTAGCGTTTTAAGGAGTATTTTTGGGAATCGTTTTTTAATCAGTTTTTGATCATCTACACGAATTCCAAAAGACTCATTTTGCTGATATTATCGTCAACAATCACCAAATTGCTAGCTGGGATATCCTTTCACTTACATTTTTACACAATCAACAAAAATGAAACTAAAACCTAAACACAATTCAATGTTTTTTTCTCTCTCTCTCTATGTTATTTGTCTTTTGCTCTCTGTTTCGAACTTAGTTAGACATGGTTTGAATGTTAAACACAACTGTTGCTTAAAAGTTACACGTGAAATGGTTAGAGCGAGAGGTAGAATAGAAAAGGCATTGGAAAACTTAGATATGAATCATTTTCGCTAATAGAGTTTCAATGTAGTTTGGGTAAGAATGGCTTTAGCTGAATTTAAAGCTAGTAAACGAAAAAGATTTTATACATTCACTTTCAATATAAAAGTTTAATTTTTCTGCACTTCCAGCACTTCGTTTGTCCGCATATAATTAAACTCTAAGTTTTTTAAAAGGAGCTATTATGAGGTTAAGTCCAATAGAAGTTTGTTTTCCATGATTTCTTCATCAGAAGTTTTTATGTCTTCTTAAATAACTAAACGATTCACAGGAAAATGAAAAATTTAGTGCACTAGCTTCCCAGAGATTGTGTTTTTTAACTTTACTTAAATGTCCTATATTTGAAACTTGTTAAGGTCAAATTCCTAGCATGCGCTACGTCTACTATGGAATTTCTGCTGCAAAAAAATAATTTTTAGACAACCGCTTTTGAAAAATCTTGATGCAGCTCTATAGAGAAGAGTCTTGATATTAAGGATCAATAATTGTTATACCCTTCACCACCATAGGTGGAAAGGGTATTATAAGTTTGTGCTGATGTATGTAACGCATAGAAATATTTGTCTTAGACTTTCAGTATACCAATATGCTTAGAATCACTTTCTGAGTCGATTTAGCGAGTCTGGCTGGCTGGCTGGACCCCCATGTAAACCTTTTAATCAAACTACAGGTCGCAATTCTAAAGATAATTTGATGAAATTTTGTACAGATCATTTTTTTGATAATGGGACCATGGCTATTGACATTGGTCAAAATCGGTCCATTATTTATGGTACCTCCCATAGGTCCCACTTCCCGGAATTGACATATTGACCACAAATATAAATATTTTTTCATGAAATTTGAAACAAATTTAATAAAATACTAAATGAGACAAAAAAATCACTAAAACGTTCGTAAATCTAAAGATATTGAAAAATTTGAGTCTATTTTGTGCATACATAATTTTTGTAACAACTGTAATCAATTTGCTAAATTTCGAGATAATCGGTCCACATTTGACCCTAGCTCTCATATAAGTCCAAATGACGGAAACTGGTTAAATGTATAAGTTTTGAGAAAATGTTTGTATGATGGCAAAATTTAGCAAATATTTGTCTTTATACATGATAAATAACACCTTTGACCTTAGTGGTGAAGGATATCGTATGGTCGGGCTTGACCGACTATAGCGCTTTCTTACTTGTTTCAAAAGAAGTTATATTATGTGTTATAAAAAGGTATTGAAATTTGCTTAATGTTCTAAAACAAAAAGTGATGCAATTTTCTATCGAAGCTCATGCATGCATCGAATGTAGTTTAATAGCTTTAATCTTGGTGTCAATTTAATTAAGTCTATCTGAGCATTACCTCACCAAAGGTCCGTTCAGTAAAGAAGCATAACATTATGCTTACTAAGCAGCTCCTTTTCAGATGTCATTGAAGAAATCATCCAAACTATTTAAAACATCTCACATTTCAGGAAAGTTCTTCGCAGACATGAAGATAACATCAGAGGCAGCGTTGAGCAACATTTATAGGGACACTACCAACTCTTTTAAAGCTACATGAGTCGGGTATACTTAGATAGAGGCTGGCAGGACACACCAGAATACTGATCTTAACAGGCTCATTAGGCTTGGAAACAGCCTTACCGCGGTCTGACAATTTAATCAAGGAGCTTGTGTTCAGCACATCACTAGAGGTCGTAATCCACATCACTTTTTCTAAGGATTTCGACCTTTACAGATAACTCTAAAATGGATTGCGCTTCTGGATCAGGTGTTTTTCTGAGGGAACAAAACACCAAGAAATCTTTTAGACTTAAGAACGAGTATTTGCCATTTAGAAATATTTGCCATTTGGAAGGCCATAGAGCTTATCCTCAGCACCATAACTGAAAACAGTGAGGTCACGATTTATGTCGATAGCCAGGCTACGCTTTAGGCACTACAAGGGCCTAAAGCGTAGCCCTATTAGGTCTATCACTCAGTTATAATATTAGATTGTGCTGGATTCCGGGTCATTGCGACATTGATGGCTCGAGATAAGACTTGAGTCAAAGAGTGATGCATACAGCTCCCCCTATTTGTCATTTCTATTTAGATATCTGTTGCTGTCCAATGCTTCAAAATCAGAGGCTCAGACATCCAGGTAATATATTGAAATAATAGATTATGTAATAGATGATGAAATTCAGGATCTGCGGCAGTGCAAACTGGTTCATCTTATTGGGTTTATAACTGGACTCATATGGCTTAGATAAGCCATTCGCCACTATTCTATCTTCACTATATACTTTTTTAATTCCTTCTTTCCCTTAACTCTTAGCCTCCTTTTGCTTCCTCTCTCTCTATCTTTGAAGGAACACAATGAACCCCATGAGTATGCGAGTGAAGGTATCGTTTTTTGATACCGCAATTTATAATAATAAAAATAACAAGTAAGAGCGTTATATTCGGCTGTGCCGAATCTTATATACCCTCCATCAAGTTGTGTTAAATTTAGAAACATATCTCATATATCTACAAGGGTGCAGCTAATTCAAAATCTGGACCAAAACTGAAAAAATCGCTAAGCTAATTGGTATTGTTGGTAAAACCTTTGGACTAAATTCGGTTGCAGTAGCTTTATAGTTCAACATTTAAAAATATTTTAGTGGTTTCCCCAGTATTTACTTTGATCAAAATTCGGTCTCATAACCGGGTATAATTTTACATTAATAAGTTATTAAATACTTTTCGTTAATATATAGTTAGGCTAAACACTAGGGGTATAACTTTTGAATAATTTTGTACATTATCAAAAAATACCTATCAATGCCATATAGACCATGAAAATCTATGATAAAAAGTAGGGTCAGTTTTTCGCGGGCGTTAAAAAAAATCAAATCATTTTGAAGTTTAGTATTTCGATTTTTTTTTTACAGTTTAGACAGAGAAGTTCTCTATTCCATTTACTCGTTGATTTTTGTGTCAGTGCGTAGTGATATTTAAGTTTATAAAATGTTTCATAGAAGTGCTCTAATTTGTAACCGGAAAAATTCGGAAATCTTGACCCAAAACTTTAGTAAATTTCAAAAGATTCGAGAAGTTCAGAATATAGAATACCCACTATATGAATTAAACCAAGTGCCCAAACAGAAAATAGTTATTGGAAGATTTAATGCGTTGCTCCAATTAGAAAAATCAAAAATAAATTGATGTGAAATTATATCTCAAGAACTTTCCGATTTGTGGATTAAGTTAAATATTCCCAAAATGGCTATGTCTTCTACATATAGAAAAGTAAAACAGTTGATTTTTGTGTATCAAAAAAGTCAAAAGCATCCAAAGGCCAATAATTTTAAAAATGATTTTGATATTTCCAAGCAAACTTTTAAGCCAATATCCGAAACAAGCTCACAACGAAATCTCTCCGACTCAGATTCAGTATCGATGTACGACAATGATGGCGAAGATTCATATGATGATGATGCCGATTACACGCCACCTTCAAGGCTTAAAGCAAATAAGCGGTCAATAAAACAAGCTATTACTTTAGTAAACAATGCTAAAGTAAGTACCAAAAAAGCAGCTAAAGTATGCAAGGAACTAGCTGAATCAGGGGTCAACATCTCAACTCCATCCCAACCAGCAATTTATAAGGCAGTAATTAAATCTGCGGAACAACAGATAGAGATTCTAAAAGAAACTTTAAAAAACGAAAACTGGTGTCTTCATTTCGATGGGAAGAAAATTGGAAAAAAAGAAATACAGGTTATTATGCTTAAAAACCAATTTCGGGAAATAAAGTTAGGCGTTTTAGTACTGGAGAATGGAAAAGCGTGTAATATTTTTAATGGCATCAGAGAAACTCTAGAAAAATTTGAGGTACTGAAGTGTATAAAAATGATCATTTGTGATACAACCAGTGTCAATACTAGTAAAAGAAACGGTGTTGTTAAGCTACTGTAGAACCATTTTGAAGTAAAAGGTTTGCCTCCACCTCAGTACATTGGATGTCAGCACCATGTTCTGGATCTTGTTCTAAGACATGTTATGGATGCTTCGGTAGATGGAAGAAGTACCTCTCCAAATATTGCTTACGATTTCGTTGACGAATTGGTAAACAACTATGACCAGTTGAAACAAATATACCAACAAAATGAGGAACGATTAAAAATAGAAAATATAAAGTGGCGAGACGACATGCAATACTTGTATAAATTAGGTAAAGCTTCATTAAGAAGAAAAAATTCCCATATATAAATTTTAAGACAATACCGCCGCTTAGTAATGCAAGATGGAATTCAAGAGCAATACTTGCAATTCTAGCATTTATTCTCATACCGAAATATCGAGAAAAGTTATTCAGAGTATGCGAATTCATATGTGGAGCGTGGTATGATGTTTGGTTTTCTAACCACTACTTTAATGAAACAGATTTTGAATCTTTAAAGCAATCACTGGAACAATTTGCACATGCTCGGGAATGCTTTCTTAAACATTGGGTGGTAGAAGACTCTAAAATTCATAAACAACAACGAAGCAATATTTGCGCGGAACGTGGTATCAAACTTGTTCAAGATATTTTTCAATATTGCAAAACAACACGCACTTTGAACTTAAAGTTTATTTCCTTCAACAATGATATTATGTAGTATCTGAAGTTAATTTATATTTAAAAAATAACAATTTAAATATTATTATTTTTTGGGAGCTTTTTGAAAAAACGGTTTGGGGGGGAGGTTTTTAATCCAAATTGATCTCAAAAAACTGTTTTCTTGATATAAACATCAGTAGCCACCCCATAGTGATAGGTATTTTTTTTGGTTATACCCCTACTAAACACGTTAATAGTAATATATTTCATTAGGAAATCCTAATGCATTAATCATATATAAAGTCTGGGCTGAACATTGATTGATGCCTATCTAATTTCATAGGTGCAGTCTTAATATAATGAATGTACCTCCAAATCTTTTTGATTGCAGATATAAAAAAGGGTGTTATACACACTGGCTGTATATATATAGAGCTTATTCTTGCAAAATTTAGTGGCCATATCTATCATAGTTTCTAATCTTATAGCTTTTAACTGGCCTTTGCTAAAATTTTTGGTTTCTGTGACTGTTTTTTAAAGTCAAATATAGACTGATTCCTATAAAATTTGATAAACTGATCAAAAATTGCATAAAACTTCCCTGTTTTAAATTAAATCGTCATAGGTATCACAATTGTATTCAATTTATCAGCATTAATGTGTTTCCCGGGGCGGGGTTATATGGAAGCTCTAACTAAATTTGAACCGATTTTGTCCATTTTCAACACACATCTTTTTAAAGATATCCAAAATATTTTTGTAAAATTTTGTCGCTCTAGCTCTTTTCGTTAAGGCGGTATCGTGCTTTAATCTGACGGACAGACGGACATAAACAACCCTTTCGTTATGTATTTTTGTGTTTCCATAAGTTTTTTATATGGGAGCTATGGTCAAATTGTGACCGATTGTGACAAAATTTTGCACACTGTCTGGCTCTTGTAGCTAAGGAGCTATAACGATTTTATCTGACGGACAGACGGACATAAATCCCCTTTTCTTTTTGAATTTTTGTGTTTTCTTAAGTTTTTTATATGGGAGCTAGGTCAAATGGTGACCGATTGCGACAAAATTTTGCACACTGGATGGCATTGACATAATACTTTCTTGTGCCAAATTTAGTGGTTAGATTTATTGGCATTTAAGTGTATTTTATTTGAAATTTAGGCTGTTTTCTTAAGTTTTTTGTATGGGAGCTATGACTAAATGTGAACCGATACGCTGCCTAGGGCTAATGGAAAACTTCTATATACTAAGTTTTATCAGCAAAGCTGTTATAATTTGTCATTTATTAACAAATAAGCGATTAGCCTAAACGAGGTTATACGGGAGCTATGGTCAAATGTGAACCGATTTTGCCCAATTTCAATACCAATATTTCTACTAAGTTTCAGTGAGCTAGCTCCTTTCATTTAGGCGTTATCGTGATTTCAACAGACAGACAGACGGACATCGCTCAATCGTCTTGGAATTTCATAAGGATTCAGAAAATATATCGTTTTTGGTTTTTGAGCTAATATTAAGGAAATTACAAACGGAATGACAATCTCAATATACCCCCCATTCTTGTTGATGGTGGGTATGAAAACTCCCGGAAGCCAAAAAAAAAAAAAATGTAGTAAAGGCCAGTTAAAAGCTCTTAAATTAGAAACTATGACAGCTATGGCCACTTAATTTTGCACAAATAAGCTTTTTACCAGCCAGCGTGTAAAATTACAATCGGTCAACATTTGGTAATAATTCGTATACATATATTACATCCCCATTTTATATCTACAATCAGAAAAATTCTGAGGTACAAGCAGCATGTTTAAATTGCACCAATGTCCAGACATTATGTACGGTAGATGCATAAGGAACTCCTAACAAAATATATGGACCTGTCGTATTACTACCAACATGTTTATACATATTAAGTATTAAGCTTAACGAAAATTATTTAACAACTTATTAATGTAAAACCGTACCCGGTTACGATAACGAATTTTCTTTAAAGTAAATATTAGGGAAACCACTTATATACTTTTGAATGTTGAACTATAAAGCTACTGCAACAGAAGTTACTCCAAATATTTTACCAACAATACCAACTAGCGTAACAGCTTTTTTCCAATTTGGTCCACGTTTTGAATTTACTGCACCCTCGTAAGTATATGAGATCAATTTCTAAATTTAACACAACTTAATGGTGGGTATATAAGATTCGGCATAGCCGAATATAACACTCTTACTTGCCTGGGTATCGGCTAACGCAAATAGCATGTGTTTTCTATTGAATTATTGTGCCAGTTGTATAAATTGCTGCATCTAAACTTCTTTTGAACTAAACCAATTTTCTCGTCTACAATCTTTCAAATACTTTGATATAATACTTTAAATAAAAAACTAACCAATATTAAAAAATGATTTAATATAACTTTTAAGAAAATATTTTCCCAAACGTGACTCAATTTCCATACTAATTTATTTTAAGAGTGATTGGTAGCAGAAACGTTTCCAAAAAAAACTAATTTGATTCTCTGTTATAAAAACATTTGCCTAATAATGAAAACATTCAATATTTTAAACTAGAATATAAAGATGGATTGAAGGAAATCAAGATTTTTAGATACAGTAAATTTAAACTCTTCGATTGAAAATAGGAATCTTATATTTATATAATGCTACTACAAATTACATATAAGTTCTTATGAAAATGTATAATTTATGTTAGTTGTTTAAATGGATAAAAACTCTTACTCTGACATAGACTTTACCTTAAAACATGGCATCTGAAAATGGCTGAATTGGCAGAAATGTGGATTAACATTATGTGGATAAATATATCAATGGTCAACATGGAGGAAAAAACATTATTTTAATTTTTGTTTCGTTTTTGACAATTTGATTGATAATTACTTTTTCCAACATATTTAATATGCTTTCATCTTGGTAATTTTTATATTGCAGAATTGACAGTTTTTTAATTAATAACATGGTGTCAAAAATGATATACTTTTGTAAAAACTTGGAAAGCGACCTGGTGGAGGTTATAGGCCTAGGTAAGGACATACAAAAACATTTTCAAAGATTTCGAAACACGTTCGAAATTTTGAGATATTCGCAAAAAACTGTTTTCGAGTACTTAAGTACCTGCAACACTCACATTTGCAGAGCAATTTTAAATAGTTTTGGGAAGGCAAGGGATCAAGCTTTTACAAGCTATATGCAAAGGGCTAGTGTTGACGACTATAGAAAACGAAAAAAGGACCATGATTTAAGGACCAGCACTTGGAACATCCGAACCCTGATGTTCCCGGATGTTCTTAATTTGTAATGGCCATCTTCAAGATTCCAAAAATTACATATATTACAGCTGCCATGGCAGCTGTAATATATGTAATGGCATGCCATGAGAGTAGGCATGAATTTGGTTGCGCATTCATGATCAGTGGTCGGGTGAGAAAGTTTATTTGAGCCCATTGTTGGTAAATTCAGTCTCTATAACGTAACATCCGACAACTGTTTGAGGTTGATCTTCTTTACACAAAGCGATGTGGGTGTCTCCCGGTCAAATTACAAAAAATCAGCTCGACCATATTGTAGTTGAAGGAAGGCACTCATCAAGTGTATGTACAATTCGAGAAGTCAATGAGGACTCCGATAATTACCTTGTTGAAACTTAAGTGAGAAAACGTCTGAGTGTCTCGCGGAACATACAGACAGTCCAAAGTTTAAGAACCCATTTGCATGGTGAAAAATGGGTTATTTTTTATTTTTGAAAAATTTTCAACCAAAAATAAACAATTTTTACAAGAAAAAATATTAAAGAAAATTATTAAAGAAAACTAACACAGCTTTGTTTCAGATAGTCAAAAACAAAAATTTATTAAGCAGTTTTGGAGTTATTCCATTTTTTTCCTGAAAATTCGTGTCCTTAAAACCGCGCCTAAGGATATGCACCAAAAATTGTATGTTATAAATTAGACATAATTTATTATTAAATGACTCGTTAGTATTGAATAGTTTAGTTTTGCTTAAACATAATCGAATTTACTTAGTTTTTTCCATGTTGGAAAATGGTACATTTTTCTCAGGTCGGTTTCAAAAATCTATTTTCAGTTTTTCGAAAATTTTGTTCAACAAATATTACAAATTTAAAATTTTCTCACCAGTGCGTTAAAACAGACAAATGGGAGAATAAAACTTAATAAAAAACACCTTATCTTGACAAAAATTATTTAATGCTTTTTTTATTAAAATTTTAAGGAAATCCGAATTTTGACATTTGACCCCGGTGAAGAAAGGGTAAATCTTGTCCAAACCTTTCAGCACAGCTTTTCCTTAAACTTAGCAATAAAATTCATTATTATTTTTTTTTTTGTTAAAATGTAATACATGTAAAATTTACCGAGCATCTACTAGAATTTGGCCCAAAAATGTTAATTTTCCCGAAGTTCTAAAATTTTAAGTCGCAGGTACGGCGAAACTGTTAAAGATATCGACCTAAGTTTTTTTGAGTTTTATGCTCCCATTTGTCTGTTTTACCACATTGGTGAGTAAATTTAAAATTTGTAATACTTGTTGAACAAAATTTTCGGAAAACTAAAAAATGTTTTTTAAAACTGACCTGAGAAAAATGTACTATATTTCAACATGGAAAAAACTAAGTAATTCGATTATATTTAAGCAAAACTGAACTATTCAATACTAACGAGTTATTTAATGATAAATTTTGTCTAAAAAAAAAATAAATTTCTTTATTTACAACAGACAACTTTTGGTGCATATCCTTAGGAGCGTTTTCAAGGACATGAATTTTCAGGGGAAAAATGTAAAAAACCAATTCATAGATTTTGCTTTTGACTATTTGAAATAAACCTGTGTTAGTTTTCTTTAATATTCCATTATTTTTTCTTGTAAAATTTGTTTATTTTTGGTTGAAATTTCTCAAAAATAAAAAATAAACCATTTTTCACCATACAAATTGGCTCTTAAACTTTGGACCAGATGCGCTTCCATAGAACGTTGTCTGATTTGGCTCAAATTTTCAGAACTAAACTTTTAGACCTAGTGTCATGCATATCCTATCTCTTATGTTTTTAAAGATATTCGACTTCAAAAATTGAAATTTGTAATTTTTGTTTTATTTGGGTCATCCTAATGAAGATATGGAAAATACCTCAAAGAAAATAGGGGTCAACCTAAGGATAACAGAATATTATATTTTCATCCAGGCTTGGCTTGTGGACTGAATTTGGGCCAAATCGGTTAAGAGGAATTGGGTTAAAATCAGATCAAAAATTGAACTTTATGCTTGAATTTCTTTACAGATCCTAATAAAATCTCAACTCGATAAAAGCTTGTTATCTATTGACTGAAAAAAGGTCGAAACACAAAAACACAAAATCTTTATTAGCTAAAAAGTTACAGAGTTTTGTCCAATGAAAACCGATTCTGAACCACTGTACGACGTCAGAAACAAACGACATTAGACAGTTTTTATACCCACCATCAAAAAGAATGGGTGGTATATTGAGATTGTCATTCCGTTTGTACTTTCCTTAATATTGGCTCAAAAACCAAAAACGATATATATTCTTAATCCTTATGAAATTCTAAGACGATTGAGTCCGTCTGTCTGTCCGTCTATCTGTCCGTCTGTCTGTCTATCTGCTTAAATCACGATAACGCCTAAATGAGAGGAGCTAGCTCACTGAAACTTAGTAAAAATATTCTTCATCTCTGAGAAAATTTTGGTATTGAAATTGGACAAAATGTGACGATTCAAGCTTCCTGCTCTACTTCCTAAGAGACCTGCGCTACCTATTTTTCCGACCGTGCTCAGGGCTTGGGGTGGTGTTCTTGTCTCTTTTGAAAGTAGACTAAGAATCGAACAAAATTTAAAAAGGTAGCTTAAACTTAAGTATTAACTAAAAAAAAAATGAAAAAATTGTTCGAACTAATGTCAAGGAAAGATGATGTTATTTCTTTCATATCTTCTACCCTCCCAACCATACTATTTTATTGTAATTTTATAAGAAAATAGCCCTAAAATGATTCCCTAACTATACGCGAATTAACCTTTCGTAGAATAAAAAAACTTAATTTATCATTATTAAATTTAAATAATTAAACTATTTTATTAATATTATAAATTAAGTGCATACTTTGCAATTAAAAAAAAAAATTAAATTATATAAAAAAAAATTAATAATTAACAAAATTCTAATAAAATTATTTTGTTTAGTGACATTTTATATATGTAAATAAATATGCGGATATTTTATAATTATATTTTATTTATCGGACTTACCCGTAATATCCATCGAAGACAGCAGGCCTGATGTTCAAGGACGAATATTGATGATTTTAAAATTCTTAAATTGTTATTTAAAAGATCAATTGATATATAATTATAATATCCTGTTTATATTTGAGTGTAAAGTATATGTGGTAAATATGTCAGTGTATGTGTGAAAGTATAGTTAGTGTAAGAAAATTAGTGTTAAGTGTATTTACATAATATTAGATAAAATTCAAGTTAATTTAAGTTAAAAAAAATAGATTTAAGATAAATTAGATTTAAGAAATTGAATTTAAAAAAAAATGAAGTTAAATAAGGATTTTAGTTAAATTAAAAAAAAAATAGATTTAAGATAAAATTAAGTTAGGAATAGTTTTAAATAAAAATAGTTAAAATTGAAATTTAAAGATTAATTTGAGCTCAAATTAGTTATATATTATTTAAATTAGTGTTAGATATTGAATTGTGAATTGGTTTTAAGATGAGTGTTTGATGATAGATTACAGCTATTAAGAAGATTCGTTTTAAAATTTGTTTTTCGCTTATTTATAAGTAATAGTTTTAAGATTCTTCAATCAATTTGTCCTTTAGGATATATTTCAGATTTATAAAATAAAGTCCTATATATGATGCTATCAGCGAAGTTCTGATTGAATTTCTTTTAGAATTCTTGTGAGGTCTTTTGATATTTTTAAAATTCTTTTTTTTTTATCTTGTGGAAGATATTGTTTGTGGTTATATCCGGAATGATAATTTGCAAATTTTAAGTGAACTAAAGATTCACTTGATCCCATGCACAATAGAGATTCCTAAATTACACGATGAAATTAATAATAAAATTTTTACAAAATACTTATATTTTACCTTTTCTTATTTATAGATTTCCACTAATATTAAGAAAATTATCGTAAATATTAGAAATTCTTTATAACAATTGTAATAAATTTTATTAGCCTTTTAAACTTTTAGTTTTAAAAAATTTTACGGAAATGAAAATTTTTGAAGGAAATAAAAAATTTTGAAATTTTTTTTCAAAACCTATATTGATTTGAAATATTTTAAATTTAAATAAAACCCAATTAACAATTTATTATTTAAATGAACCTCACAAAAATCGGTTCACATTTGACCATAGCTCCCGTATAACCTCGTCTAGGCTAATCGCTTATTTGTTAATAAATGACAAATTATAACAGCTATGCTGATAAAATTATATAGAAGTTTTACAGTAGCCCTAGGCAGCGTATAAAATTTCATCAAAATCGGTTCATATTTAGTCATAGCTCCCATACAGAAAACTTACGAAAACAGCCTAAATTTCACCTAAAATACACTTAAATGCCAATAAATCTAAAAGTATAACAGATATAACCACTAAATTTGGCACAAGAAAGTCCCATATCAATGCCAGCCAGTGTGCAAAATTTTGTAGCAATCGGTCACAACTTGACCTAGCTCCCACATAAAAAAACTTACGAAAAAACAAAAATTCAAAAAGAAAAGGGGAGTTATGTCCGTCTGTCCGTCAGATAAAATCGTGATAGCTCCTTAACTACAAAAGGTAGTAAGACTAAATTAAGCACACGGAAGTATTATGTCAATGTCAGCCAGTGTGCAATTTTGTCGCAATCGCTCACCATTTCACCATAGCTCCCATATTAAAAACTTATGGTAACACAAAAATACATAAAAAAAGGTTGTTTATGTCCGTCTGTCCGTCAGATAAAAGCACGATACCGCCTTAACGAAAAGAGCTAGAGGGACAAAATTTTACAAAAATATTTTGGATATCTTGAAAAAGATGTGTTTTGAAAATGGACAAAATCGGTTCCAAATTAGTTAGAGCTTCCATATAACCCCGCCCCGGGAAACACATTAATGCTGATAAATTGAATACAATTGTAATAGCTATGACGATTATATTTAAAATAGGTAAGTTTTATGCAATTTTTGATCAGTTTATCAAATTTTATTGGAATCAGTCCATATTTGACTTTAGCTTTCATGTAAAAAACACTCACGGAAACCAAAAATTTTAGCAAAGGCCAGTTAAAAGCTATAAAATTAGAACGTATGAAAGCTATGACCACTAAATTTTGCAAGAATAAGCTCTATATATATACCAGCCAGTGTGAACAATAGGTCAACCTTTGGCTATAATTCTTATATATATACCATCCCCTTTTTATATCTGCAATCAAAAAGATTTGGAGGTACATTCATTATATTAAGATTGCACCTATGAAATTAGATAGTCATCAATCAATGTTCAGCCCAGACTTTATATATGATGAATGCATTAGGATCTCCTAACGAAATATATGGACCTGTCGTATTACTATTAGCGTGTTTAGCCTAACTACATATTAACGAAAAGTATTTAACAACTTATTAATATAAAACTATACCCGGTTATGAGACCGAATTTTGATCAAAGTAAATACTGTGGAAACCACTAAAATATTTTTAAATGCTGAACTATAAAGCTACAGCAATCGAATTTAGTCCAAAGGTTTTACCAACAATACCAATTATCTTAGCGATTTTTTTAGTTTTGGTCCAGATTTTGAATTAGCTGCTCCCTTGTAGATATATGAGATATGTTTCTAAATTTAACACAACTTGATGGTGTGTATATAAGATTCGGCACTGCCGAATATAACACTCATACTTGTTATATTTTCCTTTATCTTCAAGATATATGTGCATCGTTTTAAAAGTTTTAAAGTATTTTTTTGTAACTTTCTTTTAAATAAAAGTTCAAATTGAGATAAATTAGAGTGTAGTTTTTTTGATCTGGAGCGGATTAATTTATTTTACACGAATTCATATGGAAATAATCGTTTTGCTAACGAACATAACGAACGAGGTGCTGGAATGAATTCAGTTCGTTGACCGAGGGCCCACTGTAATCACATACAATACATGATCGTTTAAAACATTGTGCTAATCTTCATTGGATTTTGTATATGAACTTTGTTTCAACTGTTGTAACAATGCACGCCTTTTGTTGATACTTGGCTAGTAAGTGCTATGGATGATAGGCTAAGGATACAAGATTTTTTTTGAAGTCACCTCAACAGGAAGGTTACGATTGCTTCGACAATTGGTTTACATGTAAGTATCTTAAAAGTTATTGAACTTATAGACAACTTGTTAAGAGAGTAAAGTAATTTAATATGATAAATATTTACTTGTTTTCGCTAATCTCATAACATGAACAGCAGCCAACTTATTTATCCATTTCCAAAACATAAAAATGCTGAAATTTAAAATAAATGAACCATGTCAAATGTTATCTAAATAACTAACTAATGCCCATTGAGTTTATTAAATTGAGCTTTACCCTCACTTAAAGAAGATTTAAACTTCCAGTTAAAAGAAAAACAAAACAACAAGTAAGAAAATGCTATAGTCGGTCAAGCCCGACCATACGATACCCTTCACCACTAAGGTCAAAGGTGTTATTTTTCCTGTATAAAGACGAATATTTGCTAAATTTTGCCATCATACAAACATATTCTCAAAACTTGTACATTTAAGCTTTTTCCGTCATTTGGACTTATATGAGAGGTAGGGTCAAATGTGGACCGATTATCTCGAAATTTGCCAAATTGATTACAATTGTTACAAAAATTAGGTATGTGCAAAATAAACTTAAAATTCTCATTATCTTGGGATTTACGAGCGTTTTAGTGAATTTTGTATAATTTAGTGCATTTTAAGAAAAAAGTTTTATGGGAGCTATGGTCAAATGTGGACCGATTTCAACGAAATTTGGTACAGTGATTTAAGTTTATATAAGCATTATTTGTTTTAAATTTCATGAAAAAATATTGATTTTTGTGGCCAATATATCAATTCCGGGAAGTGGGACCTATGGGAGGTACCATAAATAATGGACCGATTTTGACGAATTTCAATAGCCATGGTCCCATTATCAAACAAAAGATCTGTGCCAAATTTCAGCAAATTATCTCTAGAATTGCGACCTGTAGTTTGATTACAAGGTTTACATGGGGGTCCAGCCAGCCAGACGGACGGACGGACGGACATCGCTAAATCGACTCAGAAAGTGATTCTAAGCCTATTGGTATACTAAAAGATGGGTCTAAGACAAATATTTCTATGCGTTACATACATCAGCACAAACTTATAGTACCCTTTCCACCTATGGTGGTGAAGGGTATAAAAATCTTGTTAATTGAAATCTTTAAAGACAGGAGATTTTCAAAGAAAAAAAAAATCAATAAGTTGGCAAATGAAAAATGAAGCTAAAAGCATTTATTTAACATTTTCCTAAAAAAAATTGACTTTTTAGCTAAACGAAAGAAAAAAACCCAAACAAAGGAAAAACAGTCAAAAGTCTGTAAAAAGTTAACACGTAAATATTTTTTTTGTTTGGGCTCTTGTCTAAATTATGTTCAAATTATTGTTCTTACAGTATTTTTTTAGGTTTTAATACTTTTACGTGTATGAAATTTTACGTAGCGGAAATTTAAATGTTTTTCAGTTTTTTCGTCTTTTTTGTTGGTGGTCGTAAAAAAATTTGAAGAGGAAAAAAGTTTTATAATTTTATAATTTCTTTATAACCTTTTTTCATATTTTGTTCAAAATGTATAAATTTTTTACGAGTACTTTAGTTCACTCTTTAAAGGAGCGAAATTGTTAACAAAAACATTATTTTACAATATTTAACACCTTTTTTCGATGTTCGGAAAAGAAGAAAAAATATAAAATGTGTTACTACAAAACAATAAAATAAACTGAAACTGAAACAAAAAACCAGAAATGCTTACAAATTATCGTAATTTTCTTGTTACAAGAAAAAAAGTTGTAAAAGTTAAAATTTATGTGAATTCTGTGTACTTTTTGGTGTACACAACATATTTGTGTTATGTGTGTACACATACATACATATGTATGAATGTATGTATGTTTTTAACCTGCACATATGAGAATATTTTTCATAATTTATATCTGTTCGAATATTTGTTGAAAAGTTTTTTTTTTTGTTTTCAAATTATTATTACTTACATTTTATATTTTAAAAGGTTAAAGACATTATATTATTTTATAGTCGGAGTTTTTATACCCTTAACCAATAGCATTACAAGTTTGTATATCAGTTTGTAATATGGCAATGTTTGAGGTAACAGGCGTTCCCAATAACAGTTCATATTGGCTTAAACTCTGGACACGGCTACCCGCGCGAACTTTAAAGTCAAATATCTCTTTAACGAGAAAAGGTACAAAGTTGAGGTTTCGCAAGTTCCTTAAACTATTTATTTTCTAACAATTTTTGTGTTTCTAAGCTTTCCAAACTTACTGGGGTAGGTTGTGGCTTCACCAAAAGTCAAATATTCCTCACACTCCTGATAAGGGTACGCGGGTATCTTTAAGCAAATTAAGGCATTATATATAGAAAAATTAATGGTAATGATTATATTTTATTTAATTTAAAATTTTTATATATAACACACTGATACATTTTGAGGAAAAAGAAATACACTTTTATGGAAACCTATATCAAACGATAGGCCTTATTGAGTGTATCAGTTTGTCATTTTTAGAAATTTCGATATACCCTCAAAATCGAAAGTTATCGATAAAAAACAATTTTTTTGGTCTTCTCGACCAAAGTCATTTGTTTATCGATTTGAAATTTTAACACGGTTTGAGACAGACAAGACATCAGGTTTTCTTCTTGTTAAAAAAGATTTTTTATTTCATCAAATTATCACAAAAATATTTTCAAACAAATTAAAATTTTTATTATTTTTTTCGATTTTTTCACATTGGGACGCCGTTTTCCGCAGTATTTTATATTTACTTGAAAAGTGCATTAAATATTTTGTGAACCTAGATTATTTAAATTTAAATTAACAGTGAATTAAAAAAAAATTTATATAAGTTTTTTTTATAAAAGGGCCAGTTTAATTAACGTACTAAAGAGTGTTCTAAAAAAATATGCATTTACTATTTTAGACAAAATTTATCCATAGTGCAAGAAATAATTTATTTTTTGATCAAGTTAGTTTCTATAGATATGTCAGATACTATTATTTTAGAAATTATTAATTTTCAATAGTTATTTCAATCAAAATGGACTGCGAAAAAAAATTTCGTGAAAATATAATTAAAACTTTTCAAAAAAAACCCGTCATGGACTTTTAAAAAAATAGCTAAAAATTTGAAAGTTGACCCTCGAACGGTTTGTAATGCCATCAGACGGTATAAGGAAAACCTGAGCATTGAAAGAAAACCTGGATCAGGTAAGGCAAAAGAAGTCAAGCGACTCTTTCGAAGAGCGCCTAACACTTCTTTAAGAAAAGCAGTTCGTACGGTGAAATGTTCTACGAATTTTGCACATAGAGTCAAAGCTTATGCTGGACTGAAGACATACAAAGTCCAAAAGGTCCAGATCGCAATGCTATAAAGAACTTAGAAGCAAAAAAACGAGCGAAAAAATTGAAGTCTGATTTTATAAAAAAAATCACCTGTTGTGTGATGGATGATGAAACATACGTACTGGCAGACTTTTCTCAACTTCCTGGTCAAGATTTTTATGTTGCTGATAAACGGGGCAATGTTCGGCAAGAGTTTCGCACAAAAAAACAAACAAAATTCCCTAAGAAGTTTCTCGTGTGGCAAGCAATTTGCAGTTGTGGCAAAAGAAGTAAAGTATTTGTGGCATCTGGCACAATAAACACAGAAATTTATATAAAGGAGTGCCTACAAAAACGGTTGTTACCCTTTTTAAGAGAGCACAGAGTGACTACATTTTTTTGGCCCGATTTGGCATTATGCCATTATGGAAAAAAGGCACTTGAATGGTACTCAAAGAATAATGTCATTTTTGTACCACGAGAGGCAAATCCACCTAACTGTCCAGAACTTCGGCCTGTGGAAAGGTATTGGGCTCTGGTAAAAAAGGAATTGAAGAACACAGGAAAGATTTCCAAGAACATGTCCGATTTTAAGCGCAGGTGGAACACATGCTCCAAAAAGGTATCAGAAGCAACTGTAAAATCCTTAATGGGAGGGTTTCCGAAAAAAGTCGATAATTTTGCAAAACCCGAGTACTAAGTAACCATTTTAATGCTAAATGATTTTGTATAATATGCCATTATATTTGCGTATTTTGTAGAGTTTTTATATTAAAAGGTTTGATTTTTATTTAAGAAAATCCAACTACAAATTTTATTTAGAGCACTCTTTATATACGTATAAGTACTTATATTTATACGCACTTATGAATGAAGATAAAAAAGGATAGAAACAAAAAAGTACTACAGAATGTCCAAGCTCTATTTATGCCTCTATTGCCGTTCTCGGTTCGACTGTCTTGAAATCATCCCAACTTTCACGACCAAACCCTTTTCTGGTATTGCGAAGCCCAACGGTTTTTAGTTGAGATCGGTAATACAGCTTTCACACTATGAAACTAGATGCATAGGGTTTCTGCAACTAGTTTCATAGTGTGAAAGCTGTCTAAGGTGTTGCCATTTCAAAATATGATTTGATATATATATAAAAAATTTCTATGAAAATTTCCGATAACTCAAGAAATCCTTAGCCGATTTATACGCTACTTACGTAGATAGAAAGCTAATTGAGTCTACATTATGAATTAATATTTACACTTTGTTAAAATGTTTACTAAAAAAGTTAAATTTTGCAAGAACTAAAAAATTGGCCATATTTTTTCTTATAAACGCAATTTTCAACTTCATGGCCTGGGCGACACGTGATAACGTAGTCCGATTTGGCTTAAATTTTGTTATTTGAAGTTTCTCACCGAATGCCATAATAATCCGACCGCCATTTCTCAACTTTCGAAAAAGTTGAAAAAACACTCTAACGTAGTATTGTATAGAAAATTTTCTAATATACAAATAATACTGAATTCACCTTTTTACTAAAATTGTTTTACAAAATGGTAACCATGATTTTTTTTTAAGTCAAAATATATTAGGTCTTCTGATAAATTTTACGAAAAAAAAAGCTTCCGAATTTGAAAAAATCGAAAAAAAAAATAAAATTTTAACTTCAGCGGAAAATCTTTTTATGATAAATTGGTCATGTTAAAAAAAGGTCTTTACGAAGTGAAAGCCTATTTTGTTTTCTGTCGAAACACATTTTAAAATTTAAAATCGATGTAAAAATGACTCAGTTAAGCCTTCTTTTCTCCGCTAAGTCCAAAGAAATCGTTTTTTATCGATAACTTTCGATTTTGAGGGTATATCGAAAATTTTAAAAATGGTAAAATGATCTTCTAACCGAGTTCTACTGGTTGAGCTTGGTTTCGTTCCGAGTGTATTTTCACTGTATCAGAGTGTAATTAATGTGGGGTTTATATAACTCAAACAGCTGACGATTGAGTGAAATTTACATGTGTTTTGTTATTGTAACAAAAACAAAATACATGTAAATTTCACTCAATCGTCAGCCGCTTGAGTTATATAAACCCCACATAATAATCTTACCCTTTAATAGTTATACTATCACTAGCTGCTTGTACCCGGCGTTGCCCGGGTTGATAGTAAAATATTTTTACTTATTGCTGTGTTAACCATTTCTTTAAAAATTAACAATTACGAAATATTTTTTTATTAATCCTTTGAATCCTTTAAAAATGTATTTAATTGACTTTAGCTGAGAATCACTAACTCCACATTTATATGTGCTTTAAACATTTTCGAAAACAATGGGCCCATAAATGTCAAACAACAGACGCGAATATTTTCTTATATTTATAGATAATCGAACAATCGTGAAATAGTAATTAAATAACCGTTAAACAATCGTCAGTTAATCGTGAAACAATTATCGCACAATCATTGAAACATCAATCAACCATCAAAATCGTCAAAAAATCACCAAACTTCATAAAATCGCCAGTTAATCGTGAAACAATTATTACAAATCATCAAAATCATCAGTCAATCAATCATCAAACAACTGCCAAACAATCGTCAAACAACCATCAAATAATAATGAAAAATCTTCAAACAATCGTCAGTCAAGCTATTATCAAACACCAATCATATTTCCAATATAAATGCAGCCGTTTTCCGATCTTAGATAAATCAATAAAGGGGGAGTAATAGTGGGCATTATACATTTTTCTTAATGTAGAATCTTAACTTGGACTAAGAAAAACATGTAGAAAAAAATGTCTTCATCGCTCCATCGGTCTGAAGTGATGCAATTTTAAAGAAAAGGGAATTTTATCCCCATTTTTCGATTTCCAGGTCCTTTTTAGTCCATTTTCAAAAAATTCAAACTATCATGTAGTATGAAAATATCCACATTTAAAACTTTAATTAATTCGGTTAAATCGTTTTGATCTTATCATCCATATTTCAAATTTTTATATTTGACTTATATGGGAGTTGTCACGCCCACTATAGATTAAAAAACAACCTGGCCTATTTTACCCACTGGCCACACCTTTACATACTGTCAAAATTTCAGAAAAATCGGTCCGGTCGGTCATCTACATTTGCCTCTTGAGATTTGAGAAAAAGACCGTTCCTATTTTAACCACCGGTCACACCTTATCATACTATCAAAAATTTCAGAAAAATCAGTCCATATTTGAAATTTGTAATATTTGACTTATATGGGAGGGGTCACGCCTACTTGACATTTTAAAAAATAACCTAGCCTATTTTAACCACCGGTCGCACCTTACAATACTGTGAAAATTTCCGAAAAATCGAGCCACTCGGTCATCCAAGTTTGTCATTTTCAATATTTGACTTATATGGAAGGGGTCACGCCTACTTGAGATTTCAAAAAAAAAAAATCTGGCCTATTTTATCCATCGGTCACATCTTAACATACTGTCAAAATTAAAAAAAAAATTGTCTTTTTTAATATATGAGTTATATGGGAGGGGTCACGTCCACTTGAGATTTCAAAAAAATAATCGCCATACCTTACTGTCAAAATTTCAGAAAAATCGGTGCTTTAGTTTCGGAGATCCTCTATAACAAACAACATACAAACAGACGCGAACATTTTTTTTATAGATTTATCACTTAATAGCTGTCTCTCGCTAGGCGTAACAGGGTGGAAACCCCAAAACGTGTGTATTGTCTGTACCAGAAAAAAATGTTATCAAAAAATAAAAGGGATCGCCCTTTGATCAAAAAAATAAATATATGTGCGAAATTTTATTAAATTTTTTTTTTTAATTTATGACCTGCACTTTAATGACCAACTTAACTGGATATCCGGCCATTTGGACGGACATCGTTTAATTGACTCAAGTGATTAAAAATCGTTCGGTGTTCAAAAAGATAAAGTCACAGACAAATATTTTTTTACACTTTCCACCTCTTGTGATGAAGGGTATAACTATACCGCTCTGAAATGGTGGACATGGTTTAATAAAAGTTTCGAACTAACAGCTGTAACATTTAAAATTGTATGATATTGTTTTTATGGGGGATCTGTTTGGAGATCAAGGCCAAGAAATTGTGGTCATGAGTCCACAAATCCTCAGCACTAAGTGAAGTAGAGTTGGCGGTACATTTGAAAATATGGGGGATATGATGAGGACCTTGGCCACAAGCTGGGCATGTGTTGGGAACGGCACGGTCTATGCGGGACCAAAAGATATTTAATCTATTGCTCCATCTTGATCTCAGTTGAGCCAGAACGGCTCTTGTTTTCCGCGGCAGGTTCTTTTCTTCTGCTGCTATGGGCGGTGGGCGACCTCCTATACAACATTCATGCGATAACCTGAAATCGTGGAGTTGGTGGTGTCTTTACGAATGTTGTTTAATGCTGCCATGTACGAGGTATGATCTAAAGGATCAAGTACATATCTTCGTATGATATCCTCATACACGCGAAGATCTTTCCTGGCATGTCTCGGGGAATATGCCAACTGTGTGATGTTAACTTTTGGATGATTTCTCCGATAACAAAAGAAACTGCTGAGTGAGCATAATGTTGTGTTCCTTTACTGGAAGGATCTTTATTTCCTCGTGAAGATGATGTGGTGAGGTAATTTGTAGGCAGCCTGTTACAGTTCTTAGGGCTGTATTTTGAATATTTCTCCACTGAGTATCACTTAGCGACGCTGACCATACTGGAGCAGCATAATTTGACACCGACCAACCAATCGCTTTATAGGTAGACAGCAAGGTTTCTTTGTCCATTCCCCAAGTACTGCCGGCTAGTGCTTTAAGGACCTTGTTTCTACATCGCAATTTATGCGCGACAGTTGTGGCATGTGCTGACGAATTAAAAAGGCTGTCGAGTGTGACTCCCAGAATTTTCGGGTGGTTCACTGTTGGAATTGGTACACCATCAATCGCGATCCCATGTTGTAGGCTTACTTCTTTTGTCCAGGTGGTAAATAGGGTCGCTGAGGATTTAGTTGGTTGTATCTATAGGTTACGTTTAGTGAAGAAATTGTGGATGATACCGAGATAACGATATCATCCACATTATGGCCGGTTGCCATTATCGTGCAGTCGTATATGATATTACTTCAACGCCTAGCGGTGGAGCTGGGAGTTAAGAGAGGTAAAAGTGGCGACAAGATTCCGCCCTGAGGAACTCCCTTTTTGTTTCTGCAGTGTTTTGAGCGTTGGTTTCTAAACTCTACAAACGACTGAAGTCCACTCAGATAATTTACAATCCATTTCTGCAAATTTGTTTGCATTGTGGACAGGAGGATGTCTTGGAAGAGGGTGGCATGGCTTACCGTGTCAAAGACTTTTGACAAGTCAAGCGCCACAATTAACGTTATTTTACAAGGCCTCTGCTGGTTTAGGCCTTGTGCGATCTGAGTAGTTATGGCTGTTAACGCTGTGGTGGTGCTGTGCATTTTGCGGAATCCATGCTCGTGGCGAGGTGCCAGTAGTTGGCTGGTCAGCTGGGGGAGGAGTAGAGCCTCAAGTGTTTTCGCGACTGGTGACAGGAGGGATATCGGCCTGTACGATGATCCCTCATTCGCGTGCTTCCAGGTTTTAATATTGTGATCACTCTACCCACTTTCCAGACATCGGGTATAGTGTGGCTGGTCATAGATAGATTTATGACACCTGTCAAGAACTCGATTCCCCACTCGCCTAGGTATTTAAGCATCAGCATGGAAATTCTGTGAGGGCCAATTGCCTTTGAAGGCTTAGCTGTACTGATGGTCTTTGCAACTTCCGCAGGCGTAAAAAGTTTTGGTGGGTCCGAGACTGGGAGATCTTGCAGTTTGCCAACAAAACTCCTGATTTTGAATGGCTTTGGAACGTTTTATTTGAATTTAAATTGGAGTACTTTGGTACATTAGAGGCAGGATGTATGAGAAAGACTTTGTTACCAAGTTTTGGTATATTTTGTCTGGTACTAAGACAATATGATATTTTCATGAAAGATAACGACTTAAACCATAGGTTTAAAATAAAAGAATATATTATAAAACTATTACATAGATCTGTGGTCCAACAGAGGAGATAAGAGATAGTTCCTTCCTACTTAACGTTATGACAACTTCTACAGCAGTCATTGCTTTGAAGATTAAGTCTTCTAGCATCTAATCCTATTATGTAGTGTCCTGTGAGGATTGATATTTTTGACGTCCTTTAGATGAAGGAGACCATTCTGTACATTTGAGGATATGACCATTCTCAAGTGAAGGCTGAGTTAAAGGCTACATTTTGAGCTACTAGCCAGATTAGCATTGTAAAAAGTGCCTTTTAAGGGGTTGGCACCAGTTATCATTAGGACAGAGGATCTGAAAATTTTAACAAGTGATCAGCTAGTTAGTGTGGATAGAGCGACTTCTAGTCGTTGCGATATTGTATTCAGGTATTTACCCGAGACTGCAATAGCAACATCATTTACATAAGCAATGGTTTTGAAGCACAGTCTTTAAGTAAATAAATATCTCATGTGGTTTTTGTAGGACCCAGCCACACGAGTCTTCAAAAACTATTTGAATTCTGTCCTTGGATTTTTGGAATACCATTGCTGAAGGTTATATTATGTTTCTGCGTAGCCGAATATATCACTTATCATTGTTAATATTAATATTTTCTATAAAAAAGTAGTATTGAAATTTCAAATATTTAGTACCGTCATAAAAGCTTTCTGGGTTATTACAAAATGTTGTAAATTTGATGGATCAATGAAGGTGGTTGATGTATGTACGAACATCCATTTCTGGTTTATCGGCATTGAAAATTTATCAGTTTTTGCACTCAATGGCAAACCAAAAACTGCCCAATAACTAAAATGTCAGAAATTTATGTTTGCTCTTCAGTACTTAGCCACTATCTTACAAACTTCCTTAAATATTTAAGATACAAATCACAAGTATTTTGAAGACGGTCGAGATATTCGTCTCATACATTATTTTGGTCATACAATATTACCGCTAATACATCCCCACATACACAAAATAAATATAAATATAAACAAGAAGAAAGATTTTCATTCACATAAAATTATTTAACTCAGAATTGCCATCATGTACAGAAACTAAGTGGTTATATAAATTATATGTGCGAAAATTTTCATTATATCTAAAAGAGTTTTTTTTTTCTTTTTCTTATTTTTGGCGAAAAATATGTTCGCAAACTACGTGTGAGTTGAAAGAAAAAGCTAAAACTAAAAGCAAAAAACTAAAACCCAAATAAACTTATACTATTAATAAAATACTTTTAGTGTTTTTTGGTGAAGAAATTTCTGGCATAAATTCCTTAATTCGTAGCTACAAAAAACGTCTATTCAAGAAAACCTCTCACCTTCATAAGGGTATCCCAGAAAATACAAAGGAAGTTTTTGGGCAACCTATTCTATTTTGATATTTTGCATTTACTAAAGATAATATGATTAGGTTAGGTTAGGTTAGGTTGAAAATGTGATGCCAGGAGAGTGGCATCTTCACTCGGAGACCTTCGGGTCCATTGTGATCCTTTCTGAAAGTAAATAAATGATAGCGGAAAGAGAAAAAGAGTGAAGGAAGTAGTTATAGAAAGTGTTAAAGATAGAGAAAGAAAATCGTAGAGAAGAGAAGTGTTGACCAAAAAACGCTACCCTAGGGGGAAGAGTCCCAAAATAAAACTAACAACATCAGACAGTTTGCACTGCTGTATGTCTCCCAGTTCCTCGTGGAATCTATTGCCTAGAAATTTACGTCTCTGGTTTTGGAGCATAGGACAGTGACAGAGGATATGCTCGACCGTTTCGGATGAGTCCGCGTCTAGGCTTAGTCTGCAGATGTCCTGAATTGCTCCATCCCATCTAATACGTCTGGAATTCAGGGCGCAGTGTCCAGTTAGAACACCTATGCCTTTCCTAAGACTGGTTCTGCTAAGACCTAGCAGGAGCTTGGTCTTGCGTATATCTAAGTTGGGCCATAAGGTCCTAGATATCGTGCAAGTGTCCAAGCTATGCCAGTTCTTAGATGTTTCCTCACCGATCCAAGACTTGATGACCATAAAAAGGTGACATATATGTGGAGCTATCTCTGTCACCGCGAGTATCAGGTTCTGACTCGAGCCAAGTCTTGCGATTTCGTCAGCAATTTCATTGCCTTCGATGACGCAATGACCAGGAACCCAGCAAAGTCTTACCCTATAAGTATCAGCCAGGCTGATTATAGCTGATCTACATATCTTAACTAGTTACGAGGTAATGCTACATCCTTCTAGGGCTTTAAGAGCAGCCTGACTATCAACGTAGATTGTCACCTCGCTATCCACCGGAATATTATGTGAGACGAGTTCGGTGGCTTTCAGAATGGCGAAGATTTCTTTCAATAATATTCTCATTTCTTAAAAAACACCAGCGCCTGTGCCGATTTCCATTTTAGAACCATCTGTGAAGATCGAGTTCCCCTCAAAGAGCGATTGACGATTCTCCCAGCTAGTTCTATTAGGAATAACGACCTCTGGTACAGAACTGAACAGCAGTTCCTTGACTAAATAGTCAGATGCAGTAGAACCTGACTGGAAGCAAGGGACCCTCGTTCGGTTCAGTATGCTGGTGTGTCCTGTCTGTCTGTGCCTAAGTATGCCTGACTCATGCAGCCTCTGCCAATATATAACATTCAGTTGACACGTTTCTAAAATTTTAACAAGCTGTTATTATACCCAACATTTAAAAAATGGAGGTATATTGAGATTGATATTCCGTTTGCAATTGGATGAAATTCTACGAAGATTGAGCGATGTCCGTCTGTCTGCCTCTTAGCGCACAATAAAACCTTAACGAAAGGTCACTGAAATTCGGCAAAACTATAATTCATTTCTTGGAATTGAAATAGGGCGAAAATCGAAAATCGGTCTACATTTGACCATAGCTCCCGAACAAAGAAGTTTTACATAATCGTTATTCAGCGTATAAAATTTCAATTGGTTTACATTTAACCATAAAAAACGCAAATAAATGAAACAATTAGTATATGAAAGTCAATGCTATCCAGTGTGCAAAATTTTGTCACAATTGGTCACCATTTGACCATAACTGCCATATAACAACTTACGGAAATACAAAAAACAGAGGGTCTGTGTCCGTCTCTCCATCAAATGATTTCATAAAATCATTTGATGGCCGAAATCGGTTTACATTTAGTTAGAGCTCCCATATAACCTCGCCTTAGAAATATAACATTCCCTTTTCATATCTACTATAAAAAAGATTTGGATGTAAATTCATTATATTAAGATTGCACCTACGGAATTAGATAGCTATCAATCAATGTTCAGCACAGACTTAATATACGGTGGATGTATTAGGAACTCCTACCAAAATATATGGACCTGCTCTATTACTATCAACGTGTTTGGCCTAACTACATATTAAGCACAACGAAAAGTATTTAACAACTTATTAATGTAACAAAATACCCGGTTTTCAAAGTTAATACTGGGGAAACCACTTAGTTTTAAATGTTGAACTATAAACACGGGTCGGAGCAAAGAGAACAGAACCAAAAGATAGTCGGCAGAGTTGTCGTTTTTCGTATTTTTTTTTTCAATGTGTAGTTCTTACGTTTTAAAAAGAAAAAGTTTTTTACTCCATTTTTATACCCTTCACCACCATATGTGGAATGCGTATATTGGGTTAGTGCCGATGTTTCTAACGCATAGAAATATATTTTAGTATACCAAAAACTCCCTGAGTTGTTTTAACGATGTCCATCCGGCTGGCTGGCTGGCCGGTTATCCATGTAAGCTTGTTATCACTCTACAGGTTTTAACTTTAAAGATAATTTGATGAAATTTGGCACAGATTCATATTTTTGACGATCCCTATACTTTGGGATTGGATTACTATTTCGCGTTCTTTACAGCCACAAATTTAGTTGTATTTTAATAATATTCAGCACAAATATTGCTTATCATAACCTTAATCAGTGTTCCTAATTTTGTAGAAATCAGCCCATATTTGACCATACCTTCCATACAAGACACGTTCTCAAAAGGCGTTTATATACACATAAAAGCATAAAAACATTAATAACTCCAAAGATAAATGCATTTGTTTACTTAAACTTTACACAGATAAATATTTTGTAAATAAAAACCAATAATCAAAATTTAGTAACAATCGGTCTACAATTGACCCTAGCTCCCATATCAGGCTCTTAGCCGGAAATGATATAAATCTCGAAATTTTAAAAAAATAGCACATAGTATATGTATGTAGTCTCTAAGACTTAAGGAAAACTTGTTTAATTGTTGGTCCATATTTGACCTTAGTAATGAAGGGTATTATATAGTCGGGCTTGACCAACATTTTTCTATAGAAAATTTTTTTTATTAAAAATTTTTCTATAGAAATTTTTTTTTTTATTAAAAATTTTTCTATTGAAAATTTTTTTATCAACAATTTTTCTATAGAAAATTTTTTTTATTAAATATGTTTCTGTAAAAAATTTTTTTATCAAAAACGTTTCTATAGAAAATTTTTTTATATAAAACTTTTTATCAAAAATTTTTATATGGATTTTTTTTTTCAAAATGTTTCTGTTGAAAATTTGTTTATCAAAATTTTTATGTTGAAAATTTTTTTTATCAAAATTTTTCTATAGAAAATTTTTTTATCAAAAATTTTTTATAGAAAATTTTTTTTATCAAAATTTTTCTATATAAAATTTTTTTATCAAAAATTTTCTATAGAAAATTATTTTATCAAACATTTTTCTCAGAAAATTTTTTTTATCAAACATTTTTCTATAAAAATTTCTTTTATCAAAATTTTTATAGAAAAATGTTTAATAAAAAAAAATTCTTAGAAAAATTTTTGATAAAATAATTTTCTATAGAAAAACTTTTTTATCAACAATTTTTCTATAGAAAACCTTTATATCAAAAATTTTTCTATAACAAATTTTTTATCAAAATTTTTTCTATAGAAAATTTTATCAAAAAATAACAAAAAAGTCGGGATGTAAATATTATTCAAAAAAGAAGTGTATTTGCATTTGATCCCAAATCTGTTACATTTATTTATTAATGTAACAGACCAATTTATTGATAAAAAGCCAAAAAATGTTTGCGGTGAAACCAAATTCCTCGACGCGTTTCGATGGTTGGTTAAGCCATCTCTTCAGGAGGATTATCCCCAATTTAGACAGATCGAAAACCTCGCATTATTACTAAATTTACAAACATAACTATTAAGAATTATGTTCACAAACCAAAAGTAAAAGCGTAGATTATCGACTGAACAAAAACAAACATTTTTCAGTTTTCATCTACCTTCACTTCCCACATATAGAAAAAAAAAAAGTATAGAAAATTTTTTTATAAAAATATTTTTCTATGAAAAATTTGTATCAAAAATTTTTCTATGTAAAATTTTTATCAACAATTTTTTAATGAAAAATTTGTTATCAAAAAATTTTTTATGGAAAATTTTTATCAAAAATTTTTCTAAAGAAAATTTTTTTATCAAAAATTTTTCTATAGAAAATTTTTTTGATCGAAAATATTTAAAAAATTTAAAAATCTAAAATAGTTTAATATTAGAATTTATTTCAGTTTTGAAATATATTCACAACAAGTAAGAGTGGTATATTCGGCTTTGCCGAATCTTGGATACCCTTCACCAATGGTGTTCCAAAAGTACTTAATGTAATTCGTAGCAATATTTGGTTATGCTAGTATTATATGCAAAGAGTCTTTAAAATTAAGAGTCGGAAAACGAAAACCTTTTCGGTGGCGTCATCATCTAGAATAGTTATGCACCCAAAGGTTAGGTTGGACAGGTGGCTGATATCTAGGGAAGCTTCACTTGGGTTCTAAAGTGGTCCATTTGTGAAAGATAATGATTACTAGACTACAAGTAGAGAATGCATATTTAAGCCAGCCAGTAGCTTCGAAATAAAATAGACACATATTTTACGAACATTTAATAAAGTTCGATAGACCAGATAAACCATGCAGAAAAGATGCTTCAAAATGTAGATGCCCTTAGATTTGCAATAGCACATCGATTTGATAAAGTTTAAGTATTCTGATATGCAACCCAAAAACGCTGTGCCCAGTGAGGGTTGTGCACTTTAATTCGTACGAATTATCCAACTAGTAAAAGTTCTTGATTAGTTATGTAAAACTCTGAAGTTAGCGGACTGATTTAGGTCAAAGCTTTAACAATGATTGTCAATGTATACAAGCCTTAAAATTATAGGGTATACACTCTTAGTTTTAGATACATACGTGAAATATATAGCTTTTGAATGGATGGTTATCAGCTTTGTCGGAAAAGTTTACTTATTAATTTGAAGTTAGTTAATTAATTAAAATGAACACTTCATCAATAATATTTGGGATGTATAGTTCTTTCGATCTGTCCGATGGATGTTTGGAAAGTTTTGCTCTAGTTCTTTGTGCAATTTTAATGTGATTTAATTTATCAGCATTAAATCGATTCCCGGTCGGGTTTATATGGGAGATTTCACTAAATGTGAATAGAGCTCGCCCATTTTCAATATCGAACTTTTCAAGAGATCAGAAATACTTTTGTCAAATGTTGTCTCTCTAGAAAGTTTATTTTAGGCGCTATTGTCCTGAATATCAATATTGTACAACGTCTTTTTACTAAATGTCATCATCGTATCTATTATAATTTGTCATTTATTAGCTACTAAGAGATTGCCTTAGGCGAAGTTATACGGGATCAATTGTCAAACGTGAAAATTTAAATTTTTGTTGATATGTGAGATACTTACATACATATGTAGGTTTTGAACGGATAGCATTTTTGTATTTCCTAGGAAGATTACCTATAATTTGATATATAATACATTCTCAAATGTTATCATAATGTTCAAAAGTCAGACACAAAATTAAGATAAATGCAGTGTGTCTGTCTGCTAAAACCAGATTTGTGGAGCTCCTGAATTGTCCCACCCTGAATTTCAACATTGTCGATCAAAACACCATCGCTTAAACGCTAAATTATATCTACCACAAATTACAGAATGCATCAGGATTTAGATAATCCCCTGCGAAGGATTATCTAACATCTGAGATATCGACAAAACAGGAGCTCCAAAAACTTGACTACAACAGAAAAAAGGACAGACAGGTAGACGGACGGACATGTAGACGGACGGATAAACAAACAGACGGACGGACGGGCAAACAAACAGACGGACGGACGGAGGTCGCGAAATCGATTCTTGTGCCGATTCTGAGTTGATCGGTACAATTTGAATGGTATTCATAATCAGATTTGTGGAGTATATATATCAGATTTTAGAAAATCCTCCCATAAAGAACGATGTCAAATTTCATCACAATCGATCCATAAAAACCTGAGATATCGCTGAAACAATACTTACAAAATGTAAACAAAATTTCTTAGACATGTACTTTGGGCAATTTGCTGTACATCAAATGTAGTGTTATGGCGATATCTCAATTGTTTATAGACCGCTTTTGATAAAATTTAATAACGTGCTTGGTGGGGGAATTTCCTAAAATCTGATATAAAATTTATGTAGGTCCGTACTAAAGAAGGATAGTTTTTCCTATTTCTGCATTTAATTTTTTCAACAAACATTCTCTAATGTGTACTTTGGGCAATTTGCGATACATCAAATTCAGTGTTTTGGCGATATCTCAGTTGTTTATGGACCAATTTTGATAAAATTTTACAGAGTGCTTTGGGAAAATATTTCCTACAATCTGATATATAACATATTATCACATGTACACCAGGAGTATCTTTTTTCTCTTGTTATTTAAAAGTGTGTTTCAATCAAAAATTTTCAAATTTTCGTCTAATTTTTGGTATTTTTTCGATATTTTCGGTGTTTATAAACCGATTTTAATGAAATTTAAAAGCGTTCATTGCGGGAGAATTTCCTAAAATCTGATATATAATTTATGTAAGTCCATTCTCCAGGGGCTTCAGAAACTTGATTTCAACAGACAGACAGACAGACGGACGGACAGACAGACAGACAGACAGACAGACGGACATCGCTTAATCGATTCTCCTCCCGATTCTGAGTCGATCGGTATAATTTTTATGGGGTCTACGATCACTAATAAAAAAATTACAAACGGAATCACAAACTTATAATACCCTTTCACCTATTGGTGAAGGGTATAAAAATGTTCCCAATGTTTACAAAAATAATAGTGTCGTGGCAGCAATGTTCGAGATTATATTTCGGCACAGCCGAATCTAAAACTCTTACTTGTTTGTTTTAAACTTTATCGTAGATTTTTCACACAACTATTTAAAGTCTTTTTTACACCATAAAAAACTGTTTCAAACCACTATGCGATATTAGTTAAATTTATCCCCATAAACGATCGAGAGGTGTTTATTTTATCTGATGCTTACTCTCCATATGATTTTGCTGTTTTCTGTTCCTACTCTTTTCGAATATTTTTGCAGGTATGAGTTTCGATTTTAGTTTTTCGAGTACAAGCTCTGGGACCCCCAAACCAACATTTACTTACTAACACACATACATTCATTTAAAATTAATCTTCAAGAAATGGGAAAAACTTTTGGTTACAAAAGTAACTTTGAATTCTTGAAATATTTTTCCACATCTGCATCAAGAAACGGAAACACTTAAATATGTATGTATAAGAAAACAGTTATTCACACACATTAACAAACTTATACAGACACACACAGATGCACACAACAGTCACTTACCAGCACATAAACAATTATATTTAAATAAGGAAGTACGTGTAAGTATTAGTAAAATGATTTTGATGTGATTAACTTTTTCTGTTTCACTCCTACTTCCCAAAAATAAATTTACAATAAATATATTTGTAAAATTAAACATTTTTTTAAATTCTTTGGAAAACTTTTCCATAAATACACACACACACAATAGAAAATAAGTTTTAGTTTCATTTTTAAAGAAATTACAACATCTCACTTTAAATGAAGCAAACTAAGACAAAAAGTATAAAATGAAAGAATGTTAGGAAGTAGTTGGTAGTAAAACAGGATAAAATTAATAAAATAACAATGAAAACAAAAGCAAACTTTTCTCCTCAAAAATATTCATTTGAAACAATAAGAACTTTTGCTTCTATGCGATTATCATGATTTTCTAATAAAACAGACGATTTACAGGCTGACTCTTTGTTGAAAAATGAAATAACGAAGTTGTTACATGGTTACAGTTTCAAAGAATCTTTCCAAGTTGCCATCAAAAATGTTTTGTAATGAAATATTTCTATTGGCTGAGATAATCCCTTGAAATGAAAAGTTTGTCTTACTAAAGCTTAAATAGTTTTGAAATTATAAATCAAAACTTTAGAATATTTATCTGGATGAATCGGGTAAGACATTGTATCTAACGGAAACTCAATTTTTAAAGAGGAAATTCTTTTAAGGCGAACTGGTGCAATTAATTAACAATTTGGGTTTTATTGCAATGAGATGTTGCTTATAAGCAACATTGAGCATTGTATGTTGGGTCATTGTGTGAGCTTTAAATATGGACTGATTTTCGCTTTTCTCGAATATATGTACATTATTGTGACAATATTTTGTATGAAAGAAAATGTTTTTCGATTTTTATAACTTTTTCAACGGAATATTGTAACAATATGTCGAAAAGTTTAATTCTGAAAATTTGAGTCAAATCGGACAACGTTCTATGGGCCCACATTGGGTTTTATGTTTAAGAGCCCATTTGTATGGTGAAAAATGGGTTATTTTTTATTTTTGAGAAATTTAAACCAAACATGAACAATTTTTACAAGATGAAATACTTGGTGCATATCCTTAGGCGCGTTTTCAAGGACATGAATTTTCAGGGGATAAATGGAATAACTCCAAAATTACCTCATGGATTTTTGTTTTTGACTATTTGAAATAAAGCTGTGTTAGTTTTCTTTAATATTCCATTATTTTTTCTTGTAAAATTTGTTTATTATTTTTAATATTTTCAGAACTAAACTTTTAAATCTAGTGCCATAATATCCTGTTGAAAAACATTTGAAATCAAAGAAACACATTTTTCCTGTCACCATAATGTACATATATCGTTGGTCTCAAGTCCCAACTAACACTTTTTTCGAAATTGTTTTTTTTTGTGATTTTAATGCATTTAAGTACACCTTCCCTGAAAAATGTAAGGCCATTTTATCAAAGTTAAGTATTTTCTAAAAAAAACCCTATCTTAAAACATAATTTTTATTTGGATGTATAATGAATTCTTATATTAAATTTTTTCGACAACAATTTTCTGATAGAAAACTTTCAATATCAAAAGCTTTTCTGCAGGCAACTTTCAATATATAAAGCTTTCTACTAAAGACATTCCACATCGAAAGCTTTCCAATAAAAAACGGCCATTATTTATCTAAAGTTTTATTTTATAATACTTTTGATGTCGATAGGGTTCCATTATAAACTTTCGATATTGAAAGATATATTATATAAAATATTTGTCGTCAAAATATTTCTGATAGAAAACATTTAATATAAACCTTTCCTATAGAAAAATTTCAATATCAAAATTAAGATAATTTTAATATCTAAAGTTTTCTTGAAAACTGTTATTATTAAAAAATCCTATATAAAACTTTCGATATTGGAAAGAACTTTCAATATCAAAAGCTTTCTTAAAGGCAACTTTTGATATCAAAAGCTTTCAATAAAAACCGCTCCATATCAAAAGCTTAAAAAAAGATTTCCTATATTAAACGTTCGATTTCAAAAGGTTTCCTATAGTAAACTTTTGATATTGAAAGATTTTTTATAGAATACTTTCAATATTAAAAAAAATTCTTAAAAGCTTTTATATATCAACAGATTTCTGAAAGGTTACTTTTAATATTCAAAGCTTTGTTCTTAAAACATTACATATCAAGAGCTTTATAATAAAAAACTGAGAATATCTTAAGATTTCCTATATAAATCGATGTCGAATTGCTTCCCATAATAAACTTTCGTATCGAAAGATTTTATATAGAAAATTTTCATTTAATTCATAAAACTTTAAAGAAAATATTAGAAGTCAAACTTTCAAAATCGAAAGCTTTTCTACAGAAAATATTTCTTATGGAAAACTTTTAATATCGAAAAATTTTCTGTAGAAATCATTCGCTTTCGAAAGATTTTCTATAGAATACACTCGCTATCGAAAGCTTTTCTACGGAAAATTTTAGTTTTTCTATAGAAAACATTCGCTATGTAAAGTTCCTTAACATAATTTGTTTTGATCACTAGAGAAAAAAGCCCCAAGCTACATTTGTGCTCTGAAATGAGACTACAAAAAGCCCTATCTCAATTTAGTTTTTCATATGTTTCAAATTAAAAAAAGTTTTGAGAATCATTTTAAAAATAACCGGCATTTAAAAAATGTAAAATTTTATTAATTACTATTTTAATCTCTTTTTACCTTTTCCTGCAGAGTTTTAAATATGCGAGTTAGGGCCTTCCTACATAAGACCGACGATATGTATATTTATTTTGTTTCAAATCTACATTATATTTTCATCATTGCAGAACTCAGTGAGATATTTTACTGGAAATTTGACTTCTCTACAATTTTTTTTCTGTTTTTAGAGCATATTCACAAACGGACAGGATTTTTTTCCTCTAGAACAAAAATGTTGCCTATAAGCAACATTGAGTTTCTAGAATTCCTGATTTAGCAATAACAACTTTTTTAAAGCTTTATCAACTTTATCTCATTTTCTTAAGTTTAAATTATAATAAAATTTAATTTTTTGAAAAAAAATCTTTTTTGTTTTAATTTGAATTTTTGTACAACAACTTTTTACACATTTTTGCACTACTTAATCTAGCTCACAAATTAAAAATTGCGAAGCTATTTAAAATGTATATTCTTAATTAAATGCTAACAAATATTAATTTTGGCTGAAAAAAGCAGTTGGCCAAACAACAAAACTAAAGAAACTATAGTCAAAAATTTACAATGTTGCATATAAGCAACAAATGATATGAAAGGTTTAAGAAAAATGTTTTAAAGGCACCTACTAACAATGCCATAATGTTATGATAATTCTTGTGAATTATCAGCTTAAAAATTTTAGGTGTATAGTTTATACCCACCTTCAAAAAGAATTGGGAGTATATTGACATTGTCATTCCGTTTGTAATTTCCTTAATATTGGCTCAAAAATCAAAAACGAATAAGCGATGTCCGCCTATTTGTCCGTCTGTCTGTTTGTCTTTCTGTCTGTCTGTCTGTCCGTCTGTCTGTTGAAATCACGATAACGCCTAAATGAAAGGAGCTAGCTCACTGAAACGTAGTAAAAACATTCTTCAATTTTGGTATTGAAATTGCGGAAAATCGCTTAACATTTGACCATAGCTCCCGTATAACCTCGCCTACGCTAATCGCTTATTTGCTAATAAATAACAAACTATAATAGCTATGATAATAAAATTTGGTATATAGAAATTTTATCAAAATCGGTTCACATTTAGTCATAGCTCCCATACAAAAAACTTACGGAAACAGCCAAAATTTCACCTAAAATACACTTAAATGCCAAAAAATAAATAAAACTATAACAGATATAACCACTAAATTTAGAACGAGGAGGTCTTATGTCAATGCCAACAAGAGTGCAAAATTTTGTCACAATCGGTCACCATTTGACCATAGCTCCCATATAAAAAACTTACGGAAACACAAAAATACAAAAAGAAAACACGGCTTATGTCCGTCTTTCCGTTAGAGAAAAGCGCGAAAGTTGCTTAACTACAAGAGCTAGAGAAACAAAATTTGGCAAAAGTATTTTCAATATGTTATAGAAATTGTGTGCTGAAAATGGGTAAAATCGGTTCACATTTTGTTAGAGCTGCCATATAACCCTGCCCGGGGAATCACATTTATGCTGATTGAATTGAATAAAATTGTGAATTCTATGACTACTAAATTTAGAACAGAGAAGTTTTATGCAACTTTCAGTCAGTATGTCAAATTTTATAGGAATTGGTCCATTTTTGGCCATAGCTTTCATATAAAAACCGCTCCCGGAAGCCACTAAAATGCCACAAAAGCCATTTAAAAGCTATTAAATTATAAACTATGTCAGCATATAAAATTTTGTAACAATCGGTCAACATTTGGATGTTGTTCTTGTATATATAACATCCCCTTTTATATATCTACAATCAAATAGATTTGGAGGTACATTCAGTATATTAAGATTGCATCTACGAAATTAGATAGCGATAGATAGGGTAGAAGGGGGAGCATTTGCCACTTTTTTTTTTAAATTGCTCTAGGTTTCTTACCGGGAGAGTTATCACAATTTTTTTGTTCTTCATAGGTACCTATATTTGTTAGCTTTAAACTGTGTTGGTTCAGATTGCCTACGGCTTTTCTTTATGTATTAAATTTAAAAAATAGCAAATAAACTAAAAGTGGCCAATGTACCCCATCCGTGGGGCACATTTGCCAAAAAGTTGGATACAAAAAAAGAAGTAAAAAAATTGTTGTAATAAAGTAAATTTTTATTTCTATAAAGCTTTAATATACAAAACAAACAAACCAAAAAATTATTTCAAGTTCATTTCACATGGATAAATTAAACAAAACAGTAAAAAATTCAGAGATCAAAATTTAAACGGGCCTCTGTGACATATCAACATTAAAAAAAAAATGTTAAGATGAAAGATGGATTGGACCTTGGAACCAAAATACGATATCCTTTTGAGGGATATTACGAATGTCGGACTCAGAAAATATAGACGAGTAGCTTTGTTATATATGTATGGCAAATGTGCCCCAGGTAGAGTCCTTAGATGTAAAGAACAATTTTTCACATAAGAAATAGATTTATTGATAAAAACTTAAAATATTTATTCTCAATACTATATTGTTTATTAAACTAATGAATAATTTCTTTGGATAACAAAAAGCTAAGGAAAATATTACAAAAATTCTTGTAGCAAAATATTTTTTCAGGATCTGCTAAAACAGTAAATCACGCCTGATGTTTTAAATATGAAAGCTACAGCAGTCAAAATTTGAGATATAGAATATCAATGACAAACGAATATAAAATCGATTACAGCATCAAAAAAGATAAGTTAGTTTTCAAGAAAATTAGTGGTGGCAAATGTGCCCCTATGGCAAATGGTCCCCCTCCTACCCTATATGAGATATGTTTCTAAATTTAACACCACTTGATGGTGGGTATATAAGATTCGGCACGGCCGAATATAATACTCTTATGCTAGAAACACAATCACGGCTACAGGCTACGGGCTTTAACCTGTCAAAATAAGGTTACACGCATTTAAATGTGAATAAATTTTTTAACGTCGGCACAGCTACACGACTACCGACCACCGTTGTAGCTGTAGCCAAGATTAAACTAATTGCTATTTTTATTGGCGACAATAACAGATTTAGTGCTGTCAACACCATGAAATAAATGAGCGATTTAAACCACTTAACTTTATATACAATAATTAAGATGAAGGAAATTGAAATAAAAAATTAATATATTTATCAAATATTTATATATATAATGTATATAATAATATCTGATTAATATATGATATAAAAATTTATATTTATATAACTCTACCTCAATAAAAGTATATTTTTAAGAAGTTAATTTTTAAACTGTCATAACTCACACGCTTCATGTGCTAGAGCTACGTAGTTTAGGTTATATAAAACCTAATATGTCCTGTATAAAATCTATTATTTAAAAGAGCATACTTATATCTATGTTGTTTCAAGATATGCGTATTTTTATAAAGAAATGTCGGTTGTGAAAATAAGTTTTTAGAATATGGGCTTTTTAACCATTATAAATCGGAAGAATATATATATCATTTGAAAAGTATTTTTAGTAGCTTTTGTTTGATACCAAAAAAGTTAATATCGGATGTAAGCTTCTAAAGTTATGCCCTACAATTTTTAAAATTTAAAAAGCTCATAACTCTCAAACTATAAGTGATTCCACTGAAATCTTTCTATTATAATTTTTTGATTTATATATACTATCAGGTACATGAAAACCGTTGATATCGGAGGTTGAATACTAAAAATGATTTATGTAATTTCTGTCAAAATGTAAATCGTCATTTTGCCCATCTTATAAATGCGATATTGGCATCACTCGTAAGCAGCTGTTTTTATTGTGGACATTTTGATTTATTTTGTTTAATTTTTCTATCTGTTTGTTTGGCTTTTGTTTTATTTGGTAAGTTTATTATAACTTTTTCTTTATTTATTATTAATTTTTCTTAATATATTTCAGGTATGGACTTGGATGAAATAATAATAGAGGAAGTCCATTATTTTAAAAAACAAATTAAAAAATTTTATGGTCCAAACGTCAAAAATCTATATCAGCTGTTTTCAATGCAGCTGCCATCTTAAAAATAATTAAGTAGCTGACTACAAGGCGACTGTTGCAGCCAACCACTTTTATAGTCGGTGTTCGTGTAGCCTGCTGTCGTGATTGTGTTTCTAGCATTACTTGTTATTATTTCTAAAAGTATAAAAATCTACGACACTTTATGCATTAAACACATAGACAACAGCAGGCTACACGAACACCGACTACAAAAGTAGTTGGCTCCAATCGTCGCCTCGTAGTCAGCTACTTAATTATTTTGGGGACGGCAGCTACATTTAAGATGGCACCTAAATTTCGAAACACCTGTTTATGAGTGGTGCCAATATCGCGTTTATAAGATGGACAAAATAACAATTTAAATTTTGATAAAAACGCCACAAATTCATTTTATTAATTAACTTCCGAAATCAACGGTTTTCCTTTACCTGATGGTATGTCTATATCAAAAAAAAAAAAAATTATAGAAAGATTTTGGTGTGATCTCTAATAGTTTAAGAGTTATGGGCTTTTTAAATTTCAAGAATAATACGGTATAACTTTAGAAGTTTATATCCGATATTAACTTTTTTGGTATCAAACAAAAGCTACTGAAAATATCTTTTATATTCTTATATATTCTATATAATATTCTTTATAATGAATAAGGAGCTAATATACTATAAACTTATTTCTGCAACCGACTTTTTTTATAAAAATTCGTATATCTTAAAACAATATAGATATAAATATGCTCTTTTATATATTGAATTTTATAAAGGACATACTGGGCTTTTATATAACATGAACTTCGTAGCTCTAGCACACGTAGCGTGTGAGTTAGACAGTTTAAAAAATAACGTTTTAAAATTTTACTTCTATTGAGTTAGAGTTATATAAATATAAATTTTTACATAATATTTTATTAGATATTATTATATACATTAAATATATAAATATTTTATAAGTATGTAAATTGTTTACATAAATTCTCCCCATTGTATTTGTGGTAAATAAATTCAAGTGGTTTAAATCGCTCATTTATTTCAATATTATATAGTGTTGACAGCACTAAATCTTTTATTGTCGCCATCAAAAATAGAAAATAGTTTAATTTTGGCTACAGCTACAAAGGTGGTCGGTAGTCGTGTAGCCGTGTCGACTCTAAAAAATTTATTTCTATTTGAATGCATGTATTCTAATTTTGACAGGTTGTAGCCCGTAGCCTGCTGTTGTCTATGTGTTTAATGCATTAAGCAAATATATGTACGTATACTCGGTTTTTCTCGCCATCGCTGTTGCTTAAAATCAGCTGATATAGAATTTCAAGTATCAAAAGAAAGTTTTTTTTTTTACCAAAAACTTTTTATCTCTTTGAACAAAGACTTTGCTATTATATAAGATAATAACTTAAAGGCATTTTTCTGAAACTAATAAAATAATTAAGAAAAACTGAAGCGCTCAACAAAACAAAGTCTACAAAGAATAGGAGTATTTTACAAAATTTCATAAAGGAATCTGAAGCGTAGACAAATGCATCGAGTGTTATTTGTGTTTTTTCTTAAGGCTTTTAATTAAAGGGAATTTTCAGATGATTTTATTTACTTGAGCTAATGAAAAGTAGAAAATTTGAAATAAAAAATTTCCTGGAGCTAAACTGATGGATGAAAAACTGACTTTAGCTTTATTTTAACAATTTCTTAGTACTTTATTGTTATTAATAAGCCATAATTAATGTGGAAATATTTAGTTAATATTTCCTAAATGTATATAAATGTATTTATTTTCGTAATTGATGTAATCAAAAACGAGTATATGACTAAATTAAAATTAATAACTGTTTAATTAACCCTCTGTCTAATTATAACATATCAATGTTTTGTTCAGAAATAATTAAAAAAACAAGTAAGAGTGTTATATTCGGCTGTGCCGAATCTTATATACCCACCATCAAGTTGTGTTAAATTTAGAAATATATCTCATATATCTACAAGGGTGCAGCTAATTCAAAATCTGGACCAAAACTGAAAAAATCGCTAAGCTAATTGGTATTGTTGGTAAAACCTTTGGACTAAATTCGACTGCCGTAGCTTTATAGTTCAACATTTAAAAATATTTTAGTGGTTTCCCCAGTATTTACTTTGATCAAAATTCGGTCTCATAACCGGGTATAGTTTTACATTAATAAGTTGTTAAATACTTTTAGTTAATATGTAGTTAGGCTTAAAACGTTAATAGTAATACGGCAGGTCCACATATTTCGTTAGGAGATCCTAATGCATTGATCATATATAAAGTCTGGGCTGAACATTGATTGATGCCTATCTAATTTCATAGGTGCAATTTTAATATAATGAATGTACCTGCAAATCTTTTTGATTGTAGATATAAAAAGGGGACGTTATATATATAAGAATTATAGCCAAATGTTGACCGATTGTTACAAAATTTTACGCACTGGCTGGTATATATATAGAGCTTATTCTTGCAAAATTTAGTGGCTATAGCTATCATAGTTTCAAATTTTATAGCTTTTAACTGGCCTTTGCTAAAATTTTTGGTTTCCGTGAGTGTTTTTTATATGAAAGCTAAAGTCAAATATGGACTGATTCCTATAAAATTTGATAAACTGATCAAAAATTGCATAAAACTTCCCTATTTTAAATTTAATCGTCATAGCTATTACAATTGTGTTTACCGGGCGGGGTTATATGGGAGCTCTAGCTAATTTGGAACCGATTTTGTCCATTTTCAATACACATCTTTTTCAAGACATCGAAAATACATTTGTAAAATTTTGTTCCTCTAGCTCTTTTCGTTAAGGCGCTATCGTGCTTTTATCTGACGGACAGACGGACATAAACAACATTTTCTTTATGTATTTTTGTGTTTCCATAAGTTTTTTTGGAGCTATGGTCAAATGGTGACCGATTGTGACAAAATTTAGCGCACTGGCTGGTATTGATATAAGATATTGACATAAAACCAAATTTAGTGGTTATATCTGTTACACTTTTAGATTTATTGGCATTTAAGTGTATTTTAGGTGAAATTTAGGCTGTTTTTGTAAGTTTTTTGTATGGGAGCTATGGCTAAATGTGAACCACATTTGATGAAATTTTATACGCTGCCTAGGGCTAATGTAAAACTTCTATATACCAAATTCTATAAGCATAGCTGCTACAATTTGTCATTTATTAACAAATAAGCGATTAGCCTAGACGAGGCTATACGGGAGCTATGGTCAAATGTGAACCGATTTTGCCCAATTTCAATACCAACATTTTCTCAGAGATGAAGAATATTTTTACTATGTTTTAGTGAGCTAGCTCTTTTATACCCACCATCAAAAAGAATGGGGGGTATATTGAGATTGTCATTCCGTTTGTAATTTCCTTAATATTGGCTCTAAAACCAAAAACTATATATATTCTGAATCCTTATGAAATTCTATGATGATTGAGCGATGTTCGTCTGTCTGTCCGTCTGTGTGTGTGTCTGTCTGTTGAAATCACGATAACGCCTAAACAAAAGGAGCTAACTCACTGTAGGTTGGTAGAAACATTCGTCATCTATGAGTATTGGTATTGAAATTGAGCAAAATCGGTTAACATTTGACCATAGCTCCCGTATAACCTCGTCTTAGCTAATCGCTGATCAAATTTGGTGTATAGAAGTTTTACATTAGCCCTAGGCAACGTATAAAATTTCATCAAACTCGGTTCACATTAAGCCATAGCTCCCATACAAAAAACTTACAAAAACAGCCTAAATTTCACCTAAAATACACTTAAATGCCAATAAATCTAAAAGTATAACAGATATAACCACAAGAAAGTCTTATATCAATGCCAGCCAGTGTGCAAAATTTTGTCGCAATGGGTCACCATTTGACCTAGCTCCCATATAAAAAACTTACGAAAACACAAAAATTCAAAAAGAAAAGGGGATTTATGTCCGTCTGTCCGTCAGATAAAATCGTGAAATAAAGACCTGCCATTCACAAAGGGAGCAATCAAAAATTGTATCCATTATATATTCTAAAGGATTAATATATGGTAAATTTTTCCATAAACACAAATACATGAATTTGACAGTTTTAAAAATTTGTTCTTGGTTTAATGTTTTTCGGATTTGCCCATATAGTATTACTTTTTCTTGAAAGCAATTATAATTGCTTTCCAGAAAAAGTTATTAATTAATATTGATCCTTTATATCTTGACTCTTCTCTTTAGAACTGCATCATTAGACGTTTTAAAAGTGGTGGAAAAAATGTTTTTTTTTTGCAGCAGAAATACCATAGTGGTCCGTTGAGGTAGGCTTTAGTTCTAAAACCATGTGTGACGTGGTTTTACTCCCACGTTGTAAAATAACAGAAGCACAATTTGTAAAAATTGTTACATCTTAAACATAATAAAATCCTACATTAAATGGAATTTTATTCGTCACAAATATTTAAAGCTCTCTTTCTATTTAATAGTCACTATGACCTTGATCCTAAATGCATGAAATTCTCAACTTTTTTTTTGTTTCTAAAATATTTTCCCTGGCATTTTATAACATCCTGTTGCTTGAACTTGACAAAGAATAATAAATATCCTTTCATTGTAGTATTTTTTGTTGTTTCTGTAGCTAATATTTTTGTTGTTGTTGTTCATACCTCCATTAAGTTCGGGGTTTTTTGTTTGTAAGAGGGCGTGGACGCTTAATGTGTTGGAAAACAGTCCATACGTTTATATTAAAGTAAAAATTTATTACAATGTTTTGTGATATGTATTTAAATGTGCGTTATTTTGTACAATTAAGATTTATTTTCTCAAACATTCTCATACCATGAGTCATGAAGGATTTGTAAAAGGATTTATAAAAGTACTTAACAACAAATACATATGTATTGGGCGTATAGTAGAAGTTTGAGTTTCGTGTAATTAAATAAGAAGGCGTTAAAGTTCTTTAGGGCAAAATTATTTTAACATTTAATTCTTAGTTTCTGTTGAAAGGGTAATGAGTTTTTAAAGGTGGGTCATTTAAATTACATTGTCCAGTTTTGTAACCTTTAGCTATTAGCAAAATCTTTTGCTGATTTAAACTCTTAGTACCTGGTTGACCGAGACTTGCTCGGAGCTTTAGGATAAGCATTTCAAGGCAAATTTGTATAAAGTATTAGCCAAATAAATTGACTTATAGAAAAGACATCGCACACAAATATCCAAATAATTTAAAATCGTTGGCTCATGCGCAACAACTTTGGTACAGATCATAGTATGACCAATTGTATAGTTTACGATTTAATTAACTTTAAGTAATTTTAAGTGGCGCCATCGGAAATCAGTTATAACAACTAAGAAACTTTGGTTGGCTCATCCGCAACAACTTTGTTAAAGATCAGAGCATGATGAAATGTTCAGATTACGTTTTAATTCACTTTGAGTAATTTTTAGTGGCGACACCTGCTGGTGTCTAAGAAACCTTCGTCGGCTCATGCATAACAACTTTGCTTAAGATCGCAACATGATCAACTACAAAGTTTACGATTTAATTCACTTTGAGTAATTTTCAGTGGCGCCACCTGTCGGTAATTGATCATACCAACCAAGAAACCTTCGTCGGCTTATGCGCTACAACTTTTCTAAATATCATATCATGATCAAATACACAGTTTACGATCTAAATAATTTTGAGTAATTTTCAATGGCGCCACCTGTCGGAAATAAGTCATGCCAATTTAAAAACCTTCGCTGGCTCATTCGCAACAACTTTGCTAAAGAGCATAACATGATAGTTTACTATTCTATTCTATAAAGCACATACAAACAGACAAACATTCATTTGTTTTAAAGTTATAACATTACCAATTTGTTCCCCTTTTTATCCCCTTATCTTTGAAAAGTTCAATCTGCATATTTGGTACTTCTTTGGTACCAATTGAATTCAGTACATTTTATAAAATCGCAGTTAATATATTGTTCCTATTCATATTACTTTATGAGATTTTAAGTTATCATTTTATCCCTTTTTACCCATTTTGGCCCCCGAAATCAAAACAGTACCAAATACGTGTTTAATATTTTTTTCACGTTTATTAATTCTAGTACAAAGTTAATTTCTATATTTTTTGGTTCAAAAGATAAGTGTGGGTTAAAAATAGTACCAAAAAACAACATTCACAACTTTTTATCCCCTATCGGGCATAGTTTCAAAAAAGTACCAAACACCAGTTCACTTATTTTCATAGTTGTTAAAAACGTAATATTAATTTTGTTCCTATGCCTATTACTTTAGAAGATTCTAACGTTTTCGATATTATCCCCTTTTTACCCCCTTAGTAATAGGTATAGAAACAATATTTAAATTACGTTTTAAACAGCTATGAAAATAAACGGACAGGTGTTTGGTACTTTTTTGAAACTATGTTCGATAAGGGGTAAAAAAGGGTGAAAATAGTTTTTTTTGGTACCTTTTTAACCCGCTCTTATATTTTAAACCAAGGAATATAGAAAGAAACTTTGTACTGCAATCAATAGATGTGAAAGAAATATTGAACACGTATTTGGTACTTATTTGATTTTGTGGCCAAAATGTGTAAAAAAGGGATAAACTGATAACTTAACATCTACAAAAGTAATATGAATACGAAAATTATGTTAACTGCTTTCTAATAAAATGTACCGAATTCAATTGGTACCAAAGAAGTACCAATTATGTATATGGAACTTTTTGAAATTAAGGGATAAAAAGGGGGAAAAAAATAGTAATATTATAACTTTAAAACAAATGAATGTTTGTCTGTATGTCTGTTCTTTATAGAATAGTAAACTGTGAATTAGCCGGCGGAGGTTTTTATAAGCAGATGAAGGTTTCTTAGTGGTATGAACGACTTCAGGCGGCGCCACTGAAAACTACTCAAAATGAGTTAAATCGTAAACTGTGCATTTGATCAGACTACAATCTTTAGCAAAGTTGTTGCGCATGAGTCGACGGAGGTTTCTGTTGGTATGACCAATTTTCAAAATTATTTAAAATTTGTTAAACTGTAACTGTATAAAATAAAATATATAAAAACTTTAAAATTTGCATCAAAATGCTTATCATAAAGCCCCGAGCAAGGCTCGGTCAACCAGGTGCTATATACAATTATTGCTCGTTTAAGAATATAAGATATGATAATTGGTTTGATAAACAAAACAACCCTCGTATGTCCATAAAGAGTTCCTTGTATTCCCTTAAACTCCATTAATGTTATAAATCCCAAAACACAGGAACATTATCAGCAATTTTAAAAATTTAATTGTCAGCAAAAATTATATTTTAGGTCTCTTAAAAAGCATTAAGTCCCTGAAATTTATTACATCAAACTTCGACCAACAAACCAACCACCAACAAGTTTGGCCAACACATGTTCGGTCTAATAAATGTTTTAAAATTTTTATTTATTTTTCACGTTTGTAGTTACAACTGAGCAACAATTTAAACGTGTTGCTAGCAAAATATTGTCATTGTTACTCTACATCACCAGAGCACAGGTAGTAACTAGGGTTGACAGACACAAGTCCTGAAAAAGCTGGACATAAGAAAAATAAAAGCTTGACAATCTAAAAATTAACTGGACATTAATAATAAAAAACTTGCTTATCATGGGACGCACATTTGAATCTAATAAAATGGGTCTAATTTTCAATAGCTGGTTTCTACAAGCAAGCAATCATCAAGAATTAGACCACATATGATCGTTTGAGAACTCTAGCTACGGGGTTGTAAAAGAATTTGTTTACCTTGGTACCGCCGTCAACATAAACATAAGTTTCAAAACCTTGCCAAAATATGCTATTTTGTCATAAGCAACTTAAACTACGCTTTACAAAACTCTTATACTACCCCTGTTATTATATGGTGTTGAATTATGGGCACTTCCACAGGCAGAGGAAGCTATTCTTGAAGTTTTTGAGTGGAAGATTCTAAGAAAAATCTTTTCTTCTTCTGTTATCCTTGGCTCCCAGTGGAGCATAGGGCCTCAACCATCTTTTTATATCGAACTCTATATGCCTAACATCATACATCATTCCATGAATAGTTTGCTGCTTGTAACTCCGCATAACTCCGCTAGAACGTGGAGAAGGTTCTAGCAGGTGCACCAACACGACGTCCGCTTCTTTGTGGATTTCAACGAAGCGCTTGTCGAGCAATGTTGGTATTTGGCCTTCGAAGTGTGTGGCCTATCCATCGTCATTTTCGTTGACATACCTCTATAGAAGAAGAGATTTGGCTTGTAGCGTTTAGTAGATCTTCATTTCTTATGCGATTTGGCCACCATATATTAAGGATTTGCCGCAAGCATGTGTTTGCAAAGGTTTGTAGGCGCTTATCGATGGCATTTGTGCGTTTCCAAGTTTTGCAGCCGTAATACAAGATGGACCTGACATTCGAGTTATATATTCGTAACTTAGTTGTTGTTGATATTTGCCGAGATTTCCATATAGTTCGGAGAATGCCGAATGCAGATTTTGCCTTATTAATACGCGATTCAATATCCTCATCGGCGCCACCTTTTGTAGATACCAAACTACCAAGAAAATTAAAGGTACCTACACATCTATACCCTCGTTATCCACATTGATGTGTGGCGACGCCTCCAGGCATAATCTTTGTCTTGGAAATATTGATTTCCAGCCAAGCTGCCCGATATTCAACAGTAATTGCGCTAGTGTTTTCTTGAAGGTGAGCTGGTCTTTGGCTTAGAAGACATACGTCATCGGCATATTCCAAGTCCTCGAGTTGCTTAAATGGTGTTCATTGGATACTACGTCTACCATTCAGTGCCGTGCGAATTATATTGTCGATGACAAGAATAAAAAGTATAGGTGATAATATACATCCCTGTCTTACTCCAGTAATAACTTCGAACGGATTAGACAATTTACCTTTATGTAGAACCCGGCACGTACATTGGCCGAATTAAGTTCAGAATTTTCGTTGGCATGTTACGGTTTTCTAAAATTCTCCATAGATAGCACCTGTTGACACTGTCGAAGGCCTTCATTAAGTCGATAAACGCTAGATAAATTGGGGTGCGGAATTCATTACATTGCTCCAATACTATTCTTACTGTGTTGATTAGATCAACACAAGATCTATTCTCTCGGAACCCAAACTGATTTTCGCGGAGTGTTTCAGAAACTGCGTCAGATGTTCTATTCAAAATTACACGACTTAGTATTTTGCTCGGTATTGGAAGAAGTGTTATTCCCCTGTAGTTATTGCAGGCTTTGGAGTCACCCTTTTTTGGTATTTTGACTAGTATACCTTCATTCCAGGAGGTTGGTAGAGCTTCTTCTTCCCATATTTTACGCACAAATGGGTGCCACAGTCTCGCCGATCCTTCAACATCACATAAAAGCATCTCCGCTGATATATTGTCATTGCCCGGGGCCTTGTTACGCTTAAGGCTTTTAATGGCGTTCTTCACTTCTTTTATTGTTGGTGGGCTGTCTGAAATTCTACTGAATAAACAGTCATGGTTGGTTTCATTTTTCACTTCCGCCAGCGCTTCTAATCAAATGGGATTGTTTAATGTTGACTGGAAGTGTTCCATCCATCGTATTAATTGTTCACCCGGCGTTGAGAGAAGTGTACCGATACTACTTAGAATGGGACTATTGGTGTAGGTTTGCCACACAACGCCATTGATATACTGTATAAGGTCCTCATGTCGCCTTTATTTGCAGCTGACTCAGCTTGGCTTGCTTGTTCATCTACCCACATTCTTTGTCCCTCCTTGCAGACCTTTTTATTCTGTTGGACAGGTCACGGTATATTGTATTAAGCTCTTCAACATTAGCGTTTGCATTTAGACTTGCATTTTTTATGGTTTTACGTTGTTGAACCAAGTCCCATGTTGCTTGGGTGAGCCATACTTTCCTTTTATGGTCTTTAAAACCTAACGTTTGTTGACCAACCTCATTGTATGTCTGAGTGATACACCTTCCGATTTCGTTTATATTTGCGGCGTTGTTGTTTAAAATATCTGGAAGCCGATTCCTTATGGATGTTACAAAGGCAGTTCGGTGTCGCTCTGATTTCAGTTTCCCAACATCAATTTTCCGATCGACTTTTGCCGTTTCTGACCTCAGAGCCGCTACCTTCAAACGAAAAATCTTTTAATGAACAATGATCTATATGAGTTAAAAGTTGACGTCGACATAGTAAAATGCATCAAACAGCACCGGGTGCATTGGCTGGGACATGTGCGAATGTATGAAAATACTCCACCAACAAAAGTATTCGAAAACGAATACGAATGAACTCGTATTTTTTCTTAAAAATAGTTTTTCTTTAACAGCTGGACAAATTTAATTTTAGCTTGACACTGGACAAGCACTAAAAAAGCTTGACTATCCAGTCGAATCCAGCCTGACTGGCAACCCTAGTAGTAATGCTTAGAAATTTTAGTTAGATCGACTCAAAAGCACTTTCTGATTTGATTTAACAATATTAACGAAAATCTGACTACTTCGGACTGTTTTAGTAGTTTCGTTAGAGTACGGAAATAAATATGGTTTGTTACCCAAACTTACTTATAGAAAAAAATTGATTATTATCATCTCACATATGATCTGAGTTAGGGTATCATATAGTCTGCCTTAACCGCCAAAAGTACTTTCCAACTTGTTTTTATTATTTTCTCATTTTATTATACGACAAATTCAAACAGACACTGAATTGTACCAGTGATTTGTACACAACACAATTGAGAATGAGTTGATGAGAGTGTGCAAAAATTAAATCCTGCAAAGCACAATTATCCTTGTCCACTTTTATCACTTAATTGAAAAGATTATCATAAAGTCTGATAATAAACGTCTATTTTTGGTAGCAAATTATGAAATTTATGGTTAACGGTGAGTTGACTTTATGTGTCTGAAATGAAGAGGTATGTATGTTTATGATGTCATTGAAATTTGCTGCTGTTGTCATAACCAAACTTTACTAAACAAATTTAGCTGCTTTCTTGATTTTATCAATCAGAGCAGTAGATTTAGATAATAAAACAATTTAAGTTCTAAATTGACAGGTTGCGCGTTTCGTAAATCAGTTAAGATTTTCTCTAAGGTTAACCACTAATAATTTTCACAGTATAAATAAATGAACAAAACAAGTAAGAGTGTTATATTCGGCTGTGCCGAATCTTATATACCCACCATCAAGTTGTGTTAAATTTAGAAAGATATCTCATATATCTACAAGGGTGCAGCTAATTCAAAATCTGGACCAAAACTGGAAAATCGCTAAGCTAATTGGTATTGTTGGTAAACCTTTGGACTAAATTCGGTTGCCATAGCTTTATAGTTCAACATTTAAAAATATTTTAGTGGTTTCCCCAGTATTTACTTTGATCAAAATTCGGTCTCATAACCGGGTATAGTTTTACATTAATAAGTTGTTAAATACTTTTCGTTGTGCTTAATATGTAGTTAGGCTAAACACGTTAATAGTAATACGACAGGTCCATATATTTCGTTATGAGTTCCTAATGCATTCATCATATATAAAGTCTGGGCTGAACATTGATTGATGCCTATATAATTTCATAGGTGCAATCTTAATATAATGAATGTACCTCCAAATCTTTTTGATTGTAGACATAAAAAGGGGATGTTATATATATAAGAATTATAGCCTAATGTTGACTGATTATAACAAAATTTTACACACTGACTGGTATATATAGAGAGCTTATTCTTGCAAAATTTAGTGGCCATATCTATCATAGTTTCTAATTTAATAGCTTTTAACTGGCCTTTGCTAAAATTTTTGGTTTCCGTGAGTGTTTTTCACATGAAAGCTAAAGTCAAATATGGACTGATTCCTATAAAATTTGATAAACTGATCAAAAATTGCATAAAACTTCCCTATTTTAAATTTAATCGTCATAGCTATTACAATTATATTCAATTTATCAGCATTAATGTGTTTCCCGGGGCGGGGTTATATGGGAGCTCTAACTAAATTTGAACCGATTTTGTCCATTTTCAACACACATCTTTATCAAGATATCCAAAATACTTTTGTAAAATTTTTATCAAGATATCCAAAATACTTTTGTAAAATTTTGTCCCTCTAGCTCTTTTCGTTAAGGCACTATCGTGCTTTTATCTCACGGACAGATGGACATAAACAACCTCTTCCTTATGTATTTTTGTGTTTCTATAAGTTTTTTATATGGGAGCTATGGTCAAATGGTAACCGATTGTGACAAAATTTTGCACACTGGCTGGCATTGACATAAGACTTCCTTGTGCTTAATTTAGTCTTACTAGCTCTTGTAGTTAAGGAGCTATCATGATTTTATCTGACGGACAGACGGACATAAATCCCCTTTTCTTTTTGAATTTTTGTGTTTTCGTAAGTTTTTTATATGGGAGCTATGGTCAAATGGTGACCGATTGCGACAAAATTTTGCACACTGGCTGGCATTGATATAAGACTTTCTTGTGCCAAATTTAGTGGTTATATCTGTTATACTTTTAGATTTATTGGCATTTAAGTGTATTTTAGGTGAAATTTAGGCTGTTTTTGTAAGTTTTTTGTATGGGAGCTATGGCTAAATGTGAACCGATTTCGATGAAATTTTTTATGCTGCCTAGTGCTTATGCAAAACTTCTAGATACCAAATTTTGTCATCATAACTGTTATAATTTGTCATTTATTAGCAAATAAGCGATTAGCCTAGACGAGGTTATACGGGAGCTATGGTCAAATGCTAACCGATTTTGCCCAATTTCATACCAAAATTTTCTCACAGATAAAAAATGTTTTTGCTAAGTTTCAGTTAGCTAGCTCTTTTCGTTTAGACGTTATCGTGATTTCAACAGACAGACAGACAGACGGACAGACAGACGGACATAGCTCAATCGTCTTAGAATTTCATAAGGATTGAGAATATATATTGAGAATATATATATGAGGCCCTATGCTCCACTGGGAGTCAAGGATAACAGAAGAAGAAGAAGAGAATATATATCGTTTTTGATTTTTGAGCCAATATTAAGGAAATTACAAACGGAATGACAATCTCAATATACCCCCCATTCTTTTTGATGGTGGGTATAAAAACGTTTTAATTTTCTTTATATTTATTTTAGATTTTGTTTTATAAATTTTTTATAACATGATACAGTAAGGCAACCACCATGTACCGGGAGACCATAATTTAAAATATCAAACAAATATCTGCAAAATTTTTTTGAGGCCAGCTGTAGAAAGCCATCCACCGTTGCATTATGAGACCTTAGCAAAAGCATTACTTCGCGCAGAAACGATTTCAATTTATGGCCACTAACAAAACATTCGAATTGAAATATAATCAATAACACCGGAAATTTGCTTATTTTTCATTTTTCCTTGTCATTTTTGTATCCCATAAATTGAAAGCAGTACCGATAGATATCGAGCCCTTAGTTATGATTGATCGTAAACGACACACTGTTTATTTTTTCCTTAGAAAAAGTTCAAAAATAAATCAGTGATAAAAATTAAATAGTCTGATATTAATTTGTTTGCTATTGGCCATACCGTTAAACACACTGAATTTTTGAAATCTGACCTCAGTTTTGTCGTATCTCCTTTAGTTTCAAAGATATTTTCACTTAAAGTCAACCTAATTTTGTTAAAATATAAAGAAAATATTGTTTTTTTTTCATTTGGCGGTTTTTAAAGGACCGTTACTCGAAAGCGGTCAAAGATATTTTAGAAGTTCTTTATTTATTGTGAGTGCGGACATATTGTTTATTTTTGGTATAAATTATACTTGATTTAAAAATACTTAACTTAATAAACCTTTGTTAGAGAAAAATGCCATTTTTGGGTATATTTTTGAACTTTAACTAGACTTTTAAATATGTAGCTGAAACCGGAAAAAAAGTTGTTAACGTGGGATTGGTGGCTTAAGGATCCTGAACAAAGCTGTGCTTAATCTTCCTACAAATATGTATTTGCAAATAAAGTCATACGATTAGTATTAGTTTTGAAAAAAGTATTTTAGAATTTTATTTTTCCTCCAAAATACTGTATTATTTTTATACCCACCATCAAAAAGAGTATGGGTATATTGAGATTGTCATTCCGTTTGTAAATTCCTTAATATCAAAAACGATATATATTCTGAATCCTTATGAAATTGTAAGACGATTGAGCGATGTCCGTCTGTCTGTCTGTTGAAATCACGATAACGCCTAAACGAAAGGAAACTTAGTAAAAAAATTCTTCATCTCTGAGAAAATTTTGGTATTGAAATTGGGCCAAAATCGGTTAACATTTGACCATAGCTCCCGTATAACCTAGCCTACGCTTATTTGCTAATAAGCACAAACTATAATAGCTATGATGATAAAATTTGGTATATAGAAATTTTGCATAAGCCCTAGGCAGCACATAAAATTTTATCAAAATCGGTTCACATTTAGTCATAGCTCCCATACAAAAAACTTACGGAAACATCCAAAATTTCACCTAAAATACACTTAAATGCCAATAAATCTAAAATTATAACTGATATATCCAGTAAATTTAGCACGAGGAGGTCTTATGTCAATGCCAACGAGTGTGCAACATTTTATCACAATCGGTCACCATATGACCATAGCTCCCATATAAAAAACTTACGGAAACACAAAAATACAAAAAGAAAAGGGGGTTTATATCCGTCTGTCCGTCAGATAAAAGCGCGATAGCTCCTTAACGAAAAGGGCTACAGCAACAAAATTTTACAAAAGGAAGTTTTATGTAAATATCAGCCAGTGTGCTGATATCGGTTACTATTTGACCATAGCTCCCATATAAAAAACTTACGGAAACACAAAAATACTAAAGAAAATACGGTTTATGTCAGTCTTTTCGTCAGATAGCGATAGCTCCTTAACTACAAGAGCTAGAGAGACAAAATTTAACGAAAGCATTTTCGATATGTTATAGAAAGTGTGTGCTGAAAATGGGTAAAATCGGTTCACATTTAGTTAGAGCTCCCATATAACCCTGCCCTGGGAATCACATTTATGCTGATAAATTTAATAAAATTGTAAAATCTATGACTACTAAATTTAAAACAGAGAAGTTTTATGCAACTTTCAGTCAGTATGTCAAATTTTATAGGAATCGGTCCATTTTTGACCATAGCTTTCATATGAAAACTGCTCCCCGTATCCACTAAAATGCCACAAACGCCAGTTAAAAGCTATTAAATTATAAACTATGTCAGCTGTGCCCACTTAATTTTGCACAGGTAAACTTTATATTAATACCAGCCAGTATATTAAATTTTGTAACAATCGGTCAACATTTGGCTATAGTTCTTATATATATATATATATAACATCCCATTTTTATATCTACAACCAAAAAGATTTGGAGGTACATTCAGTATATTAAGATTGCACCTACGAAATTAGATAGCTATCAATCAATGTTAGGTCCAGACTTTATACACGGTAGATGGATTAGGAACTTCTAACAAAATATATGAACCTGCCGTGTTGCTATCAACATGTTAATGGCACAACGAAACAGCTTATTAATGTAAAACTATATTCGGTAATGGAACAGTATTTTGTCCAAGGTAAATACTTAGGAAACCACTTAGATACTTTTAAATGTTGAACTATAGTAACTATACCAGTGCAACATTTTGAATTAGCTTCACTCTCATACAACTTGATGGTGGGTATACAAGATTCGGCACAGCCGAATATAACTCTCTTACTTGTTTTGTATTACACAGTACGACAGTGGTTGATACACATGAGAAATGTTAACAGAATATGAAAATAGGCTAAAAATAATGAAATACGTGTCTCGGCGTTTTGCTGTAGCACGTCAGAATTTTAAGAAAATCGATTTTAAAGATTCGAAGGACCGTTGAGGTTCATTTGTAACGTAATACTATTATAAAAAGTTCTATCAAAATAGAATGGGTGAACCGATTTAAATGCTTGAGCCAGTTTTGAAAAGGGAATTAAATTTGGAAATTGGTCAACTTAGAAGCCTACGTCGGCTCATGCACAAGAATTTTCCTAAAGATCATTGCATGATCAAATGCACAGTTCACGATTTCACTCATTTAAAGTAATTTTCAGTGGCGCTACCTGTCGGAACTTGGTTATACCAACTTAGTAATGTTCGTCGATTCAAGCGCAACAACTATAGCTGTACAAATATTGTTTTAAATTGGTTCACATATTTGGTAATTAAAAAACAAAAGCGATTTCATCTGTGGAGCATAGGGCCTCTTACGATTTAAGTTATTTTCTAAAAAAAACTTAGACATTTACTTACGATAAAATCTTAATCGCTGTATCTTTGAAAGTATTTGCAATATACATTTCTTTTTTAATTTTCGAATTTTCGGTCATGTCATAACATTTTAATTTCGCTTATAAAAAATTGTGATCGGATGTCGCTTACGATGTGTATCTAAGGGCTCGATATGCGCTTGTAAAAAAGTACTTACAATAGAAAATTTGCACTTGTTTATCCCAGAAATTAAAAATGATTATACAAAATTCGTTTCTTTTTATACAAAATCCGTGTCATTTTGTTATCGTAGCAAAAAAAATATGTAGGGAATTTTGGATACCAAGCAACGGTTCTGATTGGTCTTAAATTGGTAAGCCCAGACTTATCTTGGTTATCCTTCATCTGTGGACACTGATATCCTCGTGGTATCAACCGGGTAACTACGTTAACACCCGTTTGTATATGCAAAGCTAGCGTATGCCGTGAGTTATCCCATAAGAACGATTAAAAATTTGTAGAGGAAAATCTTTCAAAGCTTGGATTTGTAAAATATGCTATGCTAAATGTAGTCGATTTTAGTAAGTGAGCAAAACTTAAGGTAAAATTTTTGTTTATATCCCGTTTAGTTTAGGAGATACAAGCTACCATTTTTTTCTTTTTCCCCATATGCATAAACATTTTCATAACCGTCCAAATTCACTAGTTCTGGCCATTTGTGATTTGTAATAATGAATCAGTCGGTCATTAACATTCAAATTTGCCAAATTCAGGTTAAGTAAACCTGAAAAGAGATTCATACAATTTAGAGAAATTTGAATTTATTTAAAGAAATTTCTTGTAAGCATTGGCCGCTTCTGAGCCTCAAATAAAATGTAGCCATACATTCTCCAAACATATACAGATTTTTCTTAAATAAATTCTTCAATATCGGCTTCCAGTAGGTCAAAAGCTTAGGGCTTGTTTTTTCGCACGGCCAGTCAGTTAAACTGTTCAAACTTGAAATGAACTGTTTATCATACTTGCCTCACAATTGAGACATTCTTTCTCACGCTGTGTGACATGAAATCATATCTCAGCCAAGTCCAGCTTCTCTATATAGGCTTTGTTATTATAGCACTGTAGCGTTCGCCATTCACAATCCAATGATGTCATTTACCTATAATCCACTCCGAACTGTATATTTATAACCTTCACCACCATAAGTGGAAAGGGTATTATAAGTTTGTGCTGTTGTATGTAACGCAGGGAAATATTTGTCTTAGACCCACCTTTTAGTACACCAATAGGCTTAGAATCACTTTCTGAGTCGATTTAGCGATGTCCGTCCGTCTGTCTGGCTGGCTGGACCCCCATGTAAAGCTTGTAATCAAACTACAGGTCGCAATTCTAAAGATAATTTGATGAAATTTGGCACAGATCGTTTTTTTTTTTGATAGTGGGACCATGGCTATTGAAATTCGTCAAAATCGGTTCATTATTTATGGTACCTGCCATAGGTCCCACTTCCCGGAATTGATATATTGGCCACAAATATCAATATTTTTGCATGAAATTTAAAACAAATACTGCTTATATAAACTAAAATCACTGTACCAAATTTCGTTGAAATCGGTCCACATTTGACCATAGATTCCATACAAAATCTTTTCTCAAAACGTACTAAATGGTACTAAAAGGCTCGTAAATCCGAAGATAATAAGAATTTTAAGTTTATTTTTTGTATAAATAATTTTTGTAACAACTGTAATCAAATCGCCGAATTTCGAGATCATCGGTCTACATTTGACCATAGCTCCCATACAAACTCTTCTTCAAAAACGCACTAAATGAGACAAAAAATCACTAAAACGCTCGTAAATCTAAAGATAATGAAAATTTTGAGTTTATTTTTTGCATACATAATTTTTGTAACAACTGTAATCAATTTGCCAAATTTCCAGATAACCGGTCCACATTTGACCCTAGCTCTGATATAAGTCAAAATGACAAAATTTAGCAAATATTTGTCTTTATACAGGAAAAAGAACACCTTTGACCATAATGGTGACGGGTATAATATGGTCGGTCTTGACCGACTATACCACTTTTTTACTTGTTTTTGTGATGCATTTGAAGTTTTTTCAATGCTTCTGACTTCTGTCAAAAAAACTGTTTCCAAAAAGAAATTTACTAATAAATGACCCCATTACTTTCAACTCTTCGTTTTGTGTGCAAAAATACATTTGAAATTTTATCAAGTTTTTTTTAATAAATTATAGCTTAAAGCTAGTTCGAAGTTCATTTAAAATAATCAAGTTAACATTTCAATCAATCAATATTCATTTTTATTTCATAAGAATTTTTTCATAATTAAATTTAATTTTATTTAGGCAGAATTTATAGATATTTCAATTAAAAAACTACAACTTTTTTTGGATATCAATAACAAACATTTCTTAACAATTTTTATTAAATCAATTTGGTAGAGCCATGTAAAAAGGACAGGACAAAAAAGTAGTGTCAATTTCACTTCTCAGATAAACCTATAAATTGCTAAAAATTTTCTAAGTTCATTTTCAGAGAAAACAAATTAAAATTATAAATTTACTTTAATATATGTATATACTTATATATGTTAACAAATTGCTAATAACAATTACCCAATTTAAACAAAAATTGAACTTATTAATTCCAGCTTTTGTCTACTTTGACATGCATTTAGCCCAACAAAATTCTCAAGATTAGGATTTGTTTTTTGTTTTTTGTTTCTACTTGTATTGTTTTATTTTAATTGAAATATCTTGATACGACAAGTATTTGCAACACATGATGACAGCCAGGAAATAGAAATAACACATGTGTTAAATTTACCACTTAGCACTGACAGAAAGAAATACATACGTATTTATGCATGTAAGTACCCTTACATTTTTATACCCAATCCCAGCTAGCAATTTTGTGATTGTTGATCATAATATCAGCAAAATGAGTCTTTTGGGATTCGTATAAATGATCAAAAACTGATTAATCAGCTTGATAATCTAAAAAAGATTCCAAAAAGACTACTTAAAACGGTCAGAAAACGACAACTCGTAGTTTACAAAAGCACATACAATTCTTGCAGAATGTGTGCAGTGAAAATCTTATCGTGCAAACGATCCTAATACAACTGTTTTTTATGTTATTTTAATCAGTTTGGTGATCAAAAAAGACCACAAAAAGAATCAGAAAATACATTGAAAGCGACTATTTGAAAGCAAAATGTATGCAATTAGTTTGGTTATCAAAAAAGTGTACAAAAAGACTCGTAGACGCTTAACAAGCGACTAGTAAAAAAAGCTCAATCTCAAAATCTTGAAAAATGTGCTTAATATTACAATTTTTAGATGATAAAAAAATGCCACAAAAAGACTCGTATCTCATTATGGGTGATGTGGCTTAGTTGGTTAGCACGTTAACTACTAAGCATAACATATCATATTCAGCAGCCTAGGTTCGATCCTCGGTCTCGGCAACATCAATTTCTGTAATTATTAAAGCAACTTTACTGTTCGTAAAATAGATATGACGTGTTCAAAAAATAGATTTACTGTGTTGAGTCATAAAAAGCTTTATACTTTTTCTTTACAAATCTAGAAAAATGTGTGCAGTCATATTCTAATCAGCAAAACGAGTCATTAAAGGCTCGTTTTAAAGAGTCGCCTAAAGGGTACCATTTTCTCACACAAAAAGATCATTTTTGAGTCAACAATGACAATTTTAATCGTGCAGTGAAGTCAAAAATGACTCAATATGATTAAAATTTTCCAAACTGGGATAAAGAAAGTAAGAATGGTAGGCTTATCTGATATTTATATAGCTTTTACCAATAGCGAAAAGGTTATGTGAAGCAGGTGGTTATCGACAAATTAATCCTCACTTGGGTCCTGTAGGTCACTTTATGATGACCAAGGTAAGAAAAGAAAATTGTCTAGACTACTTCAAAAGAATTACTCAGAATAAGAGATTCACTAAGGCGGATTACTCTTAAATCAACATTGATTGCTGGTGTAGCTGAATTGACAGTCCTTTACCGAAGCTGATGAAGCTTCATGTCGTTTTGGGCTCGTAGATATGACTGCCGTAGAAACGAAAAGCGAGATGACAGGATTGAAATAACGTTCGGTAGCAATACCTTGTTAGATACAAAGAGGTGTGCGAGAGAGATATGGCTAAGAGAAGAATTGTGAAAAAAGTTCAAAATCCCTTAGTCGAAAACGCGCCAATAATCTTTCCGTCGAGCGATGTTGCAGAGGCCGTCAAAAATACTAAGCCATCTAAAGTACTTGGCCCTTATAGAATTTCAATGTTGACGCTTAAAATCCTAGATGCAACGGATGTTGAGTACTTAACTAAAGTCCTCAATTTGTCCCTTACCACTCTTGTGATACCCGAGGTATGGAAGTTGGGTAGAATGGTGTCAGTTTCAAAACCTGGAAAGAATGCAAACCAAGGAGAATCATACCGTCCAATCTCCTTGTTGTCACCTGCCGCAAAGACACTCGAGGCACTTCTCCTCCCGAGGCTGACACAATATCTACCAGCTGCATCACATCAACGCGGAGGCCGTAAAGAACACAGTGCAGCTACTGATTTCACTGTCATCACCACACATAAATGCTATAGACTCAATCACAAGAAGCCAAGTGAGCACACAATAATGTTAGTGCTTGATCTATTCAAAGCATTTGGCATGGTCAGTCTGCAACTCTCTTCGAAGACATTACTAGTTCAAGTCTTCCATCCATATGTGTGGCTGTAAGTCATTCGTGGAGTTTAGAAGCAAGAAAAAACCCCTTAGAGTTAAACAAGGAGTGCCACATGGTGGAGTTCTCTCCCCGATCCTGTTTAATTTCTACATATCTAAATTGTCGGCACCACCTGAAGGCGTGGAATTAACTTAATGGAATGACTGCACAATAACGGTAAGGAGCAATAATATTGACGAGCTATGCGATAAAATAAATCTATATCGTAAAAGGGACGTAAAAGACTTCGGCAACGCTCTTCACCACATGGACGAAGAAAGTGTCTGTCGCTGGAACTGAATGTCTTAGTCGACGATGTAAGAGTACCGACGAAAACCCGCCCTAAAATATTGGGAGTTATATTCGATAGGAATAAGGTGCTCAAGTCGCTAGCCGTCAGAACTTGGGGAAAATATAAAGAAACTCTAATTGCGACCTATAAAGAAATTGATCGGTTTTTGCAAATTATGATGCCCTCGTGTGGTTATTACGAGAAAAATATTTTAAAAAAACTAACTATTCTCTTTCATTGGTAGTTTCCGAACCGCCCTCGTTAGTGTGAACGAAAAAACTCCAGAGTTGCCAAAATGCAGCAATCAGAACAATAACGGACTGCCTTAAACTGTCCTCAGAAAGCCATTTGCATGAGTCAACAAATCATAGACTTATAACTAGACTATATGTAGACTCTAAATTGACTTTAACTAGACTATAACAAGAAAATAACTAAACCGTAACTAGACTATAAATGGACTACAGCTAGACTATAACTAGACTATAACCAGGCTATAATTAGAATATATAGACTATAACTAGACTGTATCTAGGCTACAACTAGACTATAACTAAACTATAACTAGACTTTAAATAAACTACAACTGGGATATAACAAATAACTGTTACTACACTTTATATAGGCTATAACAAGACTATAACTAGACTATAAAGAAACTATAAATAGACTTTAACTAGACTATTACATGACTATTACTAGACTATAACCAGACTATAAATAGACTGTAACTAGACTATAACAAGACTATAACTAAACTATAACTAGACTATTACTATATAACTAACTAGACTATAACTAGTCTTTTACTAGACTAAAGACTATAACAAGACTATAACTACACTTTAACTGGACTTTAACTAGACTATATGAAGACTATAACAAGACTATAACTAGACTTTAAATAGATTTTAACTAGCCTATAACTAGACTAAATCTATACTATAACAAGACCATAACTAGACTATAACTAAACTATAACTAGACTATGACTAGACTATAACTAGACTATATATAGACTATAACTAGACTATATATAGACTATAACTAAACTATAACTAGATTATAACTATACTGTTACTAGACTATAATTAGATTATAACTATACTATTATTAGACTATAACTAGACTATAACTAGACTCTAACTAGACTACATCTAGACTATAACTATATAACTAGACTATAACTGGACTTTTACCAGACTTTAACTAGAATATAATTATTCCATAACTAGACTATAACTAGATTATAACTAGACTATAACCAGAGTGTAACTACATTACAACTAAACTATAATCACACTATAATTACACTATAACTAGAATATGACTAAACTATAACTAGACTTTTACTAGACTATAGACTTTAACAAGACTATAACTAGATTTTAACTGGACTATAACTAGACTATAAATAGATTTTGACTAGACTATAACTAGACTAAACCTAGACTATAACAAGAATATAACAAGACTTTAACTGAACTATAACTAGACTATGACTAGACAATAACTAGACTATTTATAGTGACTATAACTAGACTATATATAGACTGTAACTATACTATAACTAGAATATAACTAGATTATAACTATACTGTAACTACACCATAACTAGACTATAACTAGATTATAACCATACTATAACTAGACTATAACTAGACTATAACCAGACTCTAACTAGACTGTAACTAGACTACAACTAGAATATAACTAGACTATAACTAAACTATAACTTGACTATAACTAGAATTTTAATAGACTATAACTAGAATATAACTATTCTATAACTACTCTATAACTAGACTTTAACCAGACTATAACTAGATTACAACTGAACTATAATCACACTATAATTACACTATAACTAGACTATAACAAGACTATAACTTAAACCAACATCTTAAAATGTTTAATCAGTTACATATGCAGTTGCTGGCAAAGAAGACCCCTGACCACTACTTAACAAATATAAATTTAATAGAATTAGGAAATGAAAGTGTTTTCGTAGACTCTGTTTGGAAGATATGTTTTCCTCAAATTTGTAGTGATATGCCCTTGTCTGGTTTATCCAAAATACTTGCATGGCCCTTAGCTAAGGGAAATCATGTTTCGATATAGCTTAACCTGATTTAAGGGATTTATTTTATCCCAACCGTAAGCCAAAAAGTGACTAAACAACGATTTTGAATCACACGAAGTTGAGTTTCATAAATTTACACAAGAGATGAAATGAAGTACTCAGATATTTTGTACATTAGCAGAGTCTATAGTGGAGCTTATGATTATGTAGGAAGATGTTAAATTTGCCGATAAAATCAACTGATGGCTCTTTTTAAGTTCAGAAATATAACAAGTATAAATTATCCATACTCAGCTGATCTTTCAATGAATTAAGGTCAGTTATTAAGGGTTTATTGATAAACATTATGTTGCCTCTTATTTTACAAAAATGCGAAATCTCTCCTTAACTCCTTTAGAAATGTTCTAAATACGTAACAAAAAACATGTTATAAAACACTTTAGGTAGATTGCGTCATGGCGTGTCGCATACGCCCACAATCTGTATGATTTGAATTGGGACTAATTTGTGTATTCTGCCATCAAACTTGTTGGGTCTTAAAAATCATAATTCCGTATGAATTTCTACATTTAGAAAATTTTTTCGGACGACCGTCGAATAAGAAATTAATCGATGCATTATTTTATTTTCAGAATTTTTGCAAAATTGCTCACTGGGTATTAGTATAATATAGTAAGAGAATTTGTTCACTCCCACAAATTAAATTAAATTAAATCATTTGAACAATATATGAAAATATACAAATAGAAATATAATATATATATACGAGTATGAAGAATAATAATAAGAGAAATTAAAACCACAAGTTGTTACCATTGTCAAAATAAATTAAATGCTTTTATTCCTGTTGCCTTTGTTTAACTTAACTATTTAGTTATTATTTTAAACAAAAATTACAAATTAAAACGAAAATGACACGCAACATATGATTTGACACAAACATTCGGTAGCACGTGTGCACAGAAAAGCCACATCAGATTAGATGCGTGCAACATTAAGGCTTTGGCTAAAATATAGGGTGTTCGAATTAGAAGTTTTTTTTTTCAAATAAGAAATTTAGTCAACATCTTACGTTTAGCTCTATTAAGTTATTGTCATTTTCTTATTCAAAATGACAACAAAATGTGAACATAGCTTTATCAGAACTTTGGGCTACAAATAAGTCATACAGATCTGAACTTAAACCAACACCTTAAAATAAGTTATATATGCAATTGCTGACAAAGAAGGCGTTTGACCACTATTTAATATTGCAATATCAACTTAATAGAATTAAGAAATGAAAGTGTTTTCGTAGACGTTATTTGGATGATATTTGTTTCCTCTAATTTTTTGTGATATGCCCTTTTCTTATAAATTAATTTACTATTTGAAAATATTAAAAATAATTTATTTGATATTAATATTTAAAATTCAACATCTTATTGGAACACCCTTTGCTAATAGTAAAATTTACATTATGCACTTATGTAATTAGTTATGTGTATATGAAAGTAATAAAATAAATTGAAATGGAATCACATTTAAATTAGAAGTTGTTGGTTTTCTGACATTTTTCGAAAAAAACATGGATGTTGTATTTGTCTAATTACAATAAGATAATTATCTAATTAAGGGACACTTTTACAATATCGTTATTTAAAATTGCATACAAGCTTTTGTTCCTTTCATAGTTCAGTACTCTTAATTTTTCATTTACAAACGGATTTTTAATCTTATACCCTTTGTGATTTTGGACATAATAGCAATATTAATTCTAACACAATAAGTTTTGTGTCAAGAACTAAGAATCTTTACGCCATGAGGTTCTTACTTACTTAAAGGCCTACTCTTACAACCTATTAAGGTCAAAGGCAGAGCGTAATTTAGAACTACATGCACTTCAATCTTGTGCTCATATTCTCCAATTTGGTCTTTCCATCAAAGATTCAGACGTCGTCTTCTACAAGTTCCCTTGTGAGCATTTTCGAACACTGGAGTATTTTTGTGCATTCTTACAATATAGCCTAATGTTTAATGCGTTGAACTATGTCGATGTCAGCGTATTACTTTTGCAACTCATGGCTTAATCGATGTCGATGCTTATTGTTGACGCAAACTGACCCAAAGATTTTTCGTAGAATCTTCCTTTCAAAAACTCCAAGAATAACTAACGGGTGGTTAAATTTCAAGGGCCGATGTTGATTTTGAATAAAACACAAACTATTTAGGAAATTATTGTAATTTTATTTTATTATGATATATTGGTATTATTCAATTATGTATGGAACAAAATATTGGCCAAATAGGCGCCGCGACCACGGCGGCACTCCTCCATCCGATGGTCCAAATTTTCGATGACCCTGAGGCATAATGGAGGTTCTATGCCGTTGATGTGCCGAATTATCTCATCCTTTAGCTCTTGAATTGTTGCTGGCTTATCAACGTACACCTTTTCTTTAATATAACCCCAAAGAAAAAAGTCCAACGGTGTCAAATCACATGATCTTGGCGGCCAATTGACATCGCCATTACGTGAGATAACACGGCCCGATGATGCCGCCAGCCTATAAACCGCACCAAACAGTCACTCTTTGTGGGTACATTGGTTTTTCGACAATCACTCTTGGATTCTCATTCGCCCAAATGCGGCAATTCTGTTTATTGACGAATCCATTGAGGTGAAAATGTGCCTCATCACTGAAGATGATTTTCTTCGAAAATTTATCATCCACTGTTGCCATTTCTTGCCACCATTCTGCCCATTCACGACGTTTGGAATGGTCAAGAGGCTTTAGTTCTTGAGCCAATTGCACCTTGTAAGCGTGTAAATGCAAGTCTTTATGCATTATGTTCATCAACGACGAGCGTGAGAGGTGAAATTGTTGGGCACGACGACGAGTTGAGGTGGACGACTCTTCAGCCACACTATCGCGAACAGCAGCAATATTTTCTACAGTACGAGCTGTACGAGCACGCACTGGTGTTCTCACATCTTCTACAGACCCGGTTTGCTCGAATTTTTCCACGATTTTTGCGCTTGTATGCACATTAAGGCGATCAAATTGACCAAAAAAATCACGAAGTGCACGATATGCATTTTGATTTGAACGCCCATTTTCATAATTAGTCTGGATAACTTTAACACGTTGTTGGATTGTGTATCTATCCATGGTTCAAATTGAGTAAGAAATAGAGAAATGTCAAATAAAATTCGGAAAAAAGCTTGGCGTTTAGGTGTGGTTCACATTCAACATCGGCCCTTACAATTTAACCACCCTTTACAACTGCTCGTGCAAAAACCCATGATTAAGTACAATATAATAACACGCCAGTGGTAAAAATCTCCATGACGTAATCGATTACATATTTAGTAGCTCTCAATCATGACACCTTTGCTTATTTTATCTCTTACATTTAACATATACTTGTCATAGGCTGGTTAAATGGTTCACTCTCCATTACAATGTAAGCGACAACGTTGCTTACGCTTACGCTCTTGATTCAAAAGTAAGCGACGATTTTACCTATCAGCGAAGTACTCTCCAGCTTTCGTACTCTCGCTATTCCTGATGAGCTCTTGCTTAAAATGTAAGCGAAGATGTCACCTACCAGAATACTCCACGCTAGAAAAGTAAGTAACGAAGTCATTAAGAGCCTTAATGGCTCTTAATTGCATTGTTGCACATGATTATATAGATTAAACGTGACTTAAAATCTAAGGACTCAATTTCCCACTTAAAATATCATACAAATCGTCATCGGGTTCAGTCTACGAACTTCGTTTTATTATCGCTGAATGACTTCTCAGCTAAGATTCTTTTGATTAGAGGCCATTAACAAATTAATTACTTAAATGCTCGCTTAAAATGTCATGTTAACCATCACTATTTTAGGGTTTTTATAACTAAAGCTACTGACAGTTGAGTAAAATTTACATGTATTTTGTTTTTGTTACAATAACAAAGCACTCTTAAATTTCACTTAGTCGTCAGCTGCTTTTGTTATATAAACAGCAAATACATTTTTTTGCGAACTTAACTTCATTAATTGCTAGATGACTCTCCGCTAACATAATGCAAGTTGCGAACGATAACTTAGTTTACAAAAAATTACACTCTAAGAACTTAAATGTTCGCTTAAACGTCATTGGTTATTATCTAAGTGCTTCGTTTCGTTGCAGTTCATTTACCACAGGGACGGTTTATTACAGAACGTAATTTAAGTTTTTACTACGAAAGCTTCTTCTTCTTTTATTTGCTAATCCGATTACCGAATATAAGCGATCGTACAATTTAAAAATTTTTACAATTTAATATAAAATTTATTTATAAAATGATGAGTTCTCGATTCTTTGCAGCATTTAGTAAACTTCTCTCATCTATTTTTTATCCACGTTGTTTCTCTTCTGCCTCTTGTTCGTTTACCTTCAATTTTTCCTTTGAGTATTGTTTGAAGGACTTTATATTTATTATTTCTCATGATGTAACCAAGGTATGAGACCTTTCTAATTTTAGTGATTTTTAACAATTCTCTTTCAACATGCATCCTTCTTAAAACTTCCTCATTTGAAACTCTATCAGTCCATGCTATTTTTAGCATTCGGCGGTATATCCACATTTCGAAGGCTTCTAACCTTTTTTCGTCACTAGTTTTAATGGTCCAAACTTCAGCAGCATATAGTAATACGGACCAAATGTAGCATTTCGTCAGCTTAGAGTGCAAAGGTGCTAAGTCCACTTTTTATACAAATTTACATTTTGATGCAGAACGAAAGATAAATGAAAAATACATCATACTAAACAAAAAAAAGGTACAGTTATTTCGCTTATGATTGTTTGTAAGCACTGATGTGCAAAAGTGCTAGGTCCACACCTGCCATATCGCACGTGCTAAGTCCCGTTAAAAAAAAACCTACTTGTTCTTTTTAATCAAATTTTTCAATCGCAGTAATGAAACTAATTTTTATTGCTTAATAAACATTCACGTGAAAGAAAACTTCTAGTATTATCAGTTTGCCAATTTCATTTCATCACCAAAAGGTAAGTAACACTTTGCTTTTTTTTTACGAATATGTCTTTCAAATATTTTTTTTTTCATAGAATGTTAAAATGTCTCTTCATAACAGCAATAGCACTGGTCCACAACCGCTTCAATGCAACAATTACGACAACTATGGCATTGAACCAGATGATGGAGTTGTTGGGCTAGTTCTTTATGGTTTTAATAGAGATTCTGACAACTCTTTTGACTTACCGACTAAGACCCAAAATCGCAAAAAGAGAGTTGTTCACGCGGTGAACCTACCCTAATCCCATCACTGACTCTCAATTTGACATTCAAATAAACTGCAGCCAACTTCAAATACGAAGAAAGGTGAAAACAAGAGAAGCCCAAAATATTCGTAAAAATCATCATCAACCCGAAGACCCAACAACTCGAGTAAAAACCCGAATCACCATCAGTGAAATAAATAAATAAATAAATAAATAAGTTTTTAAAATCAAAAATAAATACTTAAACCCTAAATTAAAACTAACATAAATATTGTGAAAACTACACCCTAAAATATTAATCTTAATATTGCACTTGTTATTGCACATATTCAAATAAAGAAAAACTATTTATAACGTTTTAAATTGAAAATAAAATTGTGTTATCTTTTCTCTAAACACCCTACAACCCGTTTAAGCATGGTCCTTCGAGCCGGATATGAACCAGCGACCTATGGATGATTATCCTACAACATCACACAATACAGCTCAATCGTTCTCCACCACAACTTACCCTAAGGACTCTAATTTAGATGACAGACAGTCATTGTTGGGAACAGCTGTATTTAATGTCGAAGTCAATGGTTCTTTATACCCTGCCCGAGCGTTGATTGACCCGGCCTCAGATTTCACATTTATTTCAGATCAGTTCAGAAGAAAACTGAATTTACCCACTCTACCCATCAATGCTGAAATATCAGGTTTGAATGGAGTTCTAACGGCTCGTTCAAGCCAACTATGCAAAGCACTTCTCCGGTCTAATACCCTTAAAAACTACTCTTTGGAAATCCGAGCGATAGTGGTTAAATCTCTAACTCGAACTTTACCCACCCAAAGCATAAATCCAAGCATTATTAAGTTTTGTAAAGATGTAGAGTTAGCAGATCCTTGCTTTTACGAAAGCAGGCCTATCGACTTCCTTATAGGAAGTGATTTCTACCCTCAAATTTTAAAATCGGGTGTTAAGAATATTCTTAACACACTTATTGCTCAAGATACGCAATTTGGGTGGATCTTGACTGGACCGGTTGAAAAGTCGCATAGTACCCAATCAATTTCATATTTCAACGCAGTAACTCAGCAGAAACACTTACACAATGGTAATCAACAACACAACCCTAGGTGCAAAAATGATTACAATAAAGAGTTACACAGGAAACATAAGTGGAAGTACCCAGAACCCGAAGGTATTAAAGTAGATGATGTTGTTGTCATAACCCAGAACAACGCATTACCCACCGAATGGTCACTAGGTCACGTTACTAAAACTGTTCCTGGTTCTGATGGACGAGTCAGATACGTCGAGTTGAAGACAGCGAACGGATGTTTAACAAGACCAATAACGAATCTTATCGTTTTACCCTCTAGTTAGTTTAATACTACTAGTCGTATCTTAATATGATACTAACCCTATATCTACTTTTTCCACTAATCCGCTCTATACTAACCCTCTACTCATAATTAACCCTAATACTCTTACACCACTTAATAAAAATTTTTATTTCATATAGAAAATGGAACCCTACTCAAACACACTTTTTGAGACAAAGTTTTGTTTTGCAGGAGTCAATCCCAAAGTCCGATTGGATCGCTAAGGATTCTATTCGAATAAAACATTTAAAAAACCTAAGTATTTTACTTAAGCCATTTTCTTTAAACCCATGTGTTATTCCTATATTTAGGGCCAACATTAAAGTCCTTCATTTTAATTGCAGGTCTTTCATGGCGGGGAGAATGTTCACGCGGTGAACCTACCCTAATCCCATCACTGACTCTCAATTTGACATTCAAATAAACTGCAGCCAACTTCAAATACGAAGAAAGGTGAAAACAAGAGAAGCCCAAAATATTCGTAAAAATCATCATCAACCCGAAGACCCAACAACTCGAGTAAAAACCCGAATCACCATCAGTGAAATAAATAAATAAGTTTTTAAAATCAAAAATAAATACTTAAACCCTAAATTAAAACTAACATAAATATTGTGAAAACTACACCCTAAAATATTAATCTTAATATTGCACTTGTTATTGCACATATTCAAATAAAGAAAAACTATTTATAACGTTTTAAATTGAAAATAAAATTGTGTTATCTTTTCTCTAAACACCCTACAACCCGTTTAAGCAAGAGTTCAGGTGCAGAAGTCAGCTTGGTTTGCGGCCAAAAATAAGAAATCCAGAGAAAGAGAAAACGTTATTATGGGAAACAAAAAGAGAGCGACATTTGGAATTATGAAAAAATTAAACAAAGATGTAGGGTAGAAGGGGGAGCATTTGCCACTTTTTTTTAAAAGTGCTCTAGGTTTCTTACCGGGAGAGTTATCACAATTTTTTTGTTCTTCATAGGTACCTATATATGTTAGCTTTAAACTGTGTTGGTTCAGATTGCCTACGGCTTTTCTTTATGTATTAAATTTAAAAAATAGCAAATTAACAAAAAGTGGCCAATGTGCCCCATCCATGGGGCACATTTGCCAATAAGTTGGGTACAAAAAAGAAGTAAAAAAAGTGTTGTAATAAAGTAAATTTTTATTTCTATAAAGCTTTAATATACAAAACAAACAAACCAAAAAATTAATTCAAGTTCATTTTACATGGATAAATTAAACAAAACTGTAAAAAATTCAGAGATAAAAATTTAAACTATTGGGCCTTTAATAACATTGTACTGTGACATATCAACATTAAAAAAAATGTTAAGATGGAAGATGGACTGGACCTTGCAACCAAAATACGATATCCTTTTTAGGGATATTACGAAAGTCGGGCTTTGTTATATATGTATGGCAAATGTGCCCCAGGTAGAGTCCTTAGATGTAAAGAACAATTTTTCACATAAGAAATAGATTTATTGATAAAAACTTAAAGTATTTGTTGTCAATGCCATATTGTTTATTACACTAATGAAAAATTTCTTAGGATAACAAAAAACTAAGGAAAATATTACAAAAATACGTGTAGCAAAATATTTTTTCAGGATCTGCTTAAACAATAAATCACGCCTGATGTTTTAAATATGAAAGCTACAGCAGTCAAAATTTGAGATATAGAATATCAATGATAAACGAATATAAAATCGTATACAGCATCAAAAAAGATAAGTTGGTTTTCAAGAAAATTAGTGGTGGCAAATGCGCCCCTATGGCAAATGGTCCCCCTCCTACCCTAAGTGTAAAAGTGATGCTTCTACCATAAAATGTGCCCAAATCAATGATGAAGAAAGACAAAAAATATTTAAACAATTCTGGCAAATGGATTGGAATGCAAAAAAAGTTTATGTAAACACATTGATACAAACAACTGAACCTTCAAGATCCCGAAATAGAAAGGTAAGCAACGAATCCAGAAGGAGCGTTACTTTACAATATCACCTCAAAGTGCAAAATAAATATATACGTGTATGCAGAACATTTTTTTTTAAATACATTGAACGTAGGTCGACGTGCTGTGCTTAATTGGGTAAAGAAACCTCTGGTTTCAAAATCTAATTTAAATGAAAGTGTTCCGAAAAAATGTAGTCAAGACAGACAATCCCTTAACTCATTTTTTGACTCGCTACCATCTATGGAATCCCATTATTGTCGTGCTTCAACGAATAAAATATATCTTTTGCCTGAATGGCGTTCGAAAAAAATGATTTACGACTTTTATGTTAATGACTGGTGTAAAAGCCAAAAAGTGCACCCGCTCTCGATTTCGGTATTCTACGAAATATTTGATATCAAAAATCTTAGCTTATTCTCACCAAAGAAGGATCAATGTGAAACCTGTTCACGTTATTCAGTCGGCAACCTTTCATATGAAGACTACACTCTTCACCAAGAAAAACAAGAAGAAGCTACAAATAAAAAAAACCAAGACAGAAATGAAGAAGCAAATGTGTTCACCGTTGATCTTCAAGCTGTCTTAATGGGTCCAAAATCTCAAGTCAGCAGTCTCTACTACCGGACAAAGTTGCAGGTGCACAATTTGGTTTTTCATAATCTTATAAACCAAAAGGCATACTGTTTCTTATGGAATGAAGTTGAAGGCGGAGTAACTGCTGAGGAATTTGCAAGCATATGGGTTTTTTTTATTGAAGAAAAAATTATCCCTGAAAATGACCCTAAAAAAATTATTTTTTGCAGCGATGGGTGTAATTATCAAAATCGTAATTGCTTAATGAGTAACGCCCTGTTAAATACAGCAATCAAACATAATGTTACTATAGAACAAAAAATTCTTGAAACCGGGCATACCCAAATGGAGGCAGATAGCATTCATTCTACAATTGAGCGTGCTATGAAAAATAGAAATATTGATGTTCCTGCGGAATATATTGGAATATGTAAAGGAGCCCGAAAAAACCCCGAACCATATGATGTTACCTATTTGGATCATTCCTTTTTTAAAACATTTAAAAACGTTAAATTTATCAAAAATATTCGACCTGGTCGTGGAAAAGGCGATGCAAAAGTAACGGATATTCGTGGTATTAAATATACACCGAATGGTGAAATATATTTTAAGCTCAGATTTCCTGATCCATGGGAAGTACTACCCCAAAGAATAGATGGTAATGTAGTGGCGTTGGACTGGTCAAATTTTCAACAGCTTTACCAGGAAAGAAGAAAAATAACAGCTAAAAAATATGAAGACCTGCAATATTTAAAAACTACTTTGCCGAAAGACCACCACAAATTCTACGACGATTTACCTCACGAATGATTATATTTTTTCACTTAGTAGCTACGAAGTAAGCCTGCCGAATTTTATTTTGTGATAACCATATTTAATATTATTGAATATTTTTTTAATTAATAATTATTGAATAATTTTTAATTAATAATTAATGTAATATTTTTTTATTTAACAGCAATGAAATAAGACTGTCTTTAATGTTTTTTGTTACAATAAAAGAAACAAAAATTATAACATTGTTTTTTTTTCATAAATATTTAACAAATGATTTTAAGAAAATGTGCTAAGTCCAATGCACAAACATAAAACAAGTTACAGAAAATGAGCTAAGTCCCGAAAATGCTTGAAAATCAGCAGCGTGTGCTATTTTTCAATTGCTCCTTTTTGATAATTTAAAAATGAACCAACACCGATAAAATTACGTTTAAAGTTTTATAGAATATTTCCATAGATTCATTTAGGAAAGTTTTATGTCTCTCCTGTAAAGTCTTAAAATGTGGACTTAGCACCTTTGCACTCTAAGCTGACGATTTGATAAATTTAATTTTTGTTTATACATTGATGTCATGGCTACATAGTACATTTTTGTATTTGCAGAAAGCGTCTCTTGCCATCTCTATACGACACCTTATTTCCTTGGACATATCCCATTGATCGTTTATTGAAACCCCTAGGTATTTATAATTTTCAACTCTTTCAACGTCCATGTTATTAACTTTTAAAGTGGTGGTGGTGGATTGGGTATTCTTCCTGGTTATAACCATATTTTTAGTTTTAGAAATATTTATTTTAAGACCATATATTTCGCTCACAAGTGAGAGTTTTTGCAACAATTTTTATAGTCCGGATATGCTACTTGTCAACAAAGTAGTATCATCTGCATATTTTATGTTATTGATTAACACTCCGTTTACTTTTATTCCTATGTGTTCTCCTTCCATAGTCTCTTGAAATATTTTCTCCGTATAAATGTTAAATAGTAGCGGTGATAATATGCATCCTTGTCTTACTCCTTTTAGAATTGATATTTTATCTGTTAATTCTTCATCAACACTAATTTGGGCTGTTTGATTCCAATAAAGATTTTGTATACATCGTACTATTTTTCCTCTATTCCAATAGATCTTAAGATATCCATTACGCCTTTTCATAATCAATGAAACACAAGTAAACATCTTTTTGTACATCTCGACAGTTTTGAATTAGGGCGTGTACACTTAGCAATGCTTCTCGCGTCCCTAAGCCCTCCTTAAATCCAAATTGGGTTATTCCCATAAGCTCCTCGCATGTTGTGTATATTCTTTTGTGTAGTATCCTTAAAAATACTTTTAATGCATGACTGCTTAAGCCAAAATAGCATTTGTTGGCAAATATGATTCCACATTTGATTTGAAAACTTATGTCATTATAGTTCTCAATGATCACATGTGGTCCAATACTAGTGGACTGTCTGCTTGTATCGGGTGTTTTTTATTGAGGTATAGAACTTTAAGTTGGCATCACTTTTTTAACTGGCCGCCATTTTGTCAGCTGTCAAGTGATTAATATTTAGTTTGGTTTGCCATTTCATCATGAACAGGTTGACAAAAGAACAACGCTTGCAAATCGTGCAAATTTATTTCGAAAATAATGGTTCAGTTCGCGAAGTTTACCGCAAGCTCCATCCATTTTATGGTCGACATAATCGTCCATCAGAGCAATTAATTCGGTTAACCATGGATCGTTTTCGCACTACGTTTACTCTATGTGATAATAAGCATCCGCAGCGACGTCGAACAGTGCGCATCGAAGAAACAATTGCCGCTGTAGAGCAAAGTGTTGAAGAGGACCCGAATGAATCGATTCGCCACCGTGCACAGCAATTGGAGCTTTGTCTATCAACTTTATGGAAGATTTTGCGCAAAGATTTTGGCTTGCGACCTTACAAGATCCAGCTTGTGCAAGAATTAAAGCCGCGAGACCATGCAATGCGTCGTGATTTTGGTGTATGGGCCGAAAATGAGATTGATCTCGATGCTGATTTTCATCGCAAAATTTTGTTCAGTGATGAGGCTCATTTTTGGGTTGAATGGCTACGTCAATAAGCAAAATTGCCGCATTTGGAGTGAAGAGAATCCACATGAGATCCTTGAGACGCCATTACATCCACAAAAACTGACTGTTTGGTTTGCTCTATGGGCTGGTGGAGTCATTGGGCCATACTTCTTCCGAAATAATGCTGGAGAGTCAGTTACCATAAATGGAGACCGGTATAGAGCCATGATAACCAACTATTTTGTTCCCCAATTGGATGGCATGAATGTGGATGAGTTGTGGTTCCAACAAGATGGCGCTACATGCCACACAGCGCACGTCACAATTGATTTATTGAAGGAAACATTCGATGAGCGCATAATTTCGTGGAATGGATCTGTCAATTGGCCACCAAGATCGTGCGATTTGACACCACTGGATTATTTTCTTTGGGGATATGTGAAGTCGCTTGTCTACGCCAACAAACCAGAAACGTTAGGGGACTTGGAAGCCAACATTCGTGGCGTTATTGCTAACATACGGCCCCATATACTCGAAAAAGTAGTTGAAAATTGGAATTGGAATTGGAAAATTGGCTTTATTCGAGCCAGCCGCGGCGGCCACATGCCCGAAATCATATTTAAACATTAATGGCATAAAATTATCCTTCCAATAAAGCCAAATTGATGGACATTAAAACGATTTTCTTGTGTTTTATTTCAATTCGAAGTTCTATACCTCTAAAAAAACACCCATTAGAAACATCAATTTTGTTTTTTATTCATTGGCAACTAGACCCATTTTATTAGAATCTTTCTCTATACTTGCATGTGTTTTGTGCTAAATATATATTAATACTACTTGAATAATTTAAGAATAGTATTAAGGGAGCTTAGTGGATGTAAAATCCGTTCGCGTTAATGATTTTACGCGATGCGAGCAGAAATTTTAACGGTTAAAATAGAATTTTTTAAAATTAATTTAAAAACGATTTTATTTTTATTAGTTTTATGTTGATTTTGACATGGTATTATGGTAATTTATATCTGTGGCTTGGTGCTAAAAGAGCCAATGTCAATAAAACTAGTTTTGAGAAAATTTGATTTAAAGTTTTTATTTTACATGTAATTTCATAGTAACGTTGCCCAGAAAAACCCTTTTAAATCTGTTCAGAGTTACGTTGAAAATTTGTTGTTGGAGTCAAATAAAAGAGGGTAAAGAAGGAAACCTAATACAATGATTAACTCATAACAAATAGCAAAAAATTGGAATTGGTCCTTTTGACACCAAGCCGCAGATATATGCCTTAATACGAAATAATAATGCAATTATGCAAGTGAAATTCTGCTGCCTTAATTTTTGGACAAGTTTAATTTAAAATATTTTTTTTTATTAAAATATAAGTGTTAATAGGAGCATATCTGTTTAAGATATAACATTTTTATTTGGTCCATCAAATCGTTAATCCTTATAATATTTTGGTGCGCTTAAGATCTAAGGTAAAGCTTTGTTAAGTTCTAAAACCAATTTTGTGCTAAATTTGAGATGAGATTCAGTGAAATGTTTTTAAATAAAACCTTCGAGTTCTTAGCTAATAAAGAGATTCTTGACAAATGTTTGAAGCAAATCGGTTATAAATGTCATCGTTTTCATGCCTTATGTGATTTTGTCTCAGTTTTCTATCTAAAACCATTAAAAGCAATATGCACTTTTTTACACGATTTTCAAAATCTTTATAAAATTTTAACAACAATGAGTTTTTGGAGCGCTTTTGCTTTTAGGTGCTTTATGGCAAAAAACTCGGTTTACGCGGTAATTTGGAAATTTTCATACATATTTGTGAGTGTGCTCCATGAAAAAGCGGTATTTTGAAAAATTTACATTCAAGTTTTCGTCATTTACACCTGTCATATGTTATTCCTATATGGAGCACATTAACGTTACATATCAAATGATGCGAAACTGAAAGATCTACAAATCCTTATCTATTTTTTTGGAATTCCTTTAAGCAACTAAAAAATTTGCAAAAAAAAAGTTAAAAAGTGGCGAAAACTAGCTTCAAATTTTGGCAGCCATTAAGTAGTATTAGAAGTTTAGAGCAAAGTGGATTCATCCCCTCACTGTGTCTCTTCGTAGAGCAACGACTTGGGTCTAAATGTTAAAACGAATGCAGAAGAAGACGAAATATGACGAAAAACTTGAATGCTTCAATCGATTTTTTAACATTTTTTTTTTAAATTTGCATGCCAATTACGTTTGGAAGCGCAAACTTGTGCTACTAAGATAATATGTTCAGTATACCTGAACTTTTGCGAATTCAAAATCTATAATTAGATATTCTGAACTCCAAAGAATGTAAAAATTATTCGAGTTAAAAGTCGGCTTCAAAGGAATAAAAACTGTTTGATTTTTGCCCATATTTATATTATTTATATATCAATCGAGTCAATTCATTATATTTCTAGCTTCATTGATTTAAACAGCTTTAGTTTAGTTTAAAAGAAAAAAACTTACCATTTATCGTAAAAGTACCAAATACGTTTTTAATTATTTTTTTTGAATACTTATAGTTTGTGATGTAAGTTAAGTCTTTATGCTTATTAGTTCAAAAGATACGTATGGGTTAAAAAAGTACCAACATATTGTTTTTATTTTTTTTTTCACCCTTATTAGTCCCATTTCCAAGAAAAAAGTACCAAACAAGTGTCCCTTTACACCAATTTAATTTTTGTTTGTATCACTTTTAGTTAAGAAGATATAACGCTACTGATTTTTTACCTTTTACTTCTTCAATGTGAATCGATACGTCTGTAGTTTATACTTCTGGCTTGATTAGGTAAATTATATTCATAGTTAAAAAACAAAAAACCTACCCTTGAATATTTACCCGTTTTTACCCTTTTGTATCCCATTTATCGTAAAAGTACCAAACACGTGGTCAATCTAGGTCTTATTTAAAATACAAATTCATTTGCGAAATCTACACAGAATATTTATACTCAATTCCCTTATTATTTTATTTATTAATTTTATATAACTTATCCTGATAACTAATATAAGAACCTACTAGAAAAGACCCAAAAAAGTAAATAGGATTTGAAAGTCTACTACTTAGTTTTCAGATTGTCTGTCCTTCAGCCTACACTTTCTGTGTACTTTAAACATTTCAAAATGTTCCAAGTATTAAAAGTGCATCAAGATTTTGACAAAGTAGAACTTTTAATAAATATTTGATGTTCAGCCAAGCGTTTGCACTTGGATTTCAGTTAATATTTAGGCATAAGTGACTTTGAACAGGCGAATGTGTTTTTTTTCTTTGATTGTGTGTACGAGTTAAATACTTGGAAAAGAAGATGTTCTGGTTGCTAAATTTTGTAATTACAGTTTTAAATTAAAAATTTAATTAACTCACATCTCTCATGTGTGAAAAGATTCTAATAGGATTCTAATTTTAATGACTCGTTGGAGCATTGTCCAATGTTTGTTGTAATATAAAGCTCAATAGTTACTAAAACTAGTTCCCTAGGCCTAACCTATTTCAGGCAGATCTTAATCACCCATACAGTTTTTAGAAAATTTACCTTTTTATCTTGATAGTGACAAGGTTAGGTAAGAACGTTAGAACATTATAAAATATCATAAAATAGTCTCCTAATGCTCATTAAAACCAGCTACGGGCAAATAGTTAATTTGCTATTACTAGTTATTATACAACAATTGTAAAGAGTCTAGAAATACTTTTACACTCCAGCTTTTTTACAAACTCCCTCCCACAATTTCGATCTTTTGCCATTAAACTCACTTTATGTACAATTCAACAACTTTTTATACCCACCATCAAAAATAATGGGGGGTATATTAAAATTGTCATTCCGTTTGTAATTTTCTTAATATTGGCTCAAAAACCAAAAACGATATATAATTTGAACTAAACATCTGCATAGTTCCATCCGTGTATATCCATTTCTGTGTTTTACCATTTTGAGTGTGTATTGATGAGTAGTTAAGTTTTTTGTTATAAGTGAGTATTGTTGTATTCTCCCACTAAGTAAGTCTGAGTGGGTAAAAAGACAATGAGAATAACATATTTATGTTCCTATAGTTTTGCAAAATGGATGGAATGAGTATTAGTGGTTATACAATAGATAACTTATAGTATGTCGTATGAAGTTTACTTATAGGATAAAATAAAAACTAAAAACGACATTCGATTAGTTTAATCCTTTTTTTTTTCAAAACTTTGTTGTTTTTGTAGGAGTTTTTTCAAAAATTTGTTATTTTTATGAGAAATCTTTCAAAAATTTCTTCTTTTTAAGGAAATTTTTAAAAAATATCTTATTTTATATAGAAAATTTTTTCAAAAATTTCTTAATTTTATAGGAAATTTTATTATTTTTTTATTTTTTTTAAGAAATTTTTAAAAAATTTCTTATTTTCATATAAAATTAAAAAAAAAATTTTATTTTTACAGGAAGTTTTTCAAAAATTTCTTATCCTCATAGAAAATTTTTTATTTTTTTTTATTTGTATATGAAATTTAAAATTTTTTTTTTTTTATAGGAAATTCAAAATTTCTTATTTTTATAGGAAATTTTTAAAAAATTTCTTAATTTTTATACCCTTCACCAATAGGTGAAATTTATTGTTTCAGCAGATTTATTGTTTCAGCAGATCCTGAAAAAATATTTTGCTACAAGTATTTTTGTAATATTTTCCTTAGTTTTTTGTTATCCTAAGAAATTATTCATTAGTTTAATAAACAATATAGTATTGAGAACAAATATTTTTAGTTTTTATCAATAAATCTATTTCTTATGTGAAAAATAATTCCTTACTTATAAGGACTCTACCTGGGGCACATTTGCCATACCTATATAATAAAGCAACTCGTCGACATTTTTTTGAGTCCGACATTTGTAATATCCCTAAAAAGGATATCGTATTTTGGTTGCAAGGCCTAATCCATCTTCCATCACAACATTTTTTTTTATTTTGATATGTCACAGTACAATGTTAATAGAGGCCCAATAGTTTAAATTTTGATCTCTGAAATTTTTACTGTTTTGTTTAATTTATCCACGTGAAATGAACTTGAATTAATTTGTTGGTTTGTTTGTTTTGTATATTAAAGCTTTATAGATGTAAAAATTTACTTTATTACAACAATTTTTTTACTTCTTTTTTGCACCCAACTTATTGGCAAATGTGCCCAATGGATGGGGCACATTGGCCACTTTTAGTTAATCTGCTATTTTTCAAATTTGATACATAAAGAAAAGCCGTAGGCAATCTGAACCAACACAGTTTAAAACTAACATATATAGATACCTATGAAGAACAAAAAAGTTGTGATAACTCTCACTGTAAGAAACCTGGAGCACTTTAAAAAAAGTGGCAAATGCTCCCCCTTCTACCCTACAGTTCAAAAAACTTTTTTTTAAAAAACAGAGTTTTTTTTTTAGTAAATTTTTAAAAAAAATTCTTATTTTCATAGGAACTTTTTAAAAATTTCTTATTTTATACGAAATTTTTAAAAAATTTCTTATTTTTATAAAAAAAAAAATTGAAAAAAATTCTTATTTTTACAGGGAATTTTTAAAAAATTTCTTATTTTTTAAAAAAAAAAATTGAAAAATTTCTTATCTGATAGAATTTTTTTTTTTATGTTAAAGAAAATTTTTCCTTAATTTTTATAGAAAATTTTTTAAAAATTTCTTGTTTTTGTAGGAAATTTTTAATTTTTATAGGAAATTATTAATTTTTTTTAAATTTTATAGGAAATTTTATTTTTTTTTTTATTTTTATAGGAAATTTTTAAAAAATTTCTTATTTTTAAAAAATTTCGTATTATTATAGGATATTTAAAAACTTTCAATTCTTAAAAAATTTACTCCGTCCCTTTATTTCACTTATTTTATATTCTTTTGACAATTTTTTTCCTTTTATTTCTATATTATTCATTTTTATAGTCAATTAAAATATATGCACGCAAACACTGACAAATATTTGTATTTCAACATAGAAACATTATTGCTACGAAATTGTCTTTGCATTTACCACAAGTTATTCGAAATACTCATAAATACTTAAAGTTATCTAAGTATTTTGGAACAAGAAACAGTTGTAAACAGATAAATGTATCATTCTCAACTCATAAGCAAAAGCATCAGTTACTGACTTTGTGGGTAGAGTGGATGAGCAAAAACAAAAGCAGACAATATCGGTTACACTCATTCTCTCATTTATACTACAAGTGTTGAGTACTACTATGGTGTATTCGTTTTTGAAATACAATATTGTATACGCTTGCAGACGTGTAATTTGAACCCTTATGAAATTCTATGTCAGTCTGCCTGTCTGTTGAAATGACGATAACGCCTAAACGAATGGAGCTAGCTCACTGAAACTTAGAAATAATATTTTTTGGTATTGAAAATGGGCAAAATCGGTTCACATTTGACCATAGCTCCCGTAGGCTAATCGCTTATTAGTTAATAAATGACAAATTATAACAGCTATGATTGGTATATAGAAGTTTTACATTGGCCCTAGGCAGCATATAAAATTTCATCAAAATCTTTTCACATTTAGCCAGTAAAACTTTTTATTACCAAATAAATAATGGGTTAAACAGCTAAACTATTGAACACGAACTACTTACTCATTCACTGTTTAAGTCATTACATTAACATGGGGATGTCATTGGAGGTAAGTACTTACCAATTGCAGAAAAGTAATGTCTTGGATAAGCAATTGGAAAACAACAACAACAACTTTTTTGTTGTTGTGTTTAAAAAAATATATTTTGAAACGAAATACAAAATTTTTTTTTTATGACCCCATGGGGGCTCGAACCCAGACCCTCCGACTGCTAGGCAGAGACTCTTCCACTGAGCTACTTCATATGTTGAAAACTTATCAGCTTATAATTAATATAAACTATTTTTATTTTTAGATCCAAAATCATATGACAATAACTTTGTTTTTCCCTACTTTTTTTGCTTTGTTGTAATTTTTGGAAAAATATTTTTATACGATTTTTTGTAAATGTTTAATGCATTTAATAAACAATAAAGAAGTTTTTTTTTTCAATTATTATAAAACTTAAACAATTTAAATCTTCTTTTTACATAAGATTGACTCTTACTTACTTAAATGGCCTATAGTTACAACCTGTTCAGGTCAAAGTCCAAGCATATTTTAGAATTCCATGGATTTCTTCTTGTGCGAATATTCTCCAATTTTATAGGCCAAGCTTTGAAAAATGTTCATCTACTTCGTCTTTCTATCGAAGTTTCGGACATCCTCCTCTAACATTAGGTGGTAGGACATTTTAATTCTAATTTTATCCTCTTCATAGCATTTTTTTTTAAGAGAGGGTTACTAGCCCGTAATCTTAACCCATTTTTATCGATCTTATGGGACAACTCTCGTGTCCACAGTTGAGATGAAGGATGACCCAGATAAGTTGGGCCTACTAAGTTAAGACCAATTAGAATCGTGTTTGGTATCCAACATCCCCTAGATAATATTAACTCATGATGGTATTTTTAACTCATGATGGTATTTTTAACTAATGATGGTATTTTTTAAATATTACCTTTTTAAAGAAGGTAATATTTAAGTTCTTAAAATTCAAAAATCATTTAAGAAGACTCTTTTAATAAAAAAAAAAACTAAAAAAAATTGTTGCCCTTGGTAGGATTTGAACCGTGGCCATTCAGTTTAAATTACCATCTTAATTACAAATAAGTACTTCTGTAATAACTTATTATTTATTCTAAGGGTATGCTGTCGTCATTACAAGGTAACCAGTTATCAGAGTACTTGCCATTACCAAAGTTTTGCTGGGTCCATACAAAAAACTTACGGAAACAGCATAAATTTCACCTAAAATACACTTAAATGCCAATTAATCTAAAAGTATATGAGATATAACCACTTAATTTGGTACAAGAAAGTCTTATGTCAATCCCAGCCCAGTGCAAAATTTTGTCGGTCACCATTTGACCATAGCTCCCATATAAAAAACTTACGGAAACGCAAAACTACATAATGAAAAGGAAGATAAAAGCACGACAGCTCCTTAACTACAAAAGCTAGAGAGACAAAATTTTACAAAAGTATGTAACAAAAGTTGTGTACTGAAAATGGGCAAAATCGGTTCACATTTAGTTAGAGCTCCCATATTCCCCGCCACGGGAAACACATGAATGCTGATAAATTGAATACACTTGTAATTGCTATGACGATTAAATTCAAAATAGGGAAGTTGTATGCAACTTTTTATCAGTTTATCAAATTTTATAGGAATCAGTCCATAAATATTTGAGCATAGCTTTCATATAAAAAACACTCCCGGAAACCAAAAATTGTAGCAAAGGCCAGTTAAAAACTATTAAATTAGAAACTATGGTAGCTATGGCCACTTAATTTTGCAAGAATAAGCTCTATATATATACCAGCCAGTGTGTTTTTTGTTACAATCGGTCAACATTTGGCTACAATTCTTATATTTATATCTACAATCAAAAAGATTTGGAGGTACATTCGTTATATTAAGATTGCGCCTATGAAATTAGATTGGCATTAATCAAATTAACACAACTTGATGGTGGGTATTTAAGATTCGGCACAGCCGAATATAACACTCTTACTTGTATTGATTCTACTAGTACAAATTTTTATGTGTTAGTGTAGAGATTTATCTATCGCGAGTCAGCCTTCACAAATCTATGAGTACCTCACAAATCAATGAGTAGGCGTAACATTCAGAGTTATAGTCCAACAAAAAAAGATAAAATATTACACGATTAAATTGGTATTTAACATAACTTCCATATAAACTTAAACCTTTACACTTAAAAATGTATTTTTGCTTTTCTTTTGCAATTTTCATTCACACTCTTTTGCTCATTACTTAAACCAGCCAATAAATTTATCCGCCACATATTATATTGATTCATCCAGTATTTTTTTTGTTGGTTAAAGCTATTAATTCCATTCATTTCTTAAGTCCGTAATTGCTGGGTAGCTACATAAAGATATCTCCATCATTAATGTAACCATCGAAGTCACAGGCAGGGGCAGACGCAAACGAGTTGCTAATACGATAAAGGCCAAAAGTTATACTGACATAAGAACTGAATGTAAATTACGACCAGCATTTGCATAATCACTTTACGGAAGCGATTTTCCACAGAAGGAAAAACGTTTATGTATTAAAAATGTCGATTAATACGAAAATACATAAATAAGGTTTTACATATTTCTTATTTTTTAACAGCTTCTTCTCGGAGTTAAAATAATTTATAATTGCCCGATTATTTTGTAAAATAAATGTTTGTGGATATATACAGTCCTATTCACTGAAATATACCCACCCAAAACTCCAGACTATACATTTTAAAAATAGTTGGAAAGAGGGGGTCACTAAGTAACGTGACATTTTTAGTATCTGGTATTTCAAAGCTCTTAATAACAAGTAAGAAAGTGCTATAGTCGGTCAAGCCCGACCATACGATACCCTTCACCACTAAGGTCAAAGGTGTTATTTTTCCTGTATACAAGACAAATATTTGCTAAATTTTGCCATCATATAAACATTTTCTCAAAACTTATATATTTAAGCTGTTTCCGTCATTTGGACTTATATGACTTATATGAGAGCTAGGGTCAAATGTGGACCGATTATCTCGAAATTTGACCAGTTGATTACAGTTATTACAAAAATTATGTATGCACAAAATAAACACAAAATTCTCATTATCTTCAGATTTACGAGCGTTTTAGTGATTTTTGTCTCATTTAGTGCGTTCTGACAGAAGAGTTTGTATGGGAGCTATGGTCAAATGTGAACCGATTTGGTACAGTGATTTACGTTTACATGAACAGTATTTGTTTCAAATTTCATGAAAAAATATTGATATTTGTGGCCAATATATCAATTCCGGGAAGTCGGACCTATGGGAGATACCATAAATAATTGAACGATTTTGACGAATTTCAATAGCCATAGTCCCATTATCAAAAAAAAAAATGATCTGTGACAAATTTCATCAAATTATCTTTAGAATTACGACCTGTAGTTTGATTACAAGGTTTACATGGGGGTCCAGCCAGTCAGCCATCCAGATGGACTGGCATCGCTAAATCGACTCAGAAAGTGATTCTTAACCTATTGGTATACTAAAAGGTAGGTCTAAGACAAATATTTCTACGCGTTACATACATAAGCACAAACTTATAATACCCTTTCCATCTATGGTGGTGAAGGGTATAAAAATTGTTCAGTTTTGAAGCTGGTATTTCTTCAAGACATTCAAGATTCACAAAATGGTAATTAAGTTGAAATTCTCCCACTTACATTTTTCTTCAATTCAAATTGTTTTTATTTTTGAAATCTAAAGAGAATATATCGGGCTATGTAACTGCATTTCAGAAAGTTGAAAAGTCGGCTTGACTTTTTTGTTATATGTTCGAAAACACAAAATTTTTCATTAAAATTAGACAAATTTCAGTCAATGATGTACGAGAGTAAATGTTTTACTGATTTCAAATTTGGTTCAAAATCATCCTAGAACCCCTTTCTCTACGTATATATAATAAAATATTAACTTTCAATAAAAAACTTATTCGTAAAAAATTAAAAATTGAATACCATCTTTTTTGAAAAAAATGCACTTTTTTCGATCAGCGAAAAATATTTGAATTCGGAAATTTTTGAAAATAAAACGGGTTTTTTCTAAGATATTGTTTGAGTGCCTATATTTTTTAAAAAATTATCGCTTTTATATAATCGAAGAACAAAATGATTTTTTTTTTGATATAAAATAACTTAAAACCCGTAACAGTTATTTAAGTTATTTTTTCTTCAAGCTCATTCCAAAATGTAAAAAATCAACCAAATTGAACAATAATTAAAAGCTTTCTTATACCCATCAAAAAGAATGGTGGGTATATTGATATTGTCATTCCATTTGTAATTTCCTTAATATTGGCTCAAAAACCAAATTTGATGTATATTTTGAAGCCTTATGAAAATCTAAGACGATTAAGCGACCGCCTAACCATCTGCCTGTCTGTTGTCGCCACGATAAAACCTTAACAAAAAGCTAAAGGTCACTGAAATTTGGCAAAAATATTCCTTATTTCTTAAAAAATTTTACTATTGAAACTTGGCGAAATCGGTTCACATTCGACCATAGCTTCCGTATAACCTCGCATAGGCCAATCAGTTATTCCCAAATAAATGACAAACTATTACAGATATTTAGCACAGAGAAGTTTTACATGATCGTTATTTAGCATACAAAATTTCATCAAAATCGGTCCACATTTAACCATAGCTCCCATACACAACACTTAAACACGAAAACAGCCTAAATTGCACCTTAAGTATACTAAAACGCGAATAAATGACAAACTATACCAGCTATGAAGTGGCTATGTAAATGCTAGCCAGTGTGCACAATTTTTTCGTAATTGGTTGCCATTTGACCATATCTCCCATATAAAAACTTACGAAAACACAAAAATATCAAAAAGATAGGGATTTGTGTCCGTCTGTTCATTAAATGAAATCACGATAACGCCTTAAAAAAGTGCTAGAGTGACAAAATATTACAAAAGTATTTTTGATATCTTGAAAAAGTTGTGTTCTGAAGATAGGCGAAATCGGTTCACATTTAGTTAGAGCTAACTTGTTACCCCGCCCCGGGAATCACATTACTGCCGATATATTGAGTAGTAGCTATGACGACTTAATTTAGACCGGAGAAATTTTATATAACTATTGGACAGTATATCAAATTTTATGGGAATCTGTTCATATTTGACCATAGCTTTAATATAAGAACTACTCTCGGAAACCGCTTAAATGCCACAAACGCAAGTAAAAAGCTATTAAAATCTAGCCAGTATATCAAATTTTGTGATCGGTCAACATTCGGCTATAGTTCTTATTTATATAACATCTCCTTTTTATAAATACCCTCCAACAAAAAGAATGGGGATATATTGATATTGTCTTTTCGTTTGTAATTTCCTTAATATTGGCTCAAAAACCAAAATTAAAGTGTATTCTGAATACTTAAGGAATTCTAACACGATTGAGCGATGTCCGTCTGTTTGTCCGTATGTCTCTCTGTCTGTTGTCGGCACGATAAAACCTTAACGAAATAATAGAGGTCACTGAAACTTTTTATAAATATTCTTCATTTCTTGGAAAATTTTGGTATTGAAATCGGGCAAAATCGGTCCGCATTTGACCATAGCTCTGGTATAACCTCGTCTAGGCTAATCGCATATTTGACAATAAATGACAAATTATATTAGCTATGATAATGAAATTGTATATGTAGAAGTTTTGCATAAGCACTAGGCAGTATATAAAATTTCATCGAAATCGGTTCACATTTAACCATAGCTCCCACACAAATAGCTTACAGATACAGCCTAAATTCCACCTAAAATACCCTTAAATACCAATATATGATAAACTGTAATAGCTTAAATTAAGCATAAGACATAGCTCCCACATAAAAAACTTACGGAAACACAAAAATACAAAAAGAAAAGGGGGTTTATGTCCATCTGTCTGTCAGATAAAAGTGCGATAGCGCCTTAACGAAAGTATTTTCGAAATCTTGAAAAAGTTGTTATTGAAAATGGGAGAAATCGGTTCACATTCAGTTAGAGCTCCCATATAACCGCGCCCCGGGAAACACCTTAATGCTGATAAATCAGGGACCGTTACAATTATGACATTTATAATAAAAATCAAAATATAATTGTTATTTTACGATTTTTATTTTTTTTGGCAGAAATAATTTTTAATTTATGATTTTTATTTTTTTTGTCAAATATATTTGTCAAATTCTGACAAATATTTTTTTTTGGCAAAAATATTTGTCAAAAATTGATTTTTATTTTATTTGTCAAAAATATTTGTCAAGGTCTGACAAATATTTTTTTTGGCAAAAATATTTGTCAAGATCTGATTTTTATTTATTTTTAACAGAAATAATTGTTATTCTGATTTAAATTTTTTTTTTGTCAAAAATATTTGTCAAATAAAAAACGCAAAAATAAAAAAATACTTACACGATTTAAAAAAAAAAAAATTAAAAAATTCCCATAATAACGGAAAATTTTAAAAATTTTCAATAAAAATTAAAATTTTGAAAATTTCCCATAAAAACGTAGTATTTGAAATTTTTCCATAAAAATGGAAAATTTTAAAAATTTCTTGTAAAAAAGGGAAATTTTGAATATTCTTTTTTAAAATGTGAAATTTTGAAAATTTTATGTATAAATTGGAAATTATAAAAATTTTCTGTAAAAATGGGAAATTTTGAAAATTTCACCTAAAAAGGGAAATTTTGAAAATTTCCCATAAAAAAGGGAAATTTTGAAAATTTTACATAAAAAAGGGAAATTTTGAAAATTTTACATAAAAAAGGGAAATTTTGAAAATTTTACATAAAAAAGGGAAATTTTGAAAATTTCCCATAAAAAAGGGAAATTTTGAAAATTTTACATAAAAAAGGGAAATTTTGAAAATTTCCCATAAAAAAGGGAAATTTTGAAAATTTCCCATAAAAGGGAAATTATGAAAATTTCCCATAAAAAAGGGAAATTTTGAAAATTTTACATAAAAAAGGGAAATTTTGAAAATTTCACCTAAAATCGGGAAGTTTTCAAAATTTTCCTTTTTTATGGGAAATTTTCAAAATTTCCCTTTATTATGGGAAATTTTCAAAATTTCCCTTTTTTATGGGAAATTTTCAAAATTTCCCTTTATTATGGGAAATTTTCAAAATTTCCCTTTTTATGGGAAATTTTCAAAATTTCCCTTTTTTATGGGAAATTTTCAAAATGTCCCTTTATTATGGGAAATTTTCAAAATTTCCCTTTTTTATGAGAAATTTTCAAAATTTCCCTTTTTTATGGGAAATTTTCAAAATTTCCCTTTTTTATGGGAAATTTTCAAAATTTCCCATTTTTACAGAAAATTTTTATAATTTCCCATTTATATAGGAAATTTTAAAAATTTCACATTTTAAAAAAGAATATTCAAAATTTCCCCTTTTTACAAGAAATTTTTAAAATTTCCCGTTCTTATGGCAAAATTTCAAATACTACGTTTTTATGGGAAATTTTCAAAATTTCAATTTTTATTGAAAATTTTTAAAATTTACCGTTATTATGGGAAATTTTAAAATTTTTTTTTTAAATTATATATTGATTTTTTTATTTTTGCGTTTTTTATTGACAAATATTTTTGCCAAAAAAAATATTTGTCAGCTCTTGACAAATATTTTTGCCAAAAAAATATTTGTCAGAATTTGACAAATATATTTGACAAAAAAAATAAAATCGTAAAATAAAAATTATTTTTGAAAAAAATAATAAAAATCAAGAATTTAAAAAGCATGTCATTTTCTGAAAATATAGTGGAAAACAAGCAAAATGATGTTTTCAAATTAGTTCTGCGATATTTCCATATGATTGCTTTTTTTCTTTGAAAATTCAAGAATAATTATTATTTTCGGTCCCTGTGATAAATTGAATACAATTATAATAGCTATGAAGGCAAAATTTTGAATAGAGAAGTTTAATGCAACTATTGGTCAGTATATCAAATGTTGTAGGAATCGGTCCATATTTGACTATAGCTTTCATATAAAAAACACTCCCGGAAACCATACATGCTGACTTATAATTTAAAAGAAACACATTTATTACCAAATTTTTTTTGTTTCAAACCACTATGCAGCGATAATTTCCTATATTCGAACTAAGGAATCTTGCAATTGTTCCACGTTAAGCAAAATTCTTCACGGGCCTCCTTTTAGTATATAGTATATCTACTGGAGAAGTACCGACAAGCGTTCACCTAAATTATTTTAATACGGAAATTTTGGACTCTAAAGCGTGAAGGCGAAGCACTATCCAATTTTTTATTTTATTACTCGTATATAAAGATCAATCCATTATATAAGTATAAGGTAAAAATAAAAACTGTACAGGTTGGTTACACAGAGAAAAGTTAATGCTTTTTTTTGGTACTAGCTTTTATCAGCTACCCTGTATTACAATTGAATATTTTGATAGTCTTATAAAATTAGTAAGAATTAATAATTAACAAGTTAGAGTGTTATATTCGGCTGTGCCGAATCTTATATACCCACCATCAAGTTGTGCTAAATTTAGAAACATATCTCACATACCAACTAGGGTGTAGTAAATTCAAAACGTGGACCAAATTGGGAAAAAGTTGTTACGCTAATTGGTATTGTTGGTAAAATATTTGGAGTAACTTCGGTTGTAGTAGCTTTATAGTTCAACATTTAAAAGTATGTTAGTGGTTTTCCTAGTTTTTATTTTGAAGAAAATTCGTTAGCGTAACCGGGTATGGTTCTAAATTAATAAGTTGTTTAATACTTTCCGTTGAGTTTAATACTTAATATGGATAAATATGTTGGTATTAATACGATATGTCCATATAATGCATCTGACCTATATAAAGTCTGGACATTGGTGCAATCTTAATATGCTGCTTGTACCTCCGAATCTTTTTGATTGTAGATATAACAAGTAAGAGTGTTATATTCGGCTGTGCCGAATCTTCTATACCCACCATCAAGTTGTGTTAAATTTAGAAACATATCTCATATACCTACAAGTGTGCAGCTAAAAAACTAATTGGTATTGTTGGTAAAACCTTTGGACTAAATTCGGTTGCCGTAGCTTTATAGTTCAACATTTAGAAATATTTTAGTGGTTTCCCCAGTATTTACTTGGATCGAAATTCGGTCTCATAACCGGGTATAGTTTTACATTAATAAGTTGTTAAATACTTTTCGTTGTGATTAATATGTAGTTAGGCTAAACACATTAATAGCAATACGGAAGGTCCATAGATTTCGTTAGGACTTCCTAATGCATTCATCATATATAAAGTCTGGGCTGAACATTGATTGATGCCTATCTAATTTCATAGGTGCAATCTTAATATAATGAATGTACCTCGAAATCTTTTTGATTGTAGCTATAAAAAGGGGATGTTATATATATAAGAATTATAGCCAAATGTTGACCGACACTGGCTGGTATATATATAGAGCTTATTCTTACAAAATTGATTGGCCATAGCTATCATAGTTTCTAATTTCATAGCTTTTAACTGGCCTTTGCTAAAATTTTGGTTTCCGTGAGTGTTTTTTATTTGAAAGCTTAAGTCAAATATGGACTGATTTCTAGAAAATTTGATAAACTGATCAAAAATTGCATAAAACTACCCTATATTAAATTTAATCGTTATAGCTATCGGGTGGTTCAGTTTCAAGGGCCGATGTTGATTTTGAATAAAACACAAACTATTTAGGAAATTATTGTAATTTTATTTTATTAAGATATATTGGTATTACTCAATTATGTATAACAAAATATAAATTAAATATAAATTATAACAAAATATAATTAATAATTAAATATAAATTATAACAAAATATCGGCCAAATGGACGCCGCGACCACGGCGGCACACCTCCATCCGATGGTCCAAATTTTCGATGACCCTGAGGCATAATGGAGGTTCTATGACGTTAATGTGCCGAATTATCTCATCCTTTAGCTCTTGAATTGTTGCTGGCTTATCGAAGTAGACATTTTCTTTCAAATAACCCCAAAGAAAAAAGTCTAATGGTGTCAAATCACATGATCTTGGCGGCCAATTTACATCGCCATTACGTGAGATAATACGGCCATTGAATTTGTTGCACAAAAGAGCCATTGTTTCGTTAGCTGTGAGGCAAGTGGCACCGTCCTGCTGAAACCACATATCGTCCACATCCATATCTTCCAATTCGAGCCATAAAAAGTACGTTATCATCTCACGATAGCGAACACCATTCACAGTAACTGCCTGACCGGCCTCATTTTGGAAAAAAATATGGCCCGCCAGCCCATAAACCGCACCAAACGGTCACTCTTTGTGGGTGCATTGGTTTTTCGACAATCACTCTTGGATCCTCATTCGCCCAAATGCCGACTTCTGTTTATTGACGAATCCACTGAGGTGAAAATATGACTCATTACTGAAGATGATTTTCTTCGAAAATTGATCATCAACTGTTGCCATTTCTTGCCAGCATTCAGCCCATTCACGACGATTGGAATGGTCAAGAGGCTTTAGTTCCTGAGCCAATTGCACCTTGTAAATGTGTAAATGCAAGTCTTTATGCATAATGTTCATCAACGACGAGGATGAGAGGTGCAATTGTTACTACTACGACGAGTTGAGGTGGACGGCTCTTCAGTCACACTATCGCGAAAAGCAGCAATATTTTCTGCAGTACGAGCTGTACGAGCATGCACTGGTGTTCTCACATCTTCTACAGACCCGGCTTGCTCGAATTTTTCCTCGATTTTTGCGATTGTACGCACATTTGGACGATCAAGTTGACCAAAAAAATCACGAAGTGCACGATATGCAATTTGATTTGAACGCCCATTTTCATAATAAGTCTGGATAACTTTAACACGTTGTTGGATTGTGTATCTCTCCATGGTTCAAATTGAGTAAGTCTGAAATAGAGAAATATCAAATAGAATTCGGAAAAAAACTTGGCGTTTAGGTGTGGTTCACATTCAACATCGGCCCTTACAATTTAACCACCCTTTATTACAATTGTATTCAATTTATCAGCATTAATGTGTTTCCCGGGGCGAGGTTATATGGGAGCTCTAACTAAATTTGAACCGATTTTGTCCATTTTCAACACACATATTTTTCAAGATATCCAAAATACTTTTGTAAAATTTTGTCCCTCTAGCTCTTTTCGTTAAGGCGCTATCGTGCTTTTATCTGACGGACAGACGGACATAAACAACCTTTACTTTATGTATTTTTGTATTTCCATAAGTTTTTTATATGGGAGCTAGGTCAAACGGCGACCGATTGCGACACATTGGCTGGCTTTGATATAAGACTTTCTTGTGCCAAATTAAGTGGTTATATCTGTTATACTTTTAGATTTATTGGCATTTAGGTGAAATTTAGGCTGTTTTCGTAAGTTTTTTGTATGGGAGCTATGACTAAATGTGAACTGATTTTGATGAAATTTTATACGCTGCCTTGGGCTAATGTAAAACTTCTATATACTAAATTTTATCATCATAGCTGCTAGAATTTGTCATTTATTAACAAATAAGCGATTAGCCTAGACGAGGTTATACGGGAGCTATTGTCAAATGTGAGCCAATTTTGCCCAATTTCAATACCAACATTTTCTCAGAGATGAAGAATATTTTTACTAAGTTTCAGTGAGCTAGCTCCTTTCATTTAGGCGTTACCGTGATTTCAACAGACAGACGGACATAGCTCAATCGTCTTAGAATTTCATAAGGATTCAGAATATATATCGTTTTTGATTTTTGAGCCAATATTAAGGAAATTACAAACGGAATGACAATCTCAATATACCCCCCATTCTTTTTGATGGTTGATACAAAAAGATGTTGATTCCTTGTTTTTAACATTCACTGACAAAGTAGTCTTCTTTAAATGTGAAGTGATATTTTAATAATATCTACTCTACAATGATTCCTATTGGCACTATTTGATATCTTTGTATGCCCACTTTGTCCAGAACCTATCTGCTGGGTATAGTTAATAGAATAAGGCTGTATTCTTAAATATATTTTACATTCACAGAGTTGAGGCATGATAAGTAATAGGTCCTAGTCTAGTTTAGATAACTGCTAAAGAGGCTGGTATTTAAATTAGAGTTATATCAAAACGCCCACCTATGAATTTTCTTTGGTTATATCTATTAATATTCACATACTTTTGTACAAAACTCATGAGTTTTATATCTTTTTAAAAACTAAAAGGAAGAAAAATAAAATATTTATGGCTTTTTTTGCTACTATTGTTATACCAACAAAATAAAGTGCGAAAAAGTTAAGTGATAAAATAGAAAGCGAAAGTTTGACACGATATAAGTACGATTCTTTTGAAATCTTTGGGTGGGCTAATAATTTATTTGAGTTGGGAGAATTTTTGACACAACAAAGCTTTTTACTTAATATTCATTATGCAGCTATAAAATTTTATTGACCACGTTTATACGCTAAATAAAACTTATGTTTAACGCAGTTTTGCGGTTACATTGTAAAAAGTGCTTGTAATAGAATTCATACTCTGCAGTTCTAAGTTAAAGTATAGTCATTATTGAAGGCTAGCGGTTTTAATCACTCCGTCACTTTGCCGGTTTCCAAAGAATTATTTTAATTTTGAACCACTGGGTGTAAATAAAGCGAATTGTATGAAAGCTTACATCGTAAAATATAGAAATTATGTAATATTTTCAAAGTTTTTTAGAGCAATATGAAAAACTTTTTCTTTGATTTATTTATTATATCTAAGTTTATGTATTTGCCTTTGAAATGAAATACATGTTATTGCACTATGTTGGGAATTTCGATAGTTAAAAGCAAATATCTATGATGATAAACAAAAAAAAAAAAAAAGGAATAATCTTAGAACTTTTCCTGAACCTATAATTTTTTAAAAATGATATATTGAGATTGTCATTCCGTTTGTCATTTAAAAAATAAAAATATTATGAATTCTTATAAAGTTTTAAGACAACTGAGTAATGACCGTCTGTCTGTACGTTGAACTCACAGAATGATCGATTTCTAAAAGTAAAATAAAGTAAAAAAGCAATACCAATAGACCAGTTTGATACCACCCACATTCTCCTCCGTATTACTTCTGTCATGCATCAGTGCTTTAAGGTAGAAGGCCAATACAAGCGGCATGCGGCTGCGGCCGAACGTTGTAGAACAAAGTTCTACTTTTTTCCATTACTTACTTTACTTACTTAAATGGCCTATTGTAACAACCTGTTTAGGTCAAAGGCCGAGCATATTTTAGAATTCCATGCGCTTCTATCTTGTGCGCATATTCTCCAATTTCTTATGCCAAGTTTTGAAAGATTTTCTTCTACTTGGTCTTTCCATCGAAGTTTTGGGCGCGCTCTTCTACGAGTTCCCTCAGGATCATTATCAAACACTTTTCTTGCCGGAGTATTTTCATCCATTCGCACAACATGTCCTAGCCAGCGCAGCCGTTGTTGCTTAATGCGTTTTACTATGTCTATGTCAGCGTATAACTCATACAGCTCATGATTCATTCGATGTCGATACTCATTGTTGACGCAGACTGGTTCAAATATTTTTCGTAGGATTTTCCTCTCAAACACTCCAAGGATAGCTTCATCTGTCTGTGCAAGTACCCATGATTCTGCACCATACAGTAACACGGGTAGTATAAGCGTTTTATAGAGCGTAATTTTAGTTCTTACGGAGAGGACTTTATTTCTTAGCTGTTTGCTTAGGCTTTTTTCCATTGCCGCTTCAAATTTGACAAATCAAAAAACAGCTGATTGCCGCCCGCAGCCGCTTGCCGCGTGCATTGGCCTTCTAACTTTAGCTTCGGAATTAGGGTCCGAATGATTTAATTTCCATTTACTTCAAATGCTAGAGATGAAGGTATCTGACGTTATCAATAATATATGAAGTAAATTATCATTTGTAAAACTTCGAGACATTTTTTGGTATTATGTTCTCTGTAAAATCTAAAAACCTTATATTCTTCTTACCTATGCTTCCTCTGATAAATCTTCAATTAGTAATAAATTGTGCTTAATGAAATCTTCTCCGTAGAAAAGAACTTTGTATACTCTTGCTGATTTATTTCGATATTTGTATTTGGATATTGTTCAAGTTTTCCAGCATTAATTCGATATTTCTAATAAAGTCCCTAATGTTATTGACTTCAAGGTAACAAAAACGTATTCGGAGGGAAATGATCCGAGTTGAATATTCTTTGAAATCATTCTCGGAATGGGTTACTATTGTAACCCATTAAATGCCCGAAGAAATTGTATACCCGTCTGGAGAAATAGATGGCAGGCACTAAAATAAATTAGCTTAATATAAGAAAAACAAGTAAGAAAGCGCTATAGTCGGTCAAGCCGACCATACGATACCCTTCACCACTAAGGTCAAAGGTGTTATTTTTCCTGTATAAAGACAAATATTTGCTAAATTTTGCCATCATACAAACATTTTCTCAAAACGTATATATTCAACCTGTTTCCGTCATTTGGACTTATATGAGAGCTAGGGTCAAATGTGAACCGATTATCTCGAAATTTGGCAAATTGATTACAGTAGTTACAAAAATTATGTATGCAAAAAATAAACTCAAAATTTTCATTATCTTTAGATTTACGAGCGTTTTAGTGATTTTTTGTCTCATTTAGTGCGTTTTTGAAGAAGAGTTTGTATGGGAGCTATGGTCAAATGTGGACCGATTTCAACGAAATTTGGTACAGGGATTTAAGTTTACATAAGCAGTATCTGTTTTAAATTTCATGAAAAAATATTGAAATTCGTGGCCAATATAGCAATTCCGGGAAGTGGGACCTATGGGAGGTACCATAAATAATGGACCGATTTTGACCAATTTCAATAGCCATGGTCCCATTATCAAAAAAATTATCTGTGCCAAATTTCATCAAATTATCTTTAGAATTGCGACCTGTAGTTTGATTACAAGGTTTACATGGGGGTCCAGCCAGCCAGCCGTCCAGCCAGCCAGACGGACGGACGGACGGACGGACGGACGGACGGACATCGCTAAATTGACTCAGAAAGTGATTCTAAGCCTATTGGTATACTAAAAGATGGGTCTAAGACAAATATTTCTATGCGTTACAAACATCAGCACAAACTTATAATACCCTTTCCACCTATGGTGGTGAAGGGTATAAATATCATCTTTGACCTTAGTGGTGAAGGGTATTGTATAGTCAGGCTTGACCGACTATTTATAAAACTTTCTTACTTGTTTTTCCATTAAATTTGAACAAAATTTGTTTTATTTAGTACTAGCAGATCTTAAAATGGTAAATCATGTCTGTTTTTGTAATTATTTTGATTTAAAGTAAATTTTATTGCTGTCTATCCTTTGGGTATGTTTTCTAGGACACGAATTTTCGAGTATTAATTACAATAACTCTAAAACTAATGCATGGATTTTTGGTTCTTATGACGTAAAGGAAAGCTCACTTTATATATACCAGTATCTTTTCTTATCTTTCCAATTTAATCCAAATCGATCTAAAGGGTTGACCGATTTTCATTTGTAGGGGGTTATAAGATAATAAATTAAAAATTCTTCCTTTCCTCAAACAAATTACGAAAATTGTTGTATTTATTTGTGAGAAAAAAAATTAAGAAAACAACAACAAAAATAGAGAAGAAAAACTAAACTACAATACAAACTCATATTAATTGATCTAGAGACCACAAAAGAAAAAGGTACGTAAGTTTTCGTAAGTTTAATACAGTTTTAATGAATATTCCCTGAAGTGTATTTTAAGAATTTATTTTACAAATTACTTAAACTCAAAGTTGTTTATGACTTTTTACCAGAGTTCTGCATCAAAACATTTGAAAAGCTTTTCAACACATTCGCTTTTTTTTAGATTCAACTCTTTATTCGTTTTTGTTCACGCGAATCAAATTCGTGTAGAAACAAAAAAGACACAAAATTAAAAAAACACACAAGAGAACTGTAGAGAACTGTTGAGAGTAAAAAACTCGACACGACAACAAACAATTTCAGCAATCACAGTTTTGTTTCATAAAATATCGAATTAACACGAATCATTCGAGTTCATTTGTAGGTATATAAACATTTTTGCGTTGAAATGAAAAAAAAAAAATAAAATTAATGTTTACTTTCTAATTTTTATATTTTTTATTTAACTTAAAAGTTCTTTTTATTTAACTTAAAAGTTCTTAAAAAAACTAAAATTAATTAATTCTTTACTAATTTTTAAAGTTATAATAAAATGAAATATACTTTTTATTTATATTTGTGTATATTGCAAATTATCAGACTTTGAGTTTTATTATATCAATCAATATGTGACAGTTATTTTGATTTAATATTATATCAAGCAATGACTGCTTTTTATTTTGTGATTAAGTTTTTTAAGCAATTTCTGAGCGATATCTTTTAAAATTGATTTTTTAGAGCAGGAATTTTATTTTTTATATAAAATCGGAAATTTTGAAAATTTTCCATAAAAATAGGAAAATTTAAAAATTTCCCATCAAAAAGGGAAATTTTTAAAATATCCTATATAAATGGGAAATTTTGGAAATTTCCCATAAACATTGAAAATTTTGAAACCTTCTTACAAAAATTTAAACTTTTAAAACTTCTTATAAAAATAGGAAATTTTTAAAAATAAAATTTTTTAAATTTCGAATAAAAAGGAAAATTTCCCATAGAAATGGGAAAAAAAATTTAAAATTTCTAATAAAAATGGTAAATTGTTAAAATATCCTAAAAAACAGATATTTTAAAAAGGAAAACTTTTAAGTTTTCCAATTTTTCCATTTTTATGGAAAAGTTTTAAAATTTCCTATTTTTAAGCGATATTTTTAAAATTTCCCATTTTTATGGTAAATTTTAGAATTTTCGCATTAATATGAGAAAATTTTAGAAATTTCCCATAAAACTGGGAAAATATTAAAAATTTCCCATTCTTATTTTCAAAATTTCCTACTTTTATGGGAAATTTTCAAAATTGACCATTTTTATGTGAAATTTTTAAAATTTACCATTTTTATGGCAAATTTTCAAAATTGACCATTTTAATCGGAAATTTTCAAAATTTCCCTTTTTATGTGAAATTTTCAAAATTTACCATTTTTATGGGAAATTTTCAAAATTTACCATTTTTATGGGAAATTTTTAAAATTTACCATTTTTGTGGGAAATATTCAAAATTTACATTTTTATCGGATATTTTCAAAATTTCCCATTTTTATGGCAAATTTTCAAAATTGACCATTTTAATCGGAAATTTTCAAAATTTCCCTTTTTTTATTGCAAATTTTCAAAATTTACCATTTTTATGGAAAATTTTCAAAATTCACTATTTTTTATCGGAAATTTTCAAAATTTAACATTTTTATCGGAAATTTTCAAAATTTATTATTTTTATGGCAAATTTTCAAAATTGACCATTTTTATGTGAAATTTTCAAAATTAACCATTTTTATGGAAAATTTTCGAATATTACCATTTTTATTGGAAATTTTTAAAATTTACCATTTTTATGGTAAATACAATATATTATTATTATGCAAATACAGAATATTAAAAATATATGTATACTAACCTCTTAATTTTTTACTTCTTTCACAAAAAAAATTATCAATTAATCAATCACTTCTTTCACAAAAAAATGTTTTTTAATTAGCAGTTGATCAATCACTTAAAGAAGGGAATGTGCAACTGTCATTCATTTACTTAGATTGTTTTTAGAATTTTTAGTGTTACTCTCTTAATATACATGAAAGAAAAAAACACACGTTGTAAATGAAACAATGTTTTGATTCTCTTCTCATTTTTCTTTATTCGAATTGAGTTGTAACACCAAACTTGATTTTGCAATACTCATTCGTTTCTCTTTCTTTTCTATTTTTCTTTTGCACTGATCGACACCATTTAAGAATTTTACTGTGATTTGAGATTAAGAATGTTTCATTGCAGAAGTCTGCTTTTTACCCAAAACTTTCAAAGAGGGAGGAGAAGGGGAGAGACGTACAAAAAAACATTAAATAATAAACCGACTGACTGAATGAATGAATGAACGAATGTAAGAGGAGATATGAAATTTATTGGATAATTTTATTTTGTTCATTTATATAAAAATCTTATTGATTACTTGGGTGTTTTGTGTTCTATACTTTAAGATATTTAGATATACATATCGCACTTGATCAACAAGAGGGTATTAACTTAAAATTTAAAAATTTTCAGTAGAGTCAAAAAACTATTTTATTTTACTACTACTTTCATATAAAGAAGAGGGGTAAAACTGTAGTTTTTTGGCGAAATTATAGTGAAAATAATTTCAGATTTTTACAATGGGCAGATAAGACCACTACACATCATTTCTTCCAAAAAGTGAAAATTTAAAAATTTTGAGTTAATACCCTCTTGTTGAACAAGCGCGATATGTATGTAATAGAATTTTATTGAATTTAATAAAAAATTGAAGAATTTTAGGATATGTTTTTTTTCAAGTGATGGATTCAGTCAACTCTTCTACGCAGAATATATTTTTTTTAGAATATTTATTTCTATAATTTAAACAAGTTAAAGATTAAAGTCTCCTTAACTCTTCACAAATGAGTTATTTTTAAAATTTACTTAGACAGACGTCATTTGTTAAATTTTAAACCGAATTTGCAAAAAAAAAAAATGCTACATATGTAGATAAAGACATTATTTATTAAGGCTTCGTTTAAAGATTTATTAACTCTTACCTAAAAGGACTTTTTACCCCCATCCCTAGTGGATATTTTGCATTAGAAACCAATAAAATATCAAAGTGGAATTAATGTTTCTATACAAACATTGATACAATCACACATGAATAAATATTATTCAAATGGTTACACAAGGACGACCTCATTTGCCAGGAGTTATTATTAAACGATATTGTAACATATAATGAAGTTAGGAGCTACAGTGGGGCAATTGTATGGAAATAAAACTATTTTGACTATAGTCCTCGTCAAAATGTTTATTTTACACATTTCTCTTATTCTCTGACGGATTTTTGGAATAACGAAACTTAGGGAGGTTATATATATTAGGTAATGTATAGAGTTGGGAAATGGGTAAATACCCAATTGGTAAATACCCGGTAAAATGGGTAATTTGGGTAAAAATGGGAAAATACCCGGGTATTTACCCAAAAACAGGGTAAAAACAATATTATACGAAATTTGGTGAGTAAGTCTATTGTAGATCAAAAATTACTAAAATATCAGATAGAATTCATGTCTCAAAATTAAAAAACGACACAAGAAAAATATTTTTAACATTATAAAACCATATTTATTTATATATTTTTATATATACATACATATATTTTACACATAAATAAGTATGAATGAAATCGATATTAAGTCATTATCGCTTAATTCTTCACTGTCCGTTTCACTGACAAAATAGATATCAGAAGAGCTAGTGATTCCTGAAGAGGGGATTCTTCAAATAAAATATCGTCTACTCCATTTTTAGAGTTATATTTACGTATGTTTTTATTTTGTAGATTCCAGTTATGAGCTATAAAGAATACCTTTCCGGCGTTTTCTGTTGCGCTTTTTTAAGTGAATAAAACTTTGAGTGCTGAAAGAACGTTCGGTAGCTGCCGAAGTGCATGGGGCCGTCAATATGCGAATAGCAATTCTGTATAATTCCGTTGATGCGCAAATGCTTTTCCACCAAGTAGAAGGAGATATTCCTTCTATGCAGCTCTAAACAAAATTGTTGGACCACATACCCTCTCTAGCTTTATAATTTGCAACATCCACCATCGGATTTATATTTAAATCGGACCCCATTTCGTAAATGAACTGCATCGCAATTATATATTCGGATGGAGATAGGTCGTGCCCGCAATACCTGCAAAAAAAGGATTTTGTGCCACTTGATTTGAAATGCTTCCATATCTTTTAATTTTTCGGTCTTCCCATGACTAAAATTTAAATAACTCAATGTAAGTGATGGTTGCTGATTTCTTCACAAGTTAGTAAATTATTTCCGTTTATTTTGGAATATTAATATTTTTTTATTTTTTTAAATAAAAAATGGACAATAAAATCTGTCTATTTTACCTTTTAAAATATTTTTTAAATACCCAAAAAAAATACAAAAAAAGGTATAAACCCGGAATTTACCGGGTATTTACCCACTGTCTGGGTAAATACCGATTAGAAACCCATCTCTAGTAATGTATATCATTCCAGATGTTTATTATAAAGATATAAAACTTTGAAATGAAAAAAGAATAATGACTTAAAATGACATAAAAATTACCTAATTCGAAGGATAATCTTCTGGCGTTATAATTTAAGTACAACTTTTGTCATATGACCGCCTCTCCAGTCTTCCTGGAGGCCAATTTTCGATAACATTTACTTCAATATTTATAGCATTATATCAGCAATAACTAGGCGAATATTGTCCCCCATGTGGTCAATCGTTTCGGGCTTATCGTCATAGACAAGCGACGTCACATTAAATAGTACTCATCATTTAGATCCGAACGTTAAACTCTGCGAAAACCAAACCCATGGCTTTACTGACTAATGCGTATTCAAAATATTCAATTAAAAGATAAGTCGAAACAATGGGCAAAAATCAAATAGTTTTAATTTTCGGAATTAAAAAAATAAAAAAAATTGTTGATCGCACACTAAATATTTTTTGGGGTTTTATAAAGGGAGTTTAACGAATGTAAAATCTGTTCGTTTTAATGATCTAAGGCGATACGCGCAGCAGTTATGACGGTTAAAACACAAATTTCTAAAAAAAAACAAGTAAGAAAGCGCTCGGTCAAGCCGACCATACGATACCCTTCACCACTAAGGTCAAAGGTGTTATTTTTCCTGTATAAAGACAAATATTTGCTAAATTTTGCCATCATACAAACATTTACTCAAAACGTATATATTTAACATGTTTCCGTCATTTGGACTTATATGAGAGCTAGGGTCAAATGTGGACCGATTATCTCGAAATTTGGCAAATTGATTACAGTTGTTACAAAAATTATGTATGCAAAAAATAAACTCAAAATTTTCATTATCTTTAGATTTACGAGCGTTTTAGTGATTTTTTGTCTCATTTAGTGCGTTTTTGAAGAAGAGTTTGTATGGGAGCTATGGTCAAATGTGGACCGATTTCAACGAAATTTGGTACAGTGATTTAAGTTTACATAAGCAGTATCTGTTTAAAATTTCATGAAAAAATATTGATATTTGTGGCCAATATAGCAATTCCGGGAAGTGGGACCTATGGGAGACACCATAAATAATAGACCGATTTTGACCAATTTCAATAGCCATGGTCCCATTATCAAAAAAATACCTGTGCCATTTTTCATCAAATTATCTTTAGAATTGCGACCTGTAGCTTGATTACAAGGTTTACATGGGGGTCCAGCCAGCCATCCAGACGGACGGACGGACATCGCTAAATCGACTCAGAAAGTGATTCTAAGTCAATTGGTATACTAAAAGGTGGGTCTAAGACAAATATTTCTATGCGTTACAAACATCAGCACAAACTTATAATACCCTTTCCACCTATGGTGGTGAAGGGTATAATAAAAACTATTTTAATTTACCCACCCAGTGATGCCAACTAAAAATTTTACTTTGTGGGAGATTCGACATTGAAAATTAGTAGATTCCACAAAATTCAGTTAGAAAAAGTAGTAGATCTGCCACTTTTACTATTCAAGCTTTTTTAGAATTATAAAGTTAAAAAATTTAAGTTTTTATTCCGAAAATAGCCTTTCAACATTGGCACTACTATGTGGAAGCAATTTTTGTATCAAAGGGAATATCTGTTCTTTGCGAGCTTTTTTATTCTAGAAACATGATGTCCGAAATTTTCAACACCCAAATTTTCTTTTTTAAAAAAGCAAATTTTATATATCATAAAAGATTCCATTCTTGACCTAATTCGCTGTAGGCTGTAACAGTATTTCAATGTTGCGTTTATGGTAAGGAAAAAATTTGATTTAACACAATTTTTAAAAAGCCTAAAAAAGTAGTAGATTGTACTTAAAATGTGGTAGAGTGTAGAAAGATACCTAAAAGTGGTAGATCTACTACAAAAATGGTAGAGTAGGCATCGCTGTACCCACCATCAAAAAGAATGGGGGGTATATTGAGATCGTCAATCGGTTTGTAATTTCCTTAATATTGGCTCAAAAATCGAAAACGATATATGTATATTCGATAATATACGATCCGTCTGTCTGTTGAAATCACGATAACGCCTAAACGACAGGAGCTAGCTCACTGAAACTTAGTTAAAAAAATTCTTCATCTCTGATAATATTGGTATTGAAATTGGGCAAAATCGGTTTACATTTGACCATAGCTCCCGTATAAACTCGCCTACGATAATCGCTTATTTTCTAATAAATAACAAACTATAATAGCTATGATGATAAAATTTGGTATATAGAAGTTTTTCGTAAACGCTAGTCATATACAATTTCATCAAAATCGGTTCACATTTAATCATAGCTCCCATACAAACAACTTACGGAAACAGCCAAAATTTCACCTAAAATTCACTTAAATGCCAATATCTCTAATACTATAACGGATATAATCACTAACTTAGCACGAGGAGGTCTTCTGTCAATGCTAACCAGTGTGCAAAATTTTGTCACAATCGGTCACCATTTGACCATAGCTCCCATATAAAAAATTTACGGAAACACAAAAATACAAAAAGAAAATGCGGTTTATGTCCGTCTGTCCGTCAGATAAAAGCCTTAACGAAAAGGGCTACAGCAACAAAATTTTACAAAAGGAAGTCTTATGTGAATGCCAGCCAGTGTGCAAAATTTTGTTACAATCGGTTACTATTTGACCACAGCTTCCATATAAAAAACTTACGGAAACACAAAAATACAAAAAGAAAAGGGGGTTTATGTCCGTCTTTCCGTCAGAGAAAAGCGCGATAGTTCCTTAACTACAGGAGCTAGAGAGACAACATTTAGCAAAAGTATTTTCGATATGTTGTAGAGATTGTGTGCTGAAAATGGGTAAAATCGGTTCACATTTAGTTAGAGCTCCCATATAACCCTGCCCTGGGAATCACATTTATGCTGATAAATTTAATAAAATTGTAAAATCTATGACTACTAAATTTAAAACAGAGAAGTTTTATGCAACTTTCAGTCAGTATGTCAAATTTTATAGGAATCGGTCCATTTTTGACCATAGCTTTCATCTAAAAACCGCTCCTGCTAACCACTAAAATACCACAAATGCCAGTTTAAAGCTATTGAATTATAAACTATGTCAGCTATGGCAAACTAAATTTTGCACTAATAAACCTTATATTAATTCCAGCCAGTATATACAATTTTGTAATAATCGGTCAACATTTGGCTATAGTTCTTATATATATAACATCTCCTTTTTTTATCCACCATCAAAAAGAATGGGGGGTATATTGAGATTGTCATTCCGTTTGTAATTTCTTTAATATTGGCTCAAGAACCAAAAACGATATATATTCTGAATCCTTATGAAATTCTAAGACGATTGAGCGATGTCCGTCTGTCTGTCTGTTGAAATCACGATAACGCATAAAACAAAGGAGCTAGCTCACTGGAACTTAGTAAAAATATTCTTCATCTCTGAGAAAATTTTGGTATTGAAATTGGGCAAAATCGGTTCACATTTGACCATAGCTCCCGTATAACCTCGTCTAGGCTAATCGCTATTTGTTAATAAATGACAAATTATAGTAGCTATAATGATAAAATATAGTATATATGGTATATAGAAGTTTTACATTAGCCCTAGGCAGCGTGTAAAATTTCATCAACATCGGTTCACATTTAGCCATAGCTCCCATACAAAAAACTTACGAAAACACAAAAATTTAAAAAGAAAAGGGGATTTATGTCCGTCTGTCCGTCAGATAAAATCATAATAGCTCCTTAACTACAAAAGATAGTAAGACTAAATTAAGCACAAGGAAGTCTTATGTCAATGCCAGACAGTGTGCTAAATTTTTTCACAATCAGTCACCATTTGACCATAGCTCCCATATAAAAAACTTATGGAAACACAAAAATACATAAAGAAAAGGTTGTTTATGTCCGTCTGCCCGTCAGATAAAAGCACGATAGCGCCTTAACGAAAAGAGCTGGAGGGACAAAATTTTACAGAAGCATTTTGGATATCTTGAAAAAGATGTCTGTTGAAAATGGACAAGAGCGGTTCAAATTTAGTTAGAGCTCCCATATAACCCCGCCCCGGGAAACACATTAATGCTGATAAATTGAATATAATTGTAATAGCTATGACGATTAAATTTAAAATAGGGAAGTTTTATGCAATTTATGATCAGTTTGTCAAATTTTATAGGAATCAGTCCATATTTGACTTTAGCTTTCATATAAAAAACACTCTCGAAAGCCAAAAATTTTAGCAAAGGCCAGTTAAAAGATATTAAATTAGAAACTATGATAGCTATGGTCACTAAATTTTGCAAGAATAAGCTCTATATATATACAAGCCACAGTTTTGTTACAATCGGTCAACATTTGGCTATAATTCTTATATATATAACATCTCTTTTTTATATCTACAATCAAAAAGATTTGGAGGTACATTCATTATATCGGGTGGTTAAATTTCAAGGGCCGATGTTGATTTTGAATAAAACACAAACTTTTTAGGAAATTAAATATTGTAATTTTACTTTCTTATGATATATTGGTATTACTCAATTATGTATGGAACAAAATATCTGCCAAATGGGCGAAGCGACCACGGCGGCACACCTCCATCCGATGGTCCAAATTTTCGATGACCCTTAGGCATAATGGAGGTTCTATGCCGTTAATGTGAGGAAGTATCTAATCCTTTAGCTCTTGAATTGTTGCTGGCTTATCGACGTACACCTTTTCTTTCAAATAACCTCAAAGAAAAAAGTCCAACGGTGTCAAATCACATGATCTTGGCGGCGAATTGACATCGCCATTACGTGAGATAACACGGCCATTGAATTTGTTGCGCAAAAGAGCCATTGTTTCGTTAGCTTTGTGGCAAGTGGCACCATCCTGCTGAAACCACATATCGTCCACATCCATGTCTTCCAATTCTGGCCGTAAAAAGTTCGTTATCATCTCACGATAGCGAACGCCATTCACAGTAACTGCCTGACCGGCCTCATTTTGGAAAAAATACGGCCCGATGATGCCGCCAGCCCATAAACCGCACCAAACAGTCACTCTATGTGGGTGCATTGGTTTTTCGACAATCACTCTTGGATTCTCATTCGCCCAAATGCGGCAATTCTGTTTATTGACGAATCCATTGAGGTGAAAATGTGCCTCATCACTGAAGATGATTTTCTTCGAAAATTGATCATCCACTATTTTCTGCAGTACGAGCTGTACGAGCATGCACTGGTATTCACACATCTTCTACAGACCCGGTTTGTTCGAAGTTTTCCACGATTTTTGCGATTGTACACACATTTGGATGATCAAATTGACCAAAAAAATCACGAAGTGCACGATATGCATTTTGATTTGAACACCCATTTTCATAATAACTCTGGATAACTTTAACACGTTGTTGGATTATGTATATCTCCTTGGTTCAAATTGAGTAAGTCTGAAATAGAGAAATGTCAAATCAAATTTGGAAAAAAACTTGGCGTTTAGGTGTGGTTCACATTCAACATCGGCCCTTACAATTTAACCACCCTTTATTAAGATTGCACCTATGAAATTAGGTGCAATCTTAATGTTCAGTCAATGTTCAGCCCAGACTTTATATATGATGAATGCATTAGGAACTCCTAACGAAATATATGGACCTGCCGTATTACTATTAACGTGTTTGGCTTAACTACATATTAACGAAAAGTATTTAACAACTTATTAATGTAAAACTATACCCGGTTATGAGACCGAATTTTGATCAACGTAAATACTGGGGAAACCACTAAAATATTTTTAAATGTTGAACTATAAAGCTACGGCAACCGAATTTAGTCCAAAGGTTTTACCAACAATACCGATTAGCTTAGCGATTTTTTCAGTTTTGGTCCAGATTTCGAATTAGCTGCTCCCTTGTAGATATATGAGGTATGTTTCTAAATTTAACACAACTTGATGGTGGGTATATAAGATTCGGTACAGCCGAATATAACACTCTTACTTGTTATATCTACAATCAAAAAGATTTGGAGGCACATTCAGTATATTATGATTGCATCTACGAAATTAGATAGCTATCAATCAACGTTTGGTCCAGACTTTATACACGGTAGATGCATTAGGAACTCCTAACAATATATATGTACCTGCAAAAAAGGGGTGGAAATAGTGTTTTTGGTACATTTGTTAACCTAACCTTATCATTTGACCCAAAGAACATAGAAAGGAACTTTGTACTGCAATCAATAGATGTGAAAAAATATTAAACACGTATTTGGCACTTTTTTGATTTCGGGGGGAATTATAAGGGATAAAATAATGATAAAATTACTTTTCATAAAAAATATGAATCAAAACAAAATGTTAACTGCGTTTTAGTAAAATATACCGAATTCAATTGATACCACAGAAGTACCAAATATGTATATGGAACTTTTTGGAATAAGGGGATAAAAGGGGAAAATATTGGTAATGTTACGGCTTTTAAACAAATTTATGTTTGTCTGTCTGTATGTCCTTTATAGATCAATAAACTATGTATTATAATCATGGTGTGCATGAGCCGGCGAAGGTTCCTTAGTTGGTATGACTAATTTCCGCCACTGAAAGTTACAAAAATTAACTTAATATTTGCATAATGTCTTCCCACTATATTTTTTTTTAATTTACTAGTACTTTTTAAAATAAAATATATGAAAACTTTAAAATTTTCATCGAAATGATTACCATAACTACCAGGTACTTAATATAAAAAAAACTCTGTGTTGCTTAATCGACACAAATTATTCGGTTATTTGTTATTTAAATTTTGTAAATTTCAAATAATCTATCCAATAAAAAAAGAAATTAATCTTTTAATCGAATAAAGGTTAATTGATTGAATACCCTAGTCTCCGATAATAATTTTTTATATGATAAGCAAAAAAAAAACTTAAATTACAAAAAACGAAGAATTTTAAAGTAATTGCGAAAAAACAAAAAGGCTTATCTTACAAGCTGAATATTTTCTGAAAGCAAAAACCTGTGGTTTTAGTGTTTTTGACTTAAAGCATAAAAAATGTTGTAGCTAGATGTATCAATCAAAAAATCAATTGTAATTTGTGTGTTAGTTACGCTCTTTTGCATTTCAGGTGACGAAATATTTTCTAAATTTTGTCGTCATACAAAGATTTTCTTAAAACTTATATATATATAACCTATTTCCGTTATTTTGACTTATGTATATGGGAGCTGGGCCCTATTCCACTAAACAACTTATCAACTTTTCACTTTGCATTATCAAATTGTATTTTTTGGCAAAGTGATATCTGTTTCTGTTCCATAAAATTCTTTGCAAATCTCTCTTAGTACCAATAAAGTTTTTGCTCTCTTTGCGAAGTCCTTGCGCGCTCTTGTAAAGTTTTTGCGCTCTCTTGAAAAGTGAATGTGACAAGTGTTCCACAAAGAATTTACCCTACTTTGTATTTGCGTGTTTTCACTTTTCACTTTGCGCTAAAGATTAATTGTTAAAATGAGCCGCAAGATAAAAATGGAAAAAACTTGCAGTGCTCTCGCATGATCGATATTAATAAGGGTATCGTTCCCTTCTTCAGCATTTTCTAGATCTAATTCATCGATTTCACCGTCAGTGTCTTCAGTGGGTGGCATGTTTTCACTACTTCTTCCAATGCTACAGGCAATATTGTGTAAGATGGCACAAACAATAACTCGCAGGTAATTTAGACACGGAAATCTTTCTTTAAGAATACCAAAACTATTTTCAATTATGAGCCGTGTTTTTTTGTGGCAACGGTTGAAAGCCTCTTCAGCAGAGTTATCAGGATTCCGGCGTAATGGTGGTATCAACCAATTTTTCAATCAGTAACCCAAAACAACAGCATCTGGAAATGGTCTCCACATATTGTCAAATCTTTGTCTTATAGCCGAATTCCGTAAAGCTCTTGAATCATGAACACTAACCGGCCAACTTGAATTTACACCGTAAAATGTGAAGTCATGCCCACATATCATCATTACATTTAATGAGTGGTTACCATGCCGGTTCACATATGCTTCCTCGTGTAATGAAGGCGCATACATTTTAACAATTGTGCCATCCACACAACCAGGTACACAGGGGAATCCAATATTTGCTGATAGAATTATTATTGTTTTTTTTAATTTGTAATGAAGTTTGGAATGTCAGCTTCCATATTTTAATTTTTTTTATTTCGTACCTCCCCTTTTAAGGTACCGCCGGGCGGGCACAAAAATAGTCTAAAAATAGGCCTTTTTTAAATTTATTGCAAATGCTGTGTTAAAATCAAAAGAAAAAAAATGTTTATTGATTTAAATAGCCAGTAGTCGAAATAAACTATATTGCGTACAAATTAAATAAAACAACTACTACAGATAGCCGCCCAGCAGCCTTGAACATGGCTGGTCGAGATGTCGACCATTGGGATAATTAGTGCAATGAATTTGTTTAATGAGCTATGGAATTATTATAATAAAACAAACAATGTCACGGAATAAGTTCCAAAAAATAAAATCAAACTTTCATTTGGCAAATAACGATGAAATCGACAAAAATGACAAATTTGCCAAAGTACGGCCTCTGTTTGATCTTCTCAATGCTCGATTTATGCAGTTTGGAGTTTTTGAACCGAATTTATCGATTGATGACAAATGGTGCCATATTTTGGTCGTCATAGCTGCAAAATGTTTATAAGAGGCAAACCAATTCGCTTTGGATACAAATATTGGTGTCTATGTTCATCAAAAGGTTATTTGTATCAATTTCGACCATACGCTGGAGCAACAGATACATATGATAAACAACTTGGCCTAGGAGCTAGCGTGGTTTTGAGTCTTTTGTCGGTTTGCAAGCATCCTGGACAACATACTGTGCATTTCGATAATTTTTTCACTGGATACCACCTGCTCTGTCTTTTGAAAGAGAAAGGATTTTGTGCTACAGGTACAATCCGTGCAAATAGGCTGACAAACGCAGGCCTAAAAACAAATTTAGCCAAACACGATATAGACATTCGACCAAATACATAAAATTTCTGTAGTTCGATGGAGAGACAATGCTGAAGTCACTTTGGCTACGAATTATGATCAAATGGATCCCATAAGAAACGTAATGCGGTACGACAGAAAGGAAAAAAAAAGATTGCTGTACCATAGGCTAACCTTATTGCCAATTATAATAAGTACATGGGAGGGGTTGATCTACACGACAATGCTGTTACCAATTATAGAATTGGAATAAGAGGAAAAAAATGGTGGTGGCCACTTTGGGTCACTTGCTTGGACAGTGCGTGTGTTAATGCATGGAAACTGCATTGCATGATTTCTGAAAAGACCAATAAAAAATTCATGCCTCAAATTGATTTCAAAAATTCAATAACAAAAACACTATTGCTGTATGAGACAATCCCGCCCGATGAAGATAGTGATGGTGTCGACGACACCGCAGAGCAACCCACATCATCGAAAAGAGTGAAGGCCATGCACATGTCCGTCAGTATTAAGGGATGTTATCGCCGGTGCAAATTATGCAAGAAGCATACTGCTTACACTTGTGCTAAGTGCAACATAAATTTACATGTAGGTGAATGCTTCGAAACTTACCACGCAAATTTGAAATAATATTTTTTTATACTTATTAATTTCTTTACATAAATAAAACATTTAAACTAAAATAAATTGATCGAATTTTTCATTTATCTGTAAGTTTACTTTTAATCTTTATAATATAGTAAAGTAAATATATTGCTCTAATTATCCCAACGGTCGAGATCTCGACCACCAGTTTTCAGGGTTACCACCTTACAAAAAAAAAATTACAAAAATTAAAATTTGAGCCGGTTTCTAACCAGCCACGAAAATTTCGTTAAGATATAAAAACTTTTTTTGGCTTGGGACATAATGGGTTAAAATGTCGACAACCTGCATAGCTGAAACTCCATGGTACTGGCAACCATTTCCAAGCCAATGTAGGCACAGTAGCAGTTTTTAAGCAGATAACGCATGATTTTGAAAGTTTCACTAGTGAAAACAATATGAATTTGCAAAGAGATCATTTACCTTGCAAATCTTTGATAAATTTTCGAAATTTACTTTGCAAAAATAAAATTTACAGTTTTTGTGGAACGAAACAGCATAATTATTTGCAAAGTCTTTGTAAATAACACTTTTCAATTTTAGCTTTGCACTTTGCAAAAAAAGAACGTATATGGAATAGAAATTGCAAAGAGAATAATAAAAATTGCAAAGAGTTTCCAAATTATAATTATCAGTTTTAACCTATCACTTATCAAATTTTAAACATAAAGTTTTGCTAATTGTCGAAAAATTTGATAAGTGCAAAGTGAAAGGTTGATAAGTTGTTTCGTGGAATAGGGCCCTGGGATCAAATATGAACCGATTGTTTAGAAATTTATCAATTTGATTAGTTTTTATATAAATTATGTATGGAAAAAATATGCAAAAATTGTCACTCTCATCTGTTTGGACTGAAGAGTTTGTCTGTGAGCTATAGTAAAATATAGTTCGATTTTATAAAAATTTGTGTTTACTTAAGTAGTGCTAGTTTTAAATTTCATGAAAGTATTTTAATATTTGTGGCTAAATATTTTAATGTTTCATGAAAATATTTTAATATTTGTGGCCAAAATGTCAATTCCGGTAAGTGAGACATATGGGAGGTACGCCAAATAATGGACATATAATGACGAAAATCAATTGGCTTTGTCTTTGGTACCAAAACTGAACATTCACCAAATTTCATCAATATATCTCTTTTAAACATTCAGTTGTTTGTATGGGAGTTACGCGAAATAATGGACCTATATCGACTAAATTCCACAGCCTTTGTTTTTGGTACAAAAAATATAGAATTGATAAATTTTATCACAATATCATTTTTAACCAGAAATTTATAGTCATTTCAGTTTTTTTCCGAAAGCATATTTGTATGGGAGGTACGCGAACCAATGGATTGACCAAAACCAACTGGCTTTGCCTTTAATACTAAAACGAACATATACCAAATTTCATAAAATTGTGTTGAAAACTACGACCTGTAATTTGATTACTATTATAAATGAAAAGACAAACGTAGGGGACAAACGGCCCCAAGTATTTTACTTAAATTTCTGGTGTGTTGGTACTTAGTTTAACTTGAATGTTATTTTGGCTAATTAAATGTTCAATGCAATTGTCATTCTTCCTCGGACCCACTGTACCTTATCCTAACGCACTTTTAGCTGTTTACAGTTGTTGTTCGTCATTTAAAGTAAATACGAAACTTAAATGTGATGATTAGGCATTTTTATGTCATCCGGCATACGACTAGTACTTCTCAGAAAAATGGATGAAAATAAATACTAAAAATATATATCAATGAAAACTCTGTGACAAAAAAAATCTTTAAACTTTATTTTCCCGTTTTTTACTCTTTCTAAAATTAAATTCAATTATGATTTGGGGTAATATTTTAAAAGACATCCAAAAATAGTCTGAAAAAATAAAAATAAAATTATATCAAAAGATTGCAAGATGTTCATAAAGGACATATGTCTAACATTACATTTGGTAAATAGGATAATAGTATTACTAAGATACATATACTCGTATGTGTCTGTACGTTTTAGAGTTTTCTATAGATTTTCCCCTTTTATGATTGATCCCAGTAAACATTGAGGAGAACAGTTAATCAAACACACTATTCACACACTATTATCTGCAATTTGATAACTCGACTGTGATGACGTCCTGTGGCGGGACAGAAATTGCAATCCACTAGCCGCGTTCAAAAATAATTTTTTCAGTTTTTCTCCATAATTTACTTTAAAATTTTCGAAATTAATAATTTGAAAATTAAATGAACTCAAGCCTGATGAAACTTAATTTTTCAAGTGATTATTTGAGTTTCATTTTCATTATCATAATCTCCGAATACTTGATTATTAATGAAAATTTTTACAAAAAAAAGCAGTACGTGTGAGAGCAATAAAATTAGCAGCCCGCGGGCGAATTTTTGGCGATGAGCGTCATAGAGTAAATAAATTTATCAGTTTTATTTAAACATTATTAGTCAACCTCAAACCTTTGAATTATAAGAAGCGCCTTGAAATCATACCATCAATTCTATAATATCTATGCTAAAATGTTTGTTGGGTTAACGTTTGTCCTTCTGTTTCCTTTTATGTTTGTTTTTTACTTTGCCAAAATTTAAGTTGTAACATATTAACCAAGTTAATAAATCAGTAAGAGGTCCTTTGGGTTGACAGCCTAAAAGTAAATTGAGTGGAAGTTATAATTCATTTTATGTGTCTTGTCGGATTATTCCTAAAAGCAATTAATAAATTTACTATAAATATTGTTTTAATCCCAATTTCCTTTTCAAATTTTTCCGAACATAACATTAAGGTATTATTATAACATTAAGGTATTATTAATAATTAACTATTTATTAGAGGTATTTTTGCTTTTGTCAAAGGTTTTGGTTTTGAATTGTTCTTGTAGTTTTAGACGTTTTTGTAACATAAACATTAGGGTCATACGTATTTTGCCAAAGTTCGATATATTGTATTTCGTTGTCACTTTTAAAATTATTAAAAAATCAACAATTTTGTAAGAAATTTAAAATTTCCTATCAAAATTTCTACTTTTATAGAAAATTTTTCTTAAGAAAATTTAATATACAAAAGAAATTTTTTAAAGAAAAATTTTTATATGAATAATTTTCTAAAAAATATTTTTTATGAAAAAATTTCTAAAGAAACTTTTATATGAAAAATATGCTAAGGATACTTTTTTATGAAAAATTTTCTACAAAATTTTTATACGAAAAATTTACTAAAGAAATTCTTATATGAAAAATTTTGTAGGGAAATTTTTATATGAAAAATTTTCTAAAGAAATTTTTATATGAAAAATTTTCTAAAAAAATTTATATGAAAAATTTTTTAAAAAAAACTGTATATGAAAAATTTTCTAAAGAAATTTTTATATAAAAGATTTTCTATAGAAAATTTTATATGAACAATTTTCTTAGAAATTTTTATATGAAAATTTTTTTAAAGAAAAATTTTATACGAAAGTTTTCTAAAAAAAATTTATATGAAAAATTTTAAAAATAATATTTTTTAAGAATTTTCTAAGTAATTTTTTTTTTTAATTTTCTAAAAAAAAATGTTTTATGAAAAATTTTCAATAGACATTTTTTACTTGCAAATTTTATCAAAAAAAAATTCTAGAAAAGTTTTTATATAAAGAATTTCTATAGAAAATTTTATATAAAAAATTTTCCACAGAAATATTTATATGAAACATTTTCTAAAGAAATTTTATATGGAAATTTTCGTATAAAAAATTTTCTAAAAATTTTTTTTTTTTGAAAAAATTTCTATAAAAAATTTTTGTTTGAAAAATTTTTTTATAGAAATTTTATCAAAAATTTTCTATAGAAATTTGTATATGGAAAATTTTCTATAGAAATTTTTATATGAAAAACTTGTTATAGTAATTGTTATAATAAAAATGTCTATATAATAAAATTTTTTATAAATTTTTATATGAAAAATTATCTATATAAATTTTCATATGAAAAATTTTCTATAGAAATTTACTTAAGAAATTTTAATATGAAAAATTTTTATATAAAGATTTCTATAGAAATTTTTAAATGAAAAATTTTCTATGGAAATTTTTATTTTAAAAATTTTCTATAGAACTTTTTATATAAAAAATTTTCTATATAAATTTTTATATGAAAAATTTTCTACAGAAAATTTTATATCAAAAATTTTCAATAAAAAATTTGTATGAAAAATTTTATTTAGAAATTATTTTATGAAAAATTTTCTATAGAAATTTTTTATAAAACATTTTCTATAGAAATTTTTTTATAAAAAAGTTTCTATAGAAATTTTTTTATGAAAAATTTTCTATAGAAATTTTTTTATGAAAAATTTTCTATAGAAATTTTTTTATGAAAAATTTTCTATAGAAATTTTTATATGAAAAATTTTCTAAAGAAATTTTTATATGAAAAATTTTCTAAAAAAATTTATATGAAAAATTTTTTAAAAAAAACTGTATAAGAAAAATTTTCTAAAGAAATTTTTATATAAAAGATTTTCTATAGAAAATTTTATATGAACAATTTTCTTAGAAATTTTTATATGAAAATTTTTTTAAAGAAAAATTTTATACGAAAGTTTTCTAAAAAAAATTTATATGAAAAATTTTAAAAATAATGTTTTTTAAGAATTTTCTAAGTAATTTTTTTTTTTAATTTTCTAAAAAAAAATGTTTTATGAAAAATTTTCAATAGACATTTTTTACTTGCAAATTTTATCAAAAAAAAATTCTAGAAAAGTTTTTATATAAAGAATTTCTATAGAAAATTTTATATAAAAAATTTTCCACAGAAATATTTATATGAAACATTTTCTAAAGAAATTTTATATGGAAATTTTCGTATAAAAAATTTTCTAAAAATTTTTTTTTTTGAAAAAATTTCTATAAAAAATTTTTGTTTGAAAAATTTTTTTATAGAAATTTTATCAAAAATTTTCTATAGAAATTTGTATATGGAAAATTTTCTATAGAAATTTTTATATGAAAAACTTGTTATAGTAATTGTTATAATAAAAATGTCTATATAATAAAATTTTTTATAAATTTTTATATGAAAAATTATCTATATAAATTTTCATATGAAAAATTTTCTATAGAAATTTACTTAAGAAATTTTAATATGAAAAATTTTTATATAAAGATTTCTATAGAAATTTTTAAATGAAAAATTTTCTATGGAAATTTTTATTTTAAAAATTTTCTATAGAACTTTTTATATAAAAAATTTTCTATATAAATTTTTATATGAAAAATTTTCTACAGAAAATTTTATATCAAAAATTTTCAATAAAAAATTTGTATGAAAAATTTTATTTAGAAATTATTTTATGAAAAATTTTCGATAGAAATTTTTTTATGAAAAATTTTCTATAGAAATTTTTTATGAAACATTTTCTATAGAAATTTTTTTATAAAAAAGTTTCTATAGAAATTTTTTTATGAAAAATTTTCTATAGAAATTTTTTTATGAAAAATTTTCTATAGAAATTTTTTTATGAAAAATTTTCTATAGAAATTTTTTTATGAAAAATTTTCTATAGAAATTTTTTTATGAAAAATTTTCTATAGAAATTTTTTTATGAAAAATTTTCTATAGAAATTTTTTTATGAAAAATTTTCTATAGAAATTTTTTTATGAAAAATTTTCTATAGAAATTTTTTTATGAAAAATTTTCTATAGAAATTTTTTTATGAAAAATTTTCTATAGAAATTTTTTTATGAAAAATTTTCTATAGAAATTTTTTTATGAAAAATTTTCTATAGAAATTTTTTTATGAAAAATTTTCTATAGAAATTTTTTTATGAAAAATTTTCTATAGAAATTTTTTTATGAAAAATTTTCTATAGAAATTTTTTTATGAAAAATTTTCTATAGAAATTTTTTTATGAAAAATTTTCTATAGAAATTTTTTTATGAAAAATTTTCTATAGAAATTTTTTTATGAAAAATTTTCTATAGAAATTTTTTTATGAAAAATTTTCTATAGAAATTTTTTTATGAAAAATTTTCTATAGAAATTTTTTTATGAAAAATTTTCTATAGAAATTTTTTTATGAAAAATTTTCTATAGAAATTTTTTTATGAAAAATTTTCTATAGAAATTTTTTTATGAAAAATTTTCTATAGAAATTTTTTTATGAAAAATTTTCTATAGAAATTTTTTTATGAAAAATTTTCTATAGAAATTTTTTTATGAAAAATTTTCTATAGAAATTTTTTTTATGAAAAATTTTCTATAGAAATTTTTTTTTATGAAAAATTTTCTATAGAAATTTTTTTATGAAAAATTTTCTATAGAAATTTTTTTATGAAAAAGTTTCTGTAGAAATTTTTTTATGAAAAATTTTCTATAGAAAATTTTTTATAAAAAAATTTCTATAGAAATTTTTTTATGAAAAATTTTCTATATAAATTTTTTTTATGAAAAATTTTCTATAGACATTTTTAAATGAAAAATTTTCTGTTGAAATTTTTGTTTAGAAATTTTTATATGAAAAATTTTCTGTAGAAATTTTTATATTAAAAATTTTTCTAAAATTTTTGGTATGAAAAATATTCCATAGAAAAACTTTTATATGAACAATTTTTTGGACAAATTTTTATGAAAAATTTTCTATAGAAATTTTTTTATGAAAAATTTTCTATAGAAATTTTTTTATGAAAAATTTTCTATAGAAATTTTTTTATGAAAAATTTTCTATAGAAATTTTTTTATGAAAAATTTTCTATAGAAATTTTTTTATGAAAAATTTTCTATAGAAATTTTTTTATGAAAAATTTTCTATAGAAATTTTTTTATGAAAAATTTTCTATAGAAATTCTTTTATGAAAAATTTTCTATAGAAATTTTTTTATGAAAAATTTTCTATAGAAATTTTTTTATGAAAAATTTTCTATAGAAATTTTTTTATGAAAAATTTTCTATAGAAATTTTTTTATGAAAAATTTTCTATAGAAATTTTTTTATGAAAAATTTTCTATAGAAATTTTTTTATGAAAAATTTTCTATAGAAATTTTTTTTAATGAAAAATTTTCTATAGAAATTTTTTTATGAAAAATTTTCTATAGAAATTTTTTTATGAAAAAGTTTCTGTAGAAATTTTTTTATGAAAAATTTTCTATAGAAATTTTTTTATGAAAAATTTTCTATAGAAAATTTTTTATAAAAAAATTTCTATAGAAATTTTTTTATGAAAAATTTTCTATATAAATTTTTTTTATGAAAAATTTTCTATAGACATTTTTAAATGAAAAATTTTCTATAGAAATTTTTTTATGAAAAATTTTCTATAGAAATTTTTTATGAAACATTTTCTATAGAAATTTTTTTATAAAAAAGTTTCTATAGAAATTTTTTTATGAAAAATTTTCTATAGAAATTTTTTTATGATAAATTTTCTATAGAAATTTTTTTATGAAAAATTTTCTATAGAAATTTTTTTATGAAAAATTTTCTATAGAAATTTTTTTATGAAAAATTTTCTATAGAAATTTTTTTATGAAAAATTTTCTATAGAAATTTTTTTATGAAAAATTTTCTATAGAAATTTTTTTATGAAAAATTTTCTATAGAAATTATTTTATGAAAAATTTTCTATAGAAATTTTTTTATGAAAAATTTTCTATAGAAATTTTTTTAAATTAAAAATATAAATTTTTTTATGAAATTTTTCTATCTAAATTATTTTTCGAAAATTTTTCTCTAGAAATTTTTGTATAAAAAATTTTCTAAAGAAATTTTTACATGAAAAATTTTCTAAAGAAATTTTCATTTGAAAAGTTTTCTAAAGAAATTTTTATATAAAAAGTTTTCTTTAGAATTTTTTAATGAAAAGTTTCTATGGAAATATTAATAAAAAAATTTTTTATAGACATTTTTATATAAAAAATCTTCTTTTAAACTTTTTAGCATCAAAAATTGTCTATAGAAATTTTTATATGAAAAATTTTCTATGGAAATTTTTATATAAAAAATTTTCTATAGAAATTTTTATATGAAAAATTTTCTGAAGCAATTTTTCTATAAACAATTTTCTTAAGAAATTTTTATATAAAAAATTTCCTAACGACATTTTTATATAAACAATTTTCTATAGAAACTTTTATATAAACAATTTTCTGTAGAAATTTTTATATGAAAAATTTTCTGTAGAAATTTTTATATGAAGAATTTCCTATAAAAATTTTTATAAAAAAAAAAAAATTTTTAGATATTTTTATATGAAAAATTTTCTATAGAATTTGTATTTAAAGGTTTTCTGCAGATATTTTTATATAAAAGCTTGAATTGAATTTTTATGGAAAAATTTTTAGAATTAATTTTTATATGAAAAATTTTCTATGGAAAAGTTTTTTAGAATTAATTAAAAATATTATGAAAATGGTTTTTGTGTTAACTGTAAACGATTTGAAATGATGAAGGTAAAACCTTTAAATCTTGCGAAATAAGGGCTACCCTATTCTTAAGATTTGAGTTTATATACCCAAAATGACCATGAAAATAGTTCGCATGAAACATATACCTGATATGATACCTCTAGATATGTGCTTATAAACTATTTTAATTACTTATTAATTTAATAATACTCTAGTTGTAAAAGTTATAAAGTTAATTAATTAATTTTATTATTTTTGACCATCTTTTATGATAAACTTAAGAAAATAAATGTAAGTGTGAAATCATCTGTGCCACAATCCAATATTTTAATAATATTAAGGAAAAATATAATTTTTTTTACTATTATAAGAAAACACAAGTAAGTTTTTTGCCAATGGAAGCATTTAAGGTGCTAATAAAAAGGATCCGAGCAGGGGAAGTTTTTCCCCTATACAAGTTATTATTACTTATTTTCTAGTATATTAATATCAAGGTATAGCTTTCAAACTTCCTGCAGTCGAAATTTTGCTCAATGGTATTCGTATCCAGTGTTTGTACGGCTACTATAAAAGTAGCTGTAGCGACGAAAAAAAACCTACTTTTTAATATACAAAATTGTTGAAAAATAATAGCCAATACCCATCTACTTCTACTGCTACATTCATATATAAATAGCAAATCATTGCATACAGCTACAGCTCCAACTTTTTCAAGTAGAAGTAGCAGTAGACGCTATATTATTCCGAAGCATTTATATTTTAAAGCTACTGCTACTTTTCAAAAAACAAAAGCTGCAAGTAGAAGTAGCGGTACACGCTATATTATTCCGAAGCACTTATATTTTTAAGCTACTGCTATTTTTCAAAAAGCAAAAGTGGCAAGTAGAAGTAGCTCTTTGCTACTTCAACTAAAAATATTGGGAATCTCAAATGGGCATGACCCCTCCCATATAAGTAAACTATTAAAAATGACAAATATGGATGACCGATTTTTCAGAAATTTTAATTGTATGTGTGTCACTGGTGGGTAAAATAGGCTGATTTTTATACCCTTCACCACCATAGGTGGAGAGGGTATTATAAGTTTGTGCTGATATATGTAACGCATAGAAATTTTTGTCTTAGACCCACCTTTTAGTATACCAATAGGCTTAGAATCACTTTCTGAATCGATTTAGCGATGTCCGTCCGTCTGGCTGGCTGGACCCCCATGTAAAGCTTGTAATTAAACTACACAATTCTAAAGATGATTTGATAAAATTTGGCACAGATAATTTTTTTGATAATGGGACTATTGAAATTGGTCAAAATCGGTCCATTATTTATGGTACCTCCCATAGGTCCGACTTCCCGGAATTGATATATTGGCCACAAATATCAATATTTTTTTATGAAATTTAAAACAAATACTGCTTATGTAAACTAAAATCACTGTACCAATTTTCGTTTAAACCGGTCCACATTTGACCATAGCTCCCATACAAACTCTTCTCTAAAAACGCACTAAATGAGACAAAAAAATCACTAAAATGCTCGTAAATCTAAAGATATTGAAAATTTTGAGTCTATTTTTTGCATACATAATTTTTGTTACAACTGTAATCAATTTGCCAAATTTCGAGATAATCGGTCCACATTTGACCCTAGCTCTCATATAAGTCCAAATTACGGAAACAGCTTATATATACAAGTTTTGAGAAAATGTTTGTATGATGGCAAAATTTAGCAAATATTTGTCTTTATACAGGAAAAATAACACCTTTGACATTAGTGGTGAAGGATATCGTATGGTCGGGCTTGACCGACTATAGCGCTTTCTTACTTGTTTTAATCTCAAGTAGGCATGACCCCTCCCATATAAGTCAAATATTAAAAATGACAAATATGGATGATAAGATGAAAACGATTTAACCCAATTAATTTAGGTTTGAAATGTGGATATTTTCATACTATAGGATAGTTTTTCGCTTTCTAAATTTTTCGAAAATGGACTAACGAGAACCTGGGAATTGAAAAATGAGGATAAAATTCCCCTTTTCTTTAAATCTGTATATCTTGAGAACGGCTGGAGCAACGAAAACTAGTTAGGATTCTACATTAAGAAAAATTTAAAATGCCCACTTTTGCCACCACTTTTTTCAATTTATGTAAAATAGGAAAACGGATGCTCGAATATTGGTGTTTGATAATAGTTTGAATGACGATTGTTTGAAGATTTTCCATGATTATTTGATGGTTGTTTGACGATTGTTTGATGATTGATTGATGATTGATTGACTGACTGTTTGAAGTTTTTTAATGATTGTTTGATAATTGTTTCATGATTAACTAGCGATTTTTTGACAGTAGTTTGATGATTTTTTTTAACGATTAATTGATGGTTGTTTGATGATTGACTGACGACTGTTCAATGATTTTTAATGATTGCTCGATAGTTGTTTCACGATTGACTGACGACCGTTTGATGATTATTTGATGATTGTTTGATAGTTTTTCTAAAAATATAAAAAAATGTTCGCGTCTGTTTGTCTGTATATTGTTTAATATTTATGGACCCATTTGCATTCGAAAACGTTTAAAGCACACATTAATGAGGAGTACTGCCATTCACAAAAGTCAATTAAATATATACGCAAATATATTAATAAAGGATTCAATTAAAAAATTAATAAAAACATTGTAATTTTAATTTTTAAAGAAAGTGTTACCACAGTAATAAGTTAAAAACTTTAACTACCAACACGGGCAACGCCGGGTAAAATCAGCTAGTATAAAATAAATTTTAATTTTCTTAGCCATGCCAATTAATTAATTAAATACATTTATAAAAAAACAAGATTTTTTATTTACTTAGTGGTGGATGTCTACAGTTGAAATGAATACATTAAAATTTCAAGGTATCGGGTGGTTAAATTTCAAGGGCCGATGTTGATTTTGAGTAAAACACAAACTATTTAGGAAATTATTGTAATTTTATTTTATTATGATATATTGGTATTACTCAATTATGTATGGAAGAAAATATCGGCCAAATGGGCGCCGCGACTACGGCGGCACACCTCCATCCGATGGTCCAAATGTTCGATGACCCTGAGGCATAATGGAGGTTCTATGCCGTTAATGTGCCGAATTATCTCATCCTTTAGCTCTTGAATTCTTGCTGGCTTATCGACGTACACCTTTTCTTTCAAATAACCCCAAAGAAAAAAGTCTAACGGTGTCAAATCACATGATCTTTGCGGCCAATTGACATCGCTATTACGTGAGATAACACGGCCATTGAATTTGTTGCGCAAAAGAGCCATTGTTTCATTAGCTGTGTGGCAAGTGCCACGTCCTGCTGAAATCACATATCGTCCACATCCATATCTTCCAATTCGGGCCATAAAAAGTTCGTTATCATCTCACGATAGCGAACACCATTCACAGTAACTGCCTGACCGGCCTCATTTTGGAAAAAATACGGCCCGATGATGCCGCCAGCCCATAAACCGCACCAAACAGTCACTCTTTGTGGGTGCATTGGTTTTTCGACAATCACTCTTGGATTCTCATTCGCCCAAATGCGCCAATTCTGTTAATTGACGAATCCATTGAGGTGAAAATGTGCCTCATCACTGAAGATGATTTTCTTCGAAAATTGATCATCCACTCTTGCCATTTCTTGCCACCATTCTACCCATTCACGACGTTTGGAATTGTCAAGAGTCTTTAGTTCTTGAGCCAATTGCACCTTGTAAGCGTGTAAATGCAATTTTTGGGAACGACGACGAGTTGAGGTAGACGGCTCTTCAGCCACACTATCGCGAACAGCAGCAATATTATCTGCAGTACGAACTGTACGAGCATGCACTGGTGTTCTCACATCTTCTACAGACCCGGTTTGCTCAAATTTTTCCACAATTTTTGCGATTGTATGCACATTTGGACGATCAAATTGACCAAAAAAATCACGAAGTGCATGATATGCATTTTGATTAGAACGCACATTTTCATAATAAGTCTGAATAACTTTAACACGTTGTTGGATTGTGTATCTCTCCATGGTTCAAATTGAGTAAGTCTGAATTAGAGAAATGTCAAATAAAATTCGGAAAAAAACTTGGCGTTTAGGTGTGGTTCACATTCAACATAGGCCCTTACAATTTAACCACCATTTATTTAATTTTTCACCCGAATAAATTGTTTAATCTTAAGCCATAATAAATTCCCTAATATTGCAAAGCTAAAACTCCAATGCTAATGATAATAAAGGCAATGATGATAATTATGTAAATAATGGTGCTAAAATTGTTAAATATTAACCAACTTTATACACTTCTTCCTTTTTGTATTTTGGCCAAAATATTATCTAATGTTAAAGTACTCTATAAAAGGGTTACTTTATCATTATGATAATGACATTTAAAAAAAGAGAAAATAAATTTGAAGAAATACAGTTCTATCCAATTATTTAAGCCCACCCTATAGAAATAGTTGCAATTTTCTTACTTAGTCATTTTACTAAGAACTCATTGCTTGGGTATAATTAAGTGAATGGGACTGTATAAAATGGAAATGTTCATGAAGAGCAGCATGATGCAGTGATGCGACAAAAACTAATACTAAAGATGAAGCTATTTCGTCTCTTTTGGCAAAAACTCTTTATGTTCTCTATAATTTACACTCAAACACATAAAAAACTACTTATTTCTACTGGCAACCAGAAAACTTTAGTAAATGCATAAATTATCTATGACTTGGCTTAAACTGAGACATCAAACTTTCTAAATTTTATGATTTAGTTTTCTTTAGATTTTTTTCTCTTTCTCACTCAAAAAATTTTGAAATGTTCATTTATTTTCAGTTTATTTACAAAGACAGTTTAAATGGTTGTAGGTGTTGCATAAATTTGATTCATGGCAACACTAGGCCAATTGTTAAAAGGACACTTTGACTATACTTATAAAATTGTATGGTAATGGGTTAATTTTGAATAATGACAAGAAGTGATGATTTATAATTGTTTCATAATAGTCATCATAATAATAATCGAGCGTACCGTGGCTTAGTTGGTTAGCACGTAGACTACTAAGTATAATGTATCATATTTTGCTGGGTTGGAGACCTAGTCACGCCAAACAATTACCACAATATCCTCTATAGGACGGCTGGCTGGCTAGCTAGCTGGACCCCCATGTAAACCATGTCATCAATCTACAGGTCACAATTCTTAAGATAATTTGATGAAATTTGGCACAGATAATTTTTTAGTGAGACCATGGCTATTGAAATTCACCAAAATCGGTCCATTATTTATGGTACCTCACATAGGTCCCACTTCCCGGAATTGATATTTTGGACTCAAAAATCAATATTTTTTTTAATTTAAAACATATAGTGCTTATATAGACGCAAATTACTGCGCCAAATTTCGATGAAATCGGTCCGCATTTGACCATAGTTCCTATACAAACTCTTCTGTCAAAACGCACTAAATAAGACAAAAATCTCTAAAACACTCATTTATCTGAAGATAATTAAAACTTTAAGTCTATTTTTTGTATACATAATTTTTGTAAAAACTGTAATCAATTTGCTAAGTTTTGAGATAATCGGTCCACAGTTGACCCTAGAGCCCTAGTCACGGCAAACAATTACCAATATCCTCCATCGACGAATAACTTTCTGAGTCGATTTAGCGATATCCGTCTGTTTGTCCGTCCGTCTAGCTGGACGGCTGGCTGGCTGGACCCCCATGTAATCAAACTACAGGTCGCAATTCGAAAGATAACTTGATGAAATTTGGCACAAATAATTTTTTTTGATATTGGGACCATGGCCATTAAAATTCATAAAAAATTTGTCTATTATTTATGGTCCTACCATAGGTCTAACTTCCCGGAATTTATATATTGGCCACAAATATCAATATTTATTAATGAAATTTAAAACAAATACTGCTTATGTAAACATTAATCACTGTACCAAATTTCGTTGAAAGCGGTCCACATTTGACCATGTTTTGTCTCATTTAGTGTGTTTTGACAGAAGAGTTTGTATGGGAGCTATGGTCAAATGTAAACCGATTTCAACGAAATTTGGTACAGCGATTTACATATACATAAGCATTATTTGTTTAAATTTCATAAAAAAAAATATTGATATTTGTGGACAATATATCAATTCCGGGAAGTGGGACCTAATGGACCGATTTTGACGAATTTCAATAGCCATGATCAAAAAATGATCTGTGCCAAAATTCATCAAATTATGTTTAGAATTGCGACCTGTAGTTTGATTACAAGGTTTACATGGTGGCCAGCCAGCCAGATGGACGGACGGATATCGCTAAATTGAGTCAGAAAGTGATTCTAAGCCTATTGGTATACTAAAAGGTGGGTCTAAGACAAATATTTCTATGCGTTACATACATCAGCACAAACTTATAATATCCTTTCCAATATAGTGGTGAAGGGTATAAATCAGGGACCGTAACTGTTATAACTTTTATCGTAAAAGTCAGAAAATAAAAGTTATTTTTTGACTTTTATTTTTTCGAGCAGAAATAAAAGTTATTTTTGTTTTAAATTATGATAAGTTTATTGAAAAATTTTTTTCAAACAAAGATAATTTTTCAGTGAAAATAATTTACATATGCTCAAAAATTAATGGCGTTGAGTTTTGTAATCATAATTGGGGTTGGAAACACAAAAATAACTTTTATTTCTGCTCGAAAAAATAAAAGTCAAAAAATAACTTTTATTTCTGCTCGAAAAAAAATAAGTCAAAAAATAACTTTTATTTTTGCTCGATATAATAAAAGTCAAAAATAACAGTTATTTTTGCTCGAAACAATAAAAGTTAAAAAATAACTTTTATTTTTGCTCGAAAAAATAAAAGTAAAAAATAACTGTTATTTTTGCTCAAAAAATAAAATTCAAAAAATAACTGTTATTTTTTTTTTCTAAAAAATAAAAATCAGATTTTTAAAAAGCATCGCATTTTATGAAAATTTGGTCTAAGACTATCAAAATGGTATACTTAGTTTAATAATCCGACATTTCCTTGCGGTTGCTTTTTTTAATCAAAAATTTAAAAATAACAGTTATTTTCGGTCCCTGGTATGAATATAAAAAAATATTTTTTAATTTTCTTTGTTTACTTTTTGCAAGTGGGTCTGGCCGGGGATCGAACTTATGACTAGAATTCCATATTCACCAATTCGTAGGTCAAGATTTTCCTCTACTTGGCCTTTCCATCGCATTTTCGGACGTCCTGTTTTACGAGTTCATTCGGGATCGTTTTCGAATACTTTTGTTACTGGAATATTGTACATGTCCCAGCTAACGCAGGCAGTGTTGTTTGATGCGTTTTATTATGCTAATTGTTCATTCAATGTCGATATTCATTGTTGATGCAAACTAGCATCTGTTAGCAAGTATTGATTACGAAACTTATGTTGTTATTTTTGTTGAAGGCGATACCAAGGTTAATAAATTATTTTACAACCTCATAGCTATAGTTCTCAACGATCACATGTGGTCCAATTCTTGAGGATTGCCTTCTTGAAGAAACTAGCAGAATTATTGACAACTGGACCCATTTTATTAGATTCCTTCTCGATACTTGAAAAGGCGACAGTCAAATGTGCGTCTCATGATATCAATGTCATCGACAAACGCGAGTAGCTGTTGAAAATTGTTTCAGATGTGTTAGTTTAAATTGTGTAAAGTTCATAAGACAGAAAAATTCTTCGAAGCTTGTGTACCGAAAAAAGCTTGAAAAATTATTTTTTTTTTCAGAAAAAAGTAACTTTATTTGAATACGCTTTTCGAAAATTTGAGGTTTTATAGAAAAACGGATCGTGTGACCGATTTATGGCCGGGCCCTATCAGAGTTTTGCACATACCTTACAAACATTACACTTAATATAATTTAATTAAAAAAAGTTTTGAAATCTATAATCAATTTTTTTTCCAAACACACAAATTTCAAGTTTTGCCTAAAAATTACTGATCTTCGACCATCGCTGGTTTAGTCTTTACAAAATTTTTTTTAAAATGTAGAAAAAGATATAGTTACTTGTTTTTGAAAAAAAAAAAACTAAAAATCTTTTGGATCGGACTATACTGGCGAAAGCTATACGCACACAAAGGTTTTATATACCTGAGGCGGGCAAGTTTGTTCCTCTGTAAAGCCTATTGTTTGTAATTGTTATCCTAAAAGCCTACCTCCTCTTCTACTGATCAAAATAATGGAAACTGTAGAGTTTTTTGTAACTTTTCTTCAAGTCTCTTCTCAATTTAATATAATTATTGATAGTTTATAAAGATTATATAATTTAAAAAGCTTATTTTAACAATTATAAATACAAACTATGTACAATTAGGGTATTTAAAAGGTCTCTTGTCTACACCATTTTCAATTATAATTGAGAAATTTTCAAATTGAATTGAGAAATTTTCAATTGAAATTGAGAATTTTCAATTGAAATTGAGAAATATTCAATTGGAATTGAGAATTTTCAATTGAAATTGAGAGATTTTCAATTGAAATTGAGACTTTTCAATTGAAATTGAGAAATATTCAATTGAAATTGAGAATTTTCATTTGAAAATGAGAAATTTTCAATTGAAATTGAGAAATTTTCAATTGAAATTGAGAATTTTTCAATTAAAAATGAGAATTTGTAAATTGAAATTGAGAAAATCCCAATTAAAAATGAGAAATTTTCAATTGAAATTGAGAATTTTTAAATTTAAATTAAGAATTTTTCAATTGAAATTGAGAAAAGCCCAATTGAAAATGAGGTTGATTTTTTAATTGAAATTGAGAAATTTGAGAAATTGAGAAATTTTCAATTGAAATTGAGAATTTTAGAATTGAAATTGAGAAAACCTAAATTGAAAATGAGGTTGAAATTCCACTTGGGGTGTTCTCAATTTCAATTGAAAAATTCTTAATTTAAATTTAAAATTTCTCAATTTCAATTGAAAATTTCTCATTTTCAATTGAAAATTTCTCATTTTCAATTGAAAACTTCTCAATTTCAATTAAAAAATTCAACCTCATTTTCAATTGTGCTTTTCTCAATTTCAATTGAAAAATTCTCAATTTAAATTTAAAAATTCTCAATTTCAATCGAAAATTTCTCAATTTCAATTGAATATTTTCAATTTCAATTAAAAATGGTGTAGTCACATTGTCATAAGTCCAAAATCAAAAAATAGGTAGAAGAAAATTTTTTGTTGTTATATAATTTTTTTATTGTAAGTTGAAATAAAACGGTTAAAGCTGCTTTGAAATTACGACTTATGATGATAAAATCCCTTGTGAATACCCTAAATATTTATTTTATTTTCAAACTCAAATTATTTTTTACTTATTTAGGCATATTTTAGTTATTTTAATTAAACTAAATATTTGTTAATAAATTTAGATTAAGTCAATTTATATGCACAAACTAAAATAACAAACATTTTTGGATTTAATTAGATGAGAAAATTAAGGTGAATTTGCAGTTAAATTACAAAGTTATCAGAAAAAACTATTAAAATGCAAATGTTCGACTCAATGTTTAGAAATAACAAAATAATGCGAATTAATTTAAATTGAAATATTTTCGCAACATAATCATAATATTTAGTTTATTTGCTTAAAAGAAGCAAATAATTGCAATATTATTAACATGATTGGAGGTGTAATATTTCATACTAATTATATTATTAATTATTAGCAGTTTACTTAATATATGCGTCCCAGAAAAAGTGAAAGTCGTTGTACCAAAAAACGTACCCCAATTTGTTACATTTGACCCCAATATTTCAAATACAAAGTATGGGAAAACTGAGGGGTTTCTTTAGATTTCTCCAAAGAATACTAAGAATATGTTTTTAAATACATTTTTCACAGCATGATACAGATAGCAAAATAAGCTCTCTAACGAGATCGAGACATTAATATTGGTTGAAAGGTTTCCTAATTATTAAGGGATTCCCAAAATATTTTATGTCCTTGCAGACGCTCCTGAAAATATGCAATAAAAAAATATTTTTTTAATAAATTTTATAAAGTTTGATTAGTTTTTTTTGAGACCTCAAGTTATTTAATTATAAATTTTTGTTGCAATGGGCTAACGTTAAGCCACTTTTGCATAGGACGAACAAATTTTTTTCATAAAGTTTTTAGAACTGCTTTTTTGGTTGTTTAAATTGTTTGTTAAACGAATTTTAAAAACCTAAAAAAAAAGATTCCAGAGTGTTAGTAATGGCACCCTGCAGATAAAAAAAGATAAGAAAGAATTAAATCGATATTTTTAACGGCTTAGCCGTACCTGCGACTTAAAGTCAAAGGATTTGATCAAAAACCCGAATTTTCATCAATGTTATAAAAAAGCACATGAATTGTTATATATTAGCAGTTTTTATAAACAGAACTATAATTATTATTGCTTTGATGGGTAGAAATATATATGTGAGCTTTGGTTGAAACCAGATGTCATTAAAGCTATTTTTACCAGGGTCAAAAGTAAAATTTTGTAAACATTAATTTTTTTTCAAAAAAGGTACTAAAAACTACATATTTTTATTATTATATTTGAATAAAAATTCCACAAATCGTTCAAAGAAGCTTTTAGTTACATTTGTATACAAATTAACCCTTGCGTACCCATAGGCTCAAAATGGCTTTAGTTTTAAACTGACAAATAACTACTTATATATGTATAATATGCTTGCTTTTTTCTATCATATTTTTTTAGAAATTAACCCTCAAATAACCAGGGGAAAATTTAGTTTTTATAAGAAATTTTTCAAAAATTGGCTTTTTTATACATTTTTATACTTTTTTTGAAAAATTTCCTATAAAAGTAAATTTTTGAAAAATTTCCTATAAAAAGTAAATTTTCGAAAATTTTCCTACATAAAGTAAATTTTTGAAAAATTTCTATAAAAATATAATATTTTTGAAAATTTTCTTATAAAAAGTAAGTTTTTAAAAAATGTCCTATAAAAAGTAAATTTTTGAAAATTTTCTTATGAATAGCCAACTTTGTTTAAAATTTTTTACAAAAAGTTAATTTCTGAAAAACGTGCTATAAAAAGTAAATTTTTGAAAAATTTCCTATAAAAAGTAAATTTTTGAAAAATTTCCTATAAAAAGTAAATTTTTGAAAAATTTCCTATAAAAAGTAAATTTTTGAAAAATTTCCTATAAAAAGTAAATTTTTGAATAATTTCCTATAAAAATAGGAAAATTTTGAAAAATTTCCTATAAAAATAAGAAATTTTTGGAAAATTTTCTATAAAAAATAGGAAATGTTTGAAAAATTTCCTATAAAAATAGGAAATTTTTGAAAAATTTCCTATAAAAATAGGAAATTTTTGAAAAATTTCCTATAAAAATAGGAAATTTTTGAAAAATTTCCTATAAAAATAGGAAATTTTTGAAATATTTCCTATAAAAATAGGAAATTTTTAAAAAATTTCCTATAAAAATAGGAAATTTTTTAAAAAATTTCCTATAAAAATAGAAAATTTTTGAAAAATTTCCTATAAAAATAGGAAATTTTTGAAAAATTTCCTATAAAAATAGGAAATTTTTGAAAAATTTCCTATAAAAATAGGAAATTTTTGAAAAATTTCCTATAAAAATAAGAAATTTTTGAAAAATTTCCTATAAAAAATAGGAAATTTTTGAAAAATTTCCTATAAAAATAGGAAATTTTTGAAAAATTTTCCTATAAAAATGGGAAATTTTTAAAAAATTTCCTATAAAAATAGGAAATTTTTGAAAAAATTTTCTATAAAAATAGGAAATTTTTGAAAAATTTCCTATAAAAATAGGAAATTTTTGAAAAATTTCTTACAAAAATAGGAAATTTTTGAAAAATTTCCTATAAAAATAGGAAAATTTTGAAAAATTTCCTATAAAAATAAGAAATTTTTGGAAAATTTTCTATAAAAATAGGAAATGTTTGAAAAATTTCCTATAAAAAATAGGAAATGTTTGAAAAATTTCCTATAAAAATAGGAAATTTTTGAAAAATTTCCTATAAAAATAGGAAATTTTTGAAAAATTTCCTATAAAAATAGGAAATTTTTGAAAAATTTCCTATAAAAATAGGAAATTTTTGAAATATTTCCTATAAAAATAGGAAATTTTTAAAAAATTTCCTATAAAAATAGGAAATTTTTTAAAAATTTCCTATAAAAATAGGAAATTTTTTAAAAATTTCCTATAAAAATAGGAAATTTTTTAAAAATTTCCTATAAAAATAGGAAATTTTTGAAAAATTTCCTATAAAAATAGGAAATTTTTGAAAAATTTCCTATAAAAATAGGAAATTTTTGAAAAATTTCCTATAAAAATAGGAAACTTTTGAAAAATTTCCTACAAAAATAGGAAATTTTTGAAAAATTTCCTATAAAAATAAGAAATTTTTGAAAAACTTCCTATAAAAATAGGAAATTTTTGAAAAATTTCCTATAAAAATAGGAAATTTTTGAAAAGTTTCCTATAAAAATAGGAAATTTTTGAAAAAATTCCTATAAAAATAGGAAATTTTTGAAAAAATTCCTATAAAAATAGGAAATTTTTGAAAAATTTCCTATAAAAATAGGAAATTTTTGAAAAATTTCCTATAAAAATAGGAAATTTTTGAAAAATTTCCTATAAAAATAGGAAATTTTTGAAAAATTTCCTATAAAAATAGGAAATTTTTGAAAAATTTCCTATAAAAATTGGAAATTTTTGAAAAATTTCCTATAAAAATAGGAAATTTTTGAAAAATTTCCTATAAAAATAGGAAATTTTTGAAAAATTTCCTATAAAAATAGGAAATTTTTGAAAAATTTCCTATAAAAATATTAAATTTTTGAAAAATTTCCTATAAAAATATTAAATTTTTGAAAAATTTCCTATAAAAATAGGAAATTTTTAAAAAATTTCCTATAAAAATAGGAAATTTTTGAAAAATTTCCTATAAAAATAGGAAATTTTTGAAAAATTTCCTATAAAAATAGGAAAATTTTTGAAAAATTTCCTATAAAAATAGGAAATTTTTGAAAAATTTCCCATAAAAATAGGAAATTTTTGAAAAATTTCCTATAAAAATAGGAAATTTTTGAAAATTTTCCTATAAAAATAGGAAATTTTTGAAAAATTTCCTATAAAAAATAGGAAATTTTTGAAAAATTTCCTATAAAAATAGGAAATTTTTGAAAAATTTCCTATAAAAATAGGAAATTTTTGAAAAATTTCCTATAAAAATAGGAAATTTTTGAAAAATTTCCTATAAAAATAGGAAATTTTTGAAAAATTTCCTATAAAAAAAGGAAATTTTTCCTATAAAAATAGGAAATTTTTGAAAAATTTCCTATAAAAATAGGAAATTTTTGAAAATTTTCCTATAAAAATAGGAAATTTTTGAAAAATTTCCTATAAAAATAGGAAATTTTTGAAAAATTTCCTATAAAAATAGGAAACTTTTGAAAAATTTCCTATAAAAATAGGAAATTTTTGAAAAATTTCCTATAAAAATAGGAAATTTTTTGAAAAATTTCCTATAAAAATAGGAAATTTTTGAAAAATTTCCTATAAAAATAGGGAAATTTTTGAAAAAATTTCCTATAAAAATAGGAAATTTTTGAAAAATTTCCTATAAAAATAGGAAATTTTTGAAAAATTTCCTATAAAAATAGGAAATTTTTGAAAAATTTCCCTATAAAAATAGGAAATTTTTGAAAAATTTCCTATAAAAATAGGAAATTTTTGAAAAATTTCCTATAAAAATAGGAAATTTTTGAAAAATTTCCTATAAAAATAGGAAATTTTTTGAAAAATTTCCTATAAAAATAGGAAATTTTTGAAAAATTTCCTATAAAAATAGGAAATTTTTGAAAAATTTCCTATAAAAATAGGAAATTTTTTGAAAAATTTCCTATAAAAATAGGAAATTTTTGAAAAATTTCCTATAAAAATAGGAAATTTTTGAAAAATTTCCTATAAAAATAGGAAATTTTTGAAAAATTTCCCATAAAAATAGGAAAATTTTGAAAAATTTCCTATAAAAATAGGAATTTTTTGAAAAATTTCCTATAAAAATAGGAAATTTTTGAAAATTTCCTATAAAAATAGGAAATTTTTGGGAAAATTTCCTATAAAAATAGGAAATTTTTGGAAAATTTCCTATAAAAATAGGAAATTTTTGGAAAATTTCCTATAAAAATAGGAAATTTTTGAAAAATTTCCTATAAAAATAGGAAATTTTTGAAAAATTTCCTATAAAAATAGGAAATTTTTGAAAAATTTCCTATAAAAATAGGAAATTTTTGAAAAATTTCCTATAAAAATAGGAAATTTTTGAAAAATTTCCTATAAAAATAGGAAATTTTTGAAAAAATTTTCCTATAAAAATAGGAAATTTTTGAAAAATTTCCTATAAAAATAGGAAATTTTTGAAAAATTTCCTATAAAAATAGGAAATTTTTGAAAAATTTCCTATAAAAATAGGAAATTTTTGAAAAATTTCCTATAAAAATAGGAAATTTTTTGAAAAATTTCCTATAAAAATAGGAAATTTTTTGAAAAATTTCCTATAAAAATAGGAAATTTTTGAAAAATTTCCTATAAAAATAGGAAATTTTTGAAAAATTTTCTATAAAAATAGGAAATTTTTGAAAAATTTCCTATAAAAATAGGAAATTTTTGAAAAATTTCCTATAAAAATAGGAAATTTTTGAAAAATTTCCTATAAAAATAGGAAATTTTTTGAAAAATTTCCTATAAAAATAGGAAATTTTTGAAAAATTTCCTATAAAAATAGGAAATTTTTGAAAAATTTCCTATAAAAATAGGAAATTTTTGAAAAATTTCCTATAAAAATAGGAAATTTTTGAAAAATTTCCTATAAAAATAGGAAATTTTTGAAAAATTTCCTATAAAAATAGGAAATTTTTGAAAAATTTCCTATAAAAATAGGAAATTTTTGAAAAATTTCCTATAAAAATAGGAAATTTTTGAAAAATTTCCTATAAAAATAGGAAATTTTTGAAAAATTTCCTATAAAAATAGGAAATTTTTGAAAAATTTCCTATAAAAATAGGAAATTTTTGAAAAATTTCCTATAAAAATAGGAAATTTTTGAAAAATTTCCTATAAAAATAGGAAATTTTTGAAAAATTTCCTATAAAAATAGGAAAATTTTTGAAAAATTTCCTATAAAAATAGGAAATTTTTGAAAAATTTCCCATAAAAATAGGAAATTTTTGAAAAATTTCATATAAAAATAGGAAATTTTTGAAAATTTTCCTATAAAAATAGGAAATTTTTGAAAAATTTCCTATAAAAATAGGAAATTTTTGAAAAATTTCCTATAAAAATAGGAAATTTTTGAAAAATTTCTATAAAAATAGGAAATTTTTGAAAAATTTCCTATAAAAATAGGAAATTTTTTGAAAAATTTCCTATAAAAATAGGAAATTTTTGAAAAATTTCCTATAAAAATAGGAAATTTTTGAAAAATTTCCTATAAAAATAGGAAATTTTTGATAAAAATAGGAAATTTTTGAAAAATTTCTTATAAAAAATAGGAAATTTTTGAAAAATTTCCTATAAAAATAGGAAATTTTTGAAAAATTTCCTATAAAAATAGGAAGTTTTTGAAAAATTTTCTATAAAAATAGGAAATTTTTGAAAAATTTCCTATAAAAATAGGAAATTTTTGAAAAATTTCCTACAAAAATAGGAAATTTTTGAAAAATTTCCTATAAAAATAAGAAATTTTTGAAAAAACTTCCTATAAAAATAGGAAATTTTTGAAAAATTTCCTATAAAAATAGGAAATTTTTTGAAAAATTTCCTATAAAAATAGGAAATTTTTGAAAAGTTTCCTATAAAAATAGGAAATTTTTGAAAAGTTTCCCTATAAAAATAGGAAATTTTTGAAAAATTTCCTATAAAAATAGGAAATTTTTGAAAAATTTCCTATAAAAAATAGGAAATTTTTGAAAAATTTCCTATAAAAATAGGAAATTTTTGAAAAATTTCCTATAAAAATAGGAAATTTTTGAAAAATTTCCTATAAAAATAGGAAATTTTTGAAAAATTTCCTATAAAAAATAGGAAATTTTTGAAAAATTTCCTATAAAAATAGGAAACTTTTGAAAAATTTCCTATAAAAAATAGGAAAAATTTCCTATAAAAATAGGAAATTTTTGAAAAGTTTCCTATAAAAATAGGAAATTTTTGAAAAGTTTCCTATAAAAATAGGAAATTTTTGAAAAATTTCCTATAAAAATAGGAAATTTTTGAAAAATTTCCTATAAAAATAGGAAATTTTTGAAAAATTTCCTATAAAAATAGGAAATTTTTGAAAAATTTCCTATAAAAAATAGGAAATTTTTGAAAAATTTCCTATAAAAATAGGAAATTTTTGAAAAATTTCCTATAAAAATAGGAAATTTTTGAAAAATTTCCTATAAAAATAGGAAACTTTTGAAAAATTTCCTATAAAAATAGGAAATTTTTGAAAAATTTCCTATAAAAATAGCAAATTTTTGAAAAATTTCCTATAAAAATAGGAAATTTTTGAAAAATTTAGGAAATTTTTGAAAAATTTCCTATAAAAAATAGGTAATTTTTGAAAAATTTCCTATAAAAATAGGAAGTTTTTGAAAAATTTCCTATAAAAATAGGAAATTTTTGAAAAATTTCCTATAAAAATAGGAAATTTTTGAAAAATTTCCTATAACAATAGGAAATTTTTTGAAAAATTTTCTATAAAAATAGGAAATTTTTGAAAAATTTCCTATAAAAATAGGAAATTTCCTATAAAAACAGGAAATTTTTGAAAAATTTCCTATAAACATAGGAAATTTTTGAAAAATTTCCTATAAATATAGGAAATTTTTGAAAAATTTCCTAGAAATATAGGAAATTTTTGAAAAATTTCCTAGAAATATAGGAAATTTTTGAAAAATTTCCTAGAAATATAGGAAATTTTTGAAAAATT
>OW121743.1:38959062-39211755 GCA_933228675.1 Stomorhina lunata | reverse complement strand
GAAGGGTATCGTATGGTCGGCTTGACCGACTATAGCGCTTTCTTACTTGTTTTAATAGAAATTAATAATTACAGAAATTGATGCTGTCGTGACTGGGATTTAAACCCAGCCAGAATTTGATATGATGCTTAGTAGTGATAACCATCCAAACCACGGCACCCTTAAAATGTCCAATTTTCCATGACTCCAACGGAGTCTGTTATATTTTCGGAAAAAAGTGTCGTTCAATCCAACGCACAGTGGGATGGTTTAAAAATAGAATGAAAATAATTCTTCTAAACCGTAAGGCATATTTTAACAAAATTTTACTTGAATATAGCTGAAGTGTTTGGGAGCATAAGCTTTCAACCTGGAAAGCCTACAATGTACTGGGGCGGCACAATCAGCCTCCAAAGTAGGGCATCTCGGACTCATAAATCTCTTAAAACTATATGTAATTGTCACTTGCCAACCGATTTGAAAAATCGTACTATATAACAAATATATAAGTTAAGATCTACAAAAAACATTGTTATATGCCTATGCTATCTATTACGGTTTAAAAGATATTCGAAAAATAAAATTTCAATTTTTGTCCCATACTGTGCCAATTTTTTACTTATATCTGGTCTATATATAAACCGATTTTCTTGATATAAAATTTTCTAAAAAAGAACAAAATTTCAAATATTTTACGATCAAGTAGTGCATTAAAAGCTTTACTAAGCAAAAAATTATAAGTGCTTAAATTTAATATTTAAAAAAATAAACCATACTTCCCCGTTTTTTTTGGGTAAAATGTATTTTTGGTGTTTTTAGTTATTTAAAAAATTTCTTAAGGAACATAAAACATAATTGTCCCAAAACATATCTAAGCAAATGTTGGCTGGTTTTTTTGGTGAGAAATTTTAATACCTTTATTCCTAAATTTAAATTTATCTCCTAGATATAACTGTTTCCGAGAAAATGTCCAAAAACCGAGATGTGTTGTTTTGTCAAAAATAATTTTGATCGAAAAATTAACCCTTCTCTAGAAAAGGTCTTTTTATACCCTTCACCAATAGGTGAAAGGGTATTATAAGTTTGTGATTCCGTTTGTAATTTTTTTTATTAGTGATCGTAGACCCCATAAAAATTATACCGATCGACTCAGAATCGGGAGGAGAATCGATTGAGCGATGCCCGTCTGTCTCTCTGTCTATCCGTCCGTCTGTCTGTCTGTCTGTTGAAATCAAGTTTCTGAAGCCCCTGGAGGATGGACCTACATAAATTGTATACCAGATTTTAGGATTTTCCCGCAATGAACGCTATTAAATTTCATTAAAATCGGTTTATAAACACCGAAAATATCGAAAAAATACCAAAAATTAGACGAAAATTTTAAAATTTTTGATTGAAACACACTTTTAAATAATAAGAGAAACAAGATACTCCTGGTGTACATGTGATAATATATTATATATCAGATTGTAGGAAATGGTTACCCAAAACACTCTCTAAAATTTTATCAAAATCGCTCCATAAACAACTGAGATATCGACAAAACACTAAATTTGATGTATCGCAAATTGCCCAAAGTACGCATTAGAGAAAGTTTGTTGAAAAAATGAAATGCAGAAATAGGAGAACCATCCTCCTGGAGCACGGGCATACATAAATTTTATATCAGATTTTAGGAAATTCCCCCGCCAAGCACGTTATTAAATTTTATCAAAAGCGATCAATAAACAACTGAGATATCGCCAAAACACTACTTTTGATGTACAGCAAATTGCCCAAAGTACGTGTCTATGAAATTTTGTTTACATTTTGTAAGTATTGTTTCAGCGATATCTCATGGGGGATCTGGATCTGATTATGAATTCAAATTGATCTACTCAGAATTGGCTGGAGAATCGATTTCGCGACGTCCGTCTGTCTGTCTGTTTGTTTGTATGTCTTCCCGCCCGTCTGTTTGTCTACCTGTGTGTCCGTTTGTCTGTTGTAGTCAAGTTTTTGGAACTCCTGTTTTGTCGATATCTCAGATGTTTATTTTGATGAAATTTAATAGCGTTCTTCGCATTTGTGGTAGATATAATTTAGCGTTAAAGTGATATTTCAGGTGTTTTGATCGACAATGATGAAATTCAGGGTGGGACGATAACCTAAAATTGTATGTAGAATGCATGTGGGTATACCTTCCAGCAGCTCCACAAATCTGATTTTAGCAGACAGACACACTGCATTAATCTTAATTTTGTGTCTGACTTTTGATCATTATGATAATATTTGAGAATGTATTATATATCAAATTATAGGTAATCTTCCTAGGAAGTACGAAAAATGGAGCTAAGTACATGATTTGCGTTCAAAACCTACATATGGGCAAAAATCAAACAGTTTTTATTCCTTTGAAACCGACTTTCAAGCGAATAATTTGTGTACCCTTAGGAGTTCGGAAAATCAAATTAAAGTAACTGCTGTATACTGAACACAATATCTTAGCAGCGCAAACTTTCGCTTCTAAGCGTAATTGTCATGCAAATTAAAAAAAAATGTTAAAAAAACGATTGAAGCATTGAAGTTTTTCTTCATATTTCGTCTTCTTCTGCATTCGTTTTAACATTTGGACAAAAGTCGTTGTTCTACGAAATAGACACCACACTTAGGGGATAAATCCACTTCCCTCAAAATTTTAATTTTTTCACTTCTAATAGACAAACGTCGTCAGCGTAATGAATGTCGTCTAGTCTGTCGTGAAGACCCCAGGAGATACCATGTTGCACAAACATCGAGTTTTTCAATACAACATCAAGAACTGTATTAAATGGCAATGGGACAGCACACACCCTTGGCGGAATCCTACCCTCACACTGATTGGTTGGCTCTGACAACCATCATGCAGAATACAGCAGAACGCGTTATTGTAGAGCTCTTTGATAAGTCGTATAATCTTCTCAGGTACTGCTTTGCATCTTAAAGCTTCCCAAATGGCGCTGTGCTCTAATGTATCAAATGCACGTTTAAAATCAATAAACAGTAGGTAAAGGGGAGATCGCCATTCAACCGATTGTTCCACAATAACCCTTAGGCTATTGATGTGATCAATGCATGATTTATTTGGTCTAAAGCCAGCTTGTTCGCGTTTTAACTGTGGTTCGACAATGGATGATATGCGACTGTGCAGAATATGGACTATGACTTTATTGACCATGTTAAAAAGAGAGATGCCCCTCCAATTCGAGCAGTCATGCAAATTTCCTTTTTTGGGATTTTTATAATTAGACCTTCTCTTATGACATTTGGGAGTCTTTCACCAGACCAGTATTTTATTATCAACGGGTTTAAAAGCTTTGTGGATAGTATTGTGTCAGCTTTTAATAATTCGGGTAGTATTCCGTCCATACCTGCAGGTTTTTCAGACTTAAGGCGTTTAATTGCGGCAGTTATTTCTAGAGATGTTGGTTTTGATGTATTAAACTCGTTATTTGTGTGGTGCTCAGAATCGCAATCACATATTTTACAGCACTCAGACGGATTGACTGATAATAGCTTTTTGTAGTACCATCCACATATATAATAGTAAGCAATATCGGCCTTACTGGTACTGTTTCTAACTACTTTCGTTCAACAGTATCCTTTATATCCTCAAACATTTTTTTTTAAGCCTGATCAATTTAGAACAGTTTATTTTACACAATCCGCTAACAAACTTTCAGCGCTTCATAAGGAAATATAATATTTTGTACCTCCTGTTGAACAGATCGAAATCCATGTTCTTTTTATAATAGTTAGCCTATTTCGCTATAGTGTATTATTTGTACAATCGTCTTTTGTATTAATGCCGGTACTTTGGTTAAAAAAAGTGACTGGAACTGTGAAACAGCCTCTTCCGCTCCTCTGTATATGAAGAAACGGCCAAGCAAACCTGGCTTTATTTAGTTAATTTATCTTTTTTCCATTAAATCTTTTAAACAAAAATATCATTAGCAAAGTCAAAAAGTCACACAAAGACAGACGAATGCATACAGAAGTTAAATAGCGAAACAATTTAATTAAATGCCTTTTATTTATTTATTATTTTCTTTTCTGTTGCTGCTGTTGTCAGTTTTATGACAACTTCAAATGGGTCAGTTGTCATTTTTATCTTCCTCTAATGTTTGTCGTTTGTCTTCGTAATTTTCGAGATTATATTTCAAATGTTATTTAAATGATGTTGTCTTAATAAAATTATAAAGGAAATAAATTTTATTATATAAAAATAAAAAAAATGGTCAGAGAAATTAAAATTTAATGAGGTCTTTTAAGTTTTTGTATAAAGTAATGTTGGAGATTGTTTTTTATGATATAGATTGAATTACTCGGACTTAAACGTATACGTATCGTTACGACTTAAATGTTCTGTTTATTAGATTTTTGTGAACATAGGTATTATTTTTTAGCTTTTATAATCTTAGATTAGATATGAGTACATAACTAGGGACTGTGAGATTATGAATAAGTACATGGGTGCGTTCGAATTTCATTTTCTTAAATTCTCACTATCATTTTTATATAGAATAAGTATAAGTAGCTTCTACAGCTTCGGGTGTACGTTCTTCCAGCATATGGTTTTATATCTTGAAACATGCTCATTGGAAACTTATCACCTCTGACCTTAAAAAGCTCTTTTGGCAATCCATCGTCACCCACAGTTTTGTAATTTTTCGGTTGGATAATTGCTAATCTATTCTTAATTTTATTTATTCTGTGCAATAAAAAAATAGTCTGCAAGGGAGGACAAGAGAATGTGGATTGATGAACAAGCGAGCCAAGTTGAATTAGCTGTAAGTAAGGGCGACATGAAGAGCTTATATAATATATCAAGGGCGTTGTGTGGCAAGCTCACGCAAGATGGGACCAACTGTCCATCTTGAGCAGTAGCGGTATACTTCTCTCAACTCCGGATGAACAAATAATACGCTGGGTGGAACATTTTATGTAGAGTTTGCAAAAAACCGTGAAAATGAGAAACCGCGGTTTCGGTTTTAAAACACCCAAAACCGGCCGGTTTCGGTTCGGTTTTCGGTTTTTTAAATATAACTATTTCGATCTAAATTTGTAGACAAATTTAGATAATTTCATAAAAACAAAGTAAAAGGAATATTTATAAAAACTCATATTTATAATTTAATACTAAAATTTACGAAAATAGTTCAGGTCTTTAAATATAAGGGATTTCTTAAATAAGTCTTTTTTCTTTTGGAGAAACTGCAGAGCCCCTTTAGCGTGAATAATAAATAATTGCATCCGAGCGACAAATTGCTTCAATAGTTATTTTTACTAACTTTAAAAGAATTTACAATTTCAAAGCCGATAGAATAAAGCAAATATTATATAAGGTCGACAGCTTTTCGAAACTTTCATACTTTCTTTTAGAAATCTAAGAGAAAACTTAAAGTTAACTTTTAAACGCTTGTTTGTAAAATATTATTACGAACTGACGAATTTTTAAAATACCGAACAGTTTTTTTTACAGCCTCTAGGTTCAAATTTATATGGGCAATCGGTTTCAAATAAGTCAAAGTTTTATCGTCGCCATCTTTAAAATTGGCTTCACTTTTGTCGGTTTCAAATTCTTCCACATCTGGATTTATAAAAAAATTTTCATAAACAACATCCATGACCGCAAGACGAATTTGTGTACCAACCATAACTATAGCAGTATTTGATTTTCAGATACAAATTTGATATTGACAGCTGCTCTATCTATTTATTGTACATGCTACGATGTTTGTATTAAGTGAAATATTAAACTCCATTAGATTTGTCGAATGGTTTCTTGCGTTTTCTTGGAACTACACGTTCCTAAAATACGGCTGAGTCCCAGGTTATAAAATTTACCATGAGAATCGTGAATATTTACGTTCATATAACGTCTTCCCCTTGCACCTATCCCTTGTAAACACCTTTTGTTTTTTTCATTCTTCTGCTTCATCCCATAGAAAAATTACGTGCAAATTTATGATAAACTAATGTTATTTCTGAATTATACCAACAAAAAATTATGAAAAATAAATAGCTAATACCGCGGTTTTTTCCACGGCTTTCGGTTTCGGTTTTGAGGCATAAAAAACCGAGGTTTCGGTTTCGGTTAAAACCGAACTGCAAACCCTAATTTTAAGGCATACTGAAACCTTATATGACAGTATATTCAATGAAATTTCAGACAATCCACCAACAATACAAGAAGTGAAGAACGCCATTAAAAGCCTTGAAAGCAACAAGGGCCCAGGCAATCACAATATCTCAGAGGAGATGCTTTTATGTGATGTTGAAGGATAGGCCAGTCTGTGGCACCAATTTGTGAGTAAAATATGAGAAGAAGAAGCTCTGACAATCTATTGAAATGAAGGTTGTAAGGAACCTCCGGTTAGTCCGGACTTGAAGCTGGACTAGAGCTCGGTCGTGTCCAGGCTCCTTTACATAAAGGTTAAAAGAAACACTTAATTTTTTTTCTTTTATGGACACTTTTTTTCACTTTATTGTTTTACGTTTTGTATTCACTTTAGCTCTTACAGACTATGTTTTTATTTACTAGGTTTTATTGAGAAGCTGGATTGCTGTCACTTATAGGGAACCAAAGTGTTGGCAAGGCGAGAGAACTTAACTAGTTTAGTTGCGAGTGTTTTCTTTCAGGACACGAACTAGTTACTCCTAGCTTTACCTAGCCTACAATAATCTCCCTATGTACTTCCGAGTGAGACTTCCAGGAAGTTAATCTCCTAATCTTTGCTTCTACCGATAAGAAAACCGGTACCCTATTCTGGAATTTGATGTTATCAAATTCACCTTCTTATAGATTTGGCCCTATGTCTGAATTCGATGTAATCAAATCCAATATCACTCCTCTTTACTGATTGGAAAACCAGTACTCGCTATCTGAATTCAGATTTCCCCATTCTGCTACACTGACTCTAGGCTGAAATTATGTTATCACTTCAACTTACCGATATCTCTGTCTTGCCACCACGTCTTCCACGTTCGGCTGTAAAACTACAATTTTCCTTATCTATCTTATACTATCATTTTTTGGCTACTTCGCGCTTGGTGTGAACCGACAGCGGTTGAAATAACTTTACAACATATATTTCTGTCAAACTTATTCCTAATGAAGCAACACCTTTGATCATCATCTTGTTGTAGCTCGCTATATTTTAAGTTGGCTTCTAGGCCTGACTATCTATTATCGTCTTGGCTTCCTCTTGGCATCACTTGCCTTTTTTCTCTAGGCAGCACTTGTATTCCTTCTTTTAGCATCACTTGGTTTTCTCTTGTAATTGACATCCTTTTGGAATTGCTGAAACGAAAAGACACTTTGGCAGATGTAATCTGCCCCCATCAAAATAGATGTAATCCATTGGCCCACTAGGAAAACTACATATGTAAAAATTCATATTTTTCCCTTTATTTCTACAACTGTGTGGCCACAATTTTACACAAAATTTGGGTCCTCACAAGGTATACCAATCAAAATACCCAAAACAGATGACCCAAAAGACTGCAATAACTACAGGGGTATAACACTTCTTTCAATACCGAGCAAAATACTAAGTCGGGTAATTTCGAACAGAATATGCAGTTTTGTCTACATTCCGCGAAATTAAATTTGGCTTCGGAGAGAACAGTTCTTGGGTTGATCTAATCAACACAGTATAGTATATATGTATAGTACAGGGTGGCCCAGAAAGACCGAAGTGGTGTGAATTCCTTATAACTTTTTTATTATAATTTTTTTTTTTCTTTTCTTTTCAGTATTTTGTAAAGAAGACTTGGATAATTTATAATGGAGCAATACACAATTGAACAACGTGCCCAAATTGTTAAAATTTACTTTTCAAATCAACGGTCCATTGTGTTGACTCAGCGTGCATACCGTCGTCAATTTAATGTGCGGGTTGCACCCTCTCAGTCAACAATAAACCGTCTGGTTGCAAATTTTCGAGAACAAGGAGCAGTAAGGAACCTTCCTGGTCCCGGCAGACACCGAACTGTCCACACGGCTGACAATATTCAAGTGGTACAGGAGAGTATTCGGGAGGATCCAGAAACATCAATCAGGAGACGTTCGTCACAACTGGGCCTCTCAAGAACGTCGTATGGATTGTTTCCATACAAAATTCAACTTGTCCAAGAATTGAAACCAACAGATTACCAGCAACGACTTGACTATGCAATTTATTTCCAGCAAAAAGCACAAGAGAATCCAAATTTTATTCATAACTTAATAATGAGTGACGAAGCCCATTTTCAATTAAATGGGTTCGTTAACAAGCAAAACTGTAGGATATGGGCTACGGAAAACCCGAGAGTACTTCATCAACGACAATTGCACCCAGTTAAGTGTACCGTTTGGTGCGGTGTTTCTTCAGAAAGGATCATTGGCCCATTTTTTTTTGAAAATGAACAAGGTGTCGCCATTTCCGTCAATGGTGATCGATATCGGGCCATGTTGCAAAATTTTGTAAGGCCAGCCGTGGAAAACCATCCGCAAATATGGTTCCAACAGGATGGAGCCACAGCGCACACTGCGAGGGCCACAATGACTCTTTTACGCGACATATTTGGTGAAAGAATAATTTCTCGTAACAGCAATTTTAATTGGCCTCCGCGGTCCCCGGATTTAACCGCTCCAGACTGTTTTCTTTGGGGCTATTTAAAAGGAAAAGTTTATGTTAATAAGCCTAGGACTATTGAGGAGTTAAAAACCAATATTCGAGAAGAAATTAACAACATACCACCGGAAGTTTTGCGAAAGGTCATGGGAAATGTGTTGGAAAGAGCACATTTGTGCGAAGCAGAATATGGCCACCACTTGCGGGATATCATTTTTAATAACTAATCCAAAAATATTCCCCATAAATTTAATGTATTTAAAAAAAAATTAAAAAAATATCTCTTAAATAAAAAGTTATAAGCAATTCACACCACTTCGGTCTTTCTGGGCCACCCTGTACTAAAGCAATGTAATGAATCCCGCACCCCCTTTTACCTAGCGTTTATCGACTTTAGGAGCTATGTATGGAGAATTCTGGAAAATCGTAAAATGCCAATGAAAATTCTTAACTTAATTCGGGCAACATATGTAGATTTTAAATGTCGCGTCTAATACAAAAGTAAATTGTTAATTCCGTTCGAAGTTTCTACTGGAGAAAACAAGGATGTATCTTGTCACCTATACTTTTTATCCTCGTCATTGACAACAATGGACACCCTTTAAACAATTCGAGGCCTTGGAATATGCTGCTGACGTATGTCTTCTAAGCCAAAACTCAGGTCACCTTCAAGAAAACACTAACGGTACCACTGTTGAATCTCGGACAGCTGGGCTAGAAATCAATATTTCCACCACAAAGATTATACCTGGAGGCTATGGCGCAAATTCGTCATTTTTTAATGTGGATAACGAGATTTTTGGATGTGTAGGTACCTTTAATTATCTTGGATGTTTGGTATCTACAAATGGTGGGAACGACGAGGATTCCCATTCTTCGAACTATTTGCAAATCTCGACAAATATAAACAACAACAACATACAACTCGAATGTAAAGTCCATCCTGTATTATGGTTACGAAACTAGGAAACACACAAATGCCATCGATAAGCGCCTACAAACCTTTGCAAACAATCACATAAGAAATGAAAATCTACTAAGCGCGACAAACCAAATCCTTACTTCTGCAGAGGTATATGAAAGGAAATAGCCGTGGATAGGCCACACGTTTACAAGGCCAAATACCAACATTGCTCAACAATTGCTTCGTTGGAGTCCACAGGATAGCGGTCGTCGTGCTGGTGCCCCTGCCAGAACTTGGAACGTGGAGAAGATCAATAAATGAGGAGTTTTAAGCAGCAAACTATTCATGGAATGACATATGCCCAATATTTCGCAATAGAGTTCGATATAAACGATGGTTGAGGCCCTATGCTCTAGTGGGAGTCAAGGATGACAGAAGAAGTAGATGACTTAGTTGTTTTGATGTTGATCTAAAGACCAGCTGGAGCAGCACGAGAGGCAAGGTTTTAAAATTTAGATTGCAGGCTAGTGAGAGAACAGACATACGTCGTCAGCGTAATGAATGCCATCTAGTTAATCATGAAGCTGGGGTCTTCATACCATATTGCCCAGATATCGAGTTTTTCAATACCAAGAACTATATTAAATACAAATGGGGACAGCTTGTTGGCGTCTAAGCTGTGGTGCGACTAGGACGCTTTGCGACTGTGCGGAATATGGGCTATGGCTTGATTGACCATGTTAAGAAGAGTGTCCAGTTCGAGCAGCCATACAGATTTCCTTTTTTTTTATCAAAGGTTTTAAAAGCTTTGTGCATAGCATTGTTTAAGCTTTTAACAATTCAGGTGGTACTTCGTCCGTACCTGCAGATATTCTAAACTTAAGGCGTTTAATTGCAATGGCTTTAAATTACATTTAAATTAAAGCTTATGATAGGTTTATGTAATTATACCCACCATCAAAAAGAATGGGGGATATATTGAGATTGTCACTCCGTTTGTAATTTCCTTAATATTGGCTCAAAAACCAAAATTGAAGTACATTCTGAATCCTTATGAAATTCTAAGACGATTGAGTGATGTCCGTCTGTTTGTCCATCTTTCCGTCTGTCTGTCTGTTGTCGGCACGATAAAACCTTAACGAAAAGATATAGGTCACTGAAATTTGGTACAGATATTTTTCATTTCTTGGAAAATGTTGGTATTGAAATCGGGAAAAATCGGTTCACATTTGACAATAGCTCCCGTATAACCTCGTTTAGCCTAATCGTTTATTTGTTAATAAATGACAAATTATAACAGCTATGATGATTTGGTATATAGAAGTTTTACATTAGCCCTAGGCAGCGTATAAAATTTCATCAAAATCGGTTCACATTTAGTCATAGCTCCAATACAAAAACTTACGAAAAAAATTACTAAAAGTATTACAGTTATAACCACTAAATTTGGCACAAGAAAGTCTTATATGAATACCAGCCAGTCACAATCGGTCACCATTTGACCATAGCTCCCATATAAAAAACTTATGGAAACACAAAAATACATAAAGAAAAGGTTGTTTATGTCCGTCTGTCCGTCAAATAAAATCACGATAGCGCCTTAACGAAAATAGCTAGAGGGATAAGATATCCAAAAGTATTTTGGATATCTTGAAAAAGATGTGTGTTGAAAATGGACAAAATCGGTTCAAATTTAGTTAGAGCTCCCATATAACCCCGCCCTGGGAAACACATTAATGCTGATAAATTGAATACAATTGTAATAGCTATGACGATTAAATTTAAAATAGGGATCAGTTTATCAAATTTTATAGGAATCAGTCCACATTTCACTTTAGCGTTCATATAAAAAACACTCACGGAAACCAAAAATTTTAGCAAAGGCCAGTTAAAAGCTATTAAATTAGAAACTATGATAGCTATGGCCACTAAATTTTGCAAGAATAAGCTCTATATATAAACCAGCCAGTGTGTAAAATTTTGTAACAATCGGTCAACATTTGGCTATAATTCTTATATATATATATATATATAACATCCCCTTTTTATACCCACCATCAAAAAGAATGGGGGGTACATTGAGATTGTCATTCCGTTTGTAATTTCCTTAATATTGGCCCAAAAATCAAAAACGATATACATTCTGAATCCTTATGAAATTCTAAGACGATTGAGCGATGTCCGTCTGTCTGTCTGTTGAAATCACGATAACGCCTAAACGAAAGGAGCTAGCTCAATGAAACTTAGTAAAAAGATTCTTTATCACTGAGAAAATTTTGGTATTGAAATTGGGAAAAATCGGTTAACATTTGATCATAGCTCCTGTATAACCTCGCCTACTCTAATCGCTTATTTGCTAATAAATGACAAACTATAATAGCTATGATGATAAAATTTGGTATATGGCAGTTTTGCATAAGCCTAAGCATAAGCAGCATATACAATTTCATCAAAATCGGTTGACATTTAGTCATGGCTCCCATACAAAAAACTTACGCAAACAGCCAAAATTTCACCTAAAATACACTTAAATGCCAACCTCGCCTACTCTAATCGCTTATTTGCTAATAAATGACAAACTATAATAGCTATGATGATAAAATTTGGTATATGGCAGTTTTGCATAAGCCTAAGCATAAGCAGCATATACAATTTCATCAAAATCGGTTGACATTTAGTCATGGCTCCCATACAAAAAACTTACGCAAACAGCCAAAATTTCACCTAAAATACACTTAAATGCCAATAAATCTAAAACTATAACAGATATAACCACTAAATTTAGTACGAGGAGGTCTTATGTCAATGCCAACCAGTGTACAAAATTTCGTCGCAATCGGTCACCATTTGACCATAGCTCCCATATAAAAAACTTACAGAAACACAAAAATACAATAAGAAAACATGGTCTATGTCCGTCTTTCCGTCAGAGAAAAGCGCGATAGCTCCTTTTTTGATATATTATAGAAACTGTGTGCTAAAAGTGGGTAAAATCGGTTCACATTTAGTTATAGCTCCCATATAGCCCTGCCCCGGGAATCACATTTATGCTAACAAATTGAATAAAATTGTAAAATCTATGACTACTACATTTAGAACAGAGAAGTTTTATGCAACTTTCAGTCAGTATGTAAAATTTTGTAGGAATCAGTCCATTTTTGACCATATCTTTTATATAAAAACCGCTCCCGGTAACCACTAAAATGCCAAAAACGCCAGTTAAAAGCTATTAAATTATAAACTATGTCAGCTATGGTCACTAAATTTTGCACAAATAAACTTTATATTAATACCAGCCAGTATGTAGAATTTTGAAGCAATCGGTCAACATTTGGCTATAGTTCTTATACATATAGCATCCCCTTTTTATATCTACAATCAAAAAGATTTAGAGGTACATTTAGTATATTAAGATTGCGTCTACGAAATTAGATAGCTATCAATCAATGTTAGGTCCAGACTTTATACACGGTAGATGCATTAGGATCTCCTTACAAAATATATGTACCTGCCGTGTTGCTATCAACATGTTTATGGCACAATGAAACAACTTATTAATGTAAAACTATATTCGGTTATGGAACAACATTTTGTCCAAGGTAAATACTTGAGAAACCACTTAGATACTTTTAAATGTTAAACTATAGTTACTACCACTGCAACCGAGTTTAGTCCAAATATATTACCAACAATACCACATTTGGTCAACATTTTGAATTAGATGCACTCTCGTACAACTTGATGGTGGGTATGCAAGATTCGGCACAGCCGAATAACACTCTTACTTTTTATATCTACAATCAAAAAGATTCGGAGGTACAAGCAGCATATTAAGATTATAAATATGGTAGATGCATTAGGAACTCCTAACAAAATATATGGACCAGTCGTATTACTATCAGCTTCTTTTTCCTAACTAAATATTAAGCTAAACGAAAAGTATTTAACAATTTATTAATGTAAAACCATACCCGGTTACGATAACGAATTGTGTTCAAAGTTAATAAATACTAGGGAACCCACTTACATACTTTTAAGCGTTAAACTATAATGCTTCTGCAACCAAATTTAGTGCAAATATTTTGCTAACAGAACCAAGTAGCGTAACAACTTTTTTCGAATTTGGTCCACATTTTGAATTAGCTGCACCCTCGTAGATACGAGTATATGAGAGATACTTCTAAATTTAACACAACTTGATGGTGGGTATATAAGATTCGGCACAGCCGAATATAACACTCTTACTTGTTATATCTACAATTAGAAAGATTTGGAGGTACATTCATTGTATTAAGATTGCACCTATGAAATTAGATAGGCATCAATCAATGTTCAGCCCAGACTTTATATATGATGAAGACTTTATATATGGACCTGCCGTATTACTATTAACGTGTTTAGCCTAACTACATATTAAGTACAACGAAAAGTATTTAACAACTTATTATGAGACCGAATTTTGTTCAAAGTAAATACTGGGAAAACCACTAAAATATTTTTAAATGTTGAACTATAAAGCTACGGCAACCGAATTAAGTCCAAAGGTTTTACCAACAATACCAATTAGTTTAGCCATTTTTTCAGTTTTGGTCCAGATTTTGAAAAGGCTGCACACTTGTAGATATATGAGATATGTTTCTAAATTTAACACAACTTGATGGTGGGTATAGAAGATTCGGCACAGCCGAATATAGCAATCTTACTTGTTATTTATTTTATACTGTTTCTTCTCTGGGTGAGTATTTTACAGCACTCAGCCGGATTGACTGATAGTAACTTTTTGTAGTAGCCTTCTTTTGAAATAGATCAAGTCGCCCTGCTCATTCATCAATGGCTTTGAATTACAATTAAATTAAAGCTTATGATAGGTTTATGTAATTCAGTAACTAAAATACTTAATATAATTTAAGTTTACACTATACTTACGTTAGAGTAATGGGCCTTATTCCCTTAAGGCAAAATATTGTATATAAAAAATATTTAAAAATTTATCTTTTATTCTACAAATTGTAAGAATGCTGATAATGAGCTTTAACTGTCTGAGTAGCTTCGTTGTGCAAATTTTAATGATAATTGCTTTAAAAATTATATTATATAGCCTAACATTTTAACATCCGCCTCTTGCATGTAGATAATCTTTATGAGGGAAACCTTTTATATCAACTTTCCTTACGATATCTGCTAATAACTATAAAAAAAGGTGTTTAAGCTTCATAAAATTTGCACAGTCTTTTGGCATTAGTTCAATAAATACATATCTTGTGGCGTGTAATTTAGCAAAACTCAAAAGCTCCTTCAACTTGTTAAAGTTACCACGTAATTTTGAATCAAGCGATAAAAAAATTACGTGATTTACTAGATGATAATTGAGTGTGAGTAATTTTAAAAATAACAAATTTTTCTTCATAAAAAAACATAACATTTTCTCTAAATTTTCCGTTTTATCTGAAAACTTGATTAAAAATTGTTAAGGTTTCATTTTTATATTATTTTTACATCTCTAATCCATTAGTATCTAATAATAAAAATCTTATAAAATCATATAAAATGTTCCTTTTTTCTGTGTTTATTTGTATGTTTTTTTTTTTGGGCTGGAGGGTTGGTGTAAATTATATAACTTAAGTGCTTTCTTTTCATTGTATTGCAAAATATATAAGGAAAAGTGAACAAAAAAAAGTCTTAAATAAAATTCTATAGAAAGTTAAGAAATAAAGGCAAAAGGCATTGATGCGTAAGATCTGCCTCAAAAAACAAAGCGAAAATATTGTCGAAACCGGCAAAAGGGGGAAAATATATGTCTCTGCTACTATTTTGCAGTTATTTTTCATACGTCCATTGGCACAGGCAGCCAACAACCAGTTTATCAAGCCAGATACATGACTCCATGACTTATATGAAGTCAGTTCTAATAGGTTATATTTTTATATATAGCCAAAGGGTAAAATTTTATATTATGTGTAATTTAAAAGCCCTTTGCCAAGACATTAGATTTTCTCAACAGTTTTTTTTTAAATATTTTGCGTAGACACAAAGATATGCCAGTAAAGATATCATAGTTTCTTTGAGAACAAGGGACCCTATGATACAGGATAAATTATTTACTAAACGGAGTAAAAGTGAACCAGTTGAACATAAGTTTTGCTAAGTTTTAATTATCTAGATTGCTTTGAACAGCCAACCAATATCGAAATAAGTAAGATCGCCTATATCTCCAACGAATATGAGCACAGATTAAATCGTTTTTAAACGCGAAAGCTACGCAAGGGCGAACACGAACACAGACTCTGCAGACTGCATGGCTTTTAATCAAACGGCTTTTTTACGGATATATGCAAGAGTACAACGGAACACCTGTAAACCACCGCTTAGCATACCAGAGGTCATAAGTTCGATTCCCGTCCAGACTCATTTGAAAATATGCAATTAAAAAACAAGTAAGAAAAGCTATAGTCGGTCAAGCCCGACTATATCATGCCCTTCACTACTAAGGTCAAATATCTACAAACAATAAAAGAGTTTTCCTTAAGTCTTAGAGACTTAACTATGTGCTATTTTTTCAAAATTTCGAGATTTGTGTCATTTCCGGCTAAGGGTCTGATATGGGAGCTAGTGTCAATTGTGGACCGATTGTTACCAAATTTTGGTAATTGGTTAATATTTACAAAATATTTACCAATGCAAAGTTTTAAGTAATCAAATGTATTTATCTTTAGAGTTATTAACGTTTATGTGCATAAATGTGTATAAACGTCTTTTGAGAATGTGTCTTGTATGGGAGGTATGGTCAAATATGGGCCGATTTCTACACAATTAGGTTCACTGATTAAGCTTATGATAAGCAATATTTGTGCTGAATATTATTAAAATACAGCTAAATTTGTGGCTGTAAAGGACCAACAACTCTATTCCGGGAAGGCATCCCTATGGGAGGTAACCGAAATAGTAATCCGATTTCGCCCAAAAAGTATACGGATCGTCCTTGGACCAAAATATGAGCCTGTGCCAAATTTGATCTAATTATCTTTAAAGTTACGACCTGTAGAATAATAACAAGCTTACATGGATAACCGGCCAGCCACCCAGCCGGACGGACATCATTAAAACAACTCAGAAAGTGATTCTAAGTCGATTGTTATACTAAAAGGTGGGTCTCAGACCAATATTTCTATGCGTTACAAACATCAGCACAAACCCAATATACCCTTTCCACCTATGGTGGTGAAGGGTATAAAAAGTGCTTCACCTCATAACCCAGTTAGCCACTGGTTATTAAGTATTAGGCTATGTAAAACCGAGAAGTACCCCTTGTTCCAATTCGAATGTCGTGGGAATGTATGTATGTACAACGGGACCCCACTCTTCGACCATTTTGTTACTGTGGACATTTTAGAACTCCAAATGATTGCACAAATGGGCTACTTGAGAGTTAATAGTTTATCCCAATGGAAGTACCTAGTAGCAAGTGATTTGCCCCCGAACCAGAGCAAACGGTGGCTAGTTTTATATTAGTTTCAGTGCACTAAATTTTCGATCATAACATTCTCAGAAAACCTTCAAATCTTATATAATCTAAACTAAAGGTAGGATCACATGATTGACACAAAGCACCAAATATTAGTATATTTCAAGGTAAGGATTTGAACACTCATTTCACACATTTGCTCATGTGCAAAAATTCCTTTTTATAAAAATCTCGCACACAGCCATGGGTATTAACAAATTTTTCTTGTACATTCATCTCTTACTCGTGTTGACAAGAGTAAACTTTTTCTACACAAGTCACGATCAACTAAAAAATGAAAACCACATTTTGTGTGCCACTCACAAAAAATATTTTACACGACTAGCGCACGACTTGCCCGTGAGTGGCACATTAGAAGAAATATTAACTAAATTTCTGCTTTGTTAAAGAAAAGACAAAAACAAAAAACACAAGAACAAAATCAAATTAGTTTTATTGAATGATCATGATATTTACGAAAATTAAAAAAGTTTTCGGCTGTGTTAGGTTTAAGAAACACAGCGGGAAATATCGCAAGGCCTTTAAACAAAAGTGCATAGAAATACATATACATAGGTATTTTTAATATTTAATGATTCAATCTGTTTTTTATTTATCAAAAACCGCATTGATAAATAAAAAATATTACATTATTTATTTTTCTGCAATTTTTTCACAGTACAAATCTCTAGGCCTCGTAACCGTAGATTTGTCCTGCTGAAAATGTAAAAGACTCAATTGTAATTAACTAATAATGATAATTAACTAAATTAAAAATGAATGAATGACAAATGTGGATGCTCATGCGCCTGCTTATGTTGAAGTTTAGTTTAGTCGTGCGCATGAGGAAATGATTTTTAAATTTTATTCACTCTTCACGCGCGAGAGTTGTATAAGTTAATCTTTAGTCATAATTGTGTGTAACAAAACAAAAAAACATTACTCACAACTCTTGAGAAAGTGCTGAATTTAGGCAAATGAGCTTCACACTCGTGAATATTTTCTTACCCTGGTATATTTTATATTCCAATCGTATGATGGGACAATTTATTGTCTCATACGCAATTTAAGAAAAAAAATGACAAAATGCGTCAATATTTTTTGTGTTCTCGTGAGTCAATCAAATGAGACAATTTACGGCAATAGTTCCTATTTTATTATAATCAAATTGATTTGTGTGATTCTACGGTTAAAATTTCTTTCATGATAATTAAAATATATGCAATTTTCCTTTTTTTTTTAGAGAAAAGATCTTCTTTACCAAAGAAATACATAGATTAAATTCTTAAAAAATAAGCCAATATAAAATATCAAAATTTCTCATATTTGCTGTTGTTGTTTCTCATATTTGATGTTAGTACAAATCGTGGAGTGGGACAATTTCTGCCACTTGATAGTTTTGCGCCAATTCGCGACAATCAAATTTATGTACAACACGTAAGGAAATGTTATAGTCGGTCAAGCCCGACCATACGATACCCTTCACCACTAAGGTCAAAGGTGTTCTTTTTCCTGTATAAAGACAAATATTTGCTAAATTTTGCCATCATACAAACATTTTCTCAAAATTTATATATTAAAGCTGTTTTCGTCATTTGGACTTATTTGAGAGCTTAAGTCAAATGTGGACCGATTATTTCGAAATTTAGCAAATTGATTACAGTTTTTACAAAAATTATGTTTGTAAAAAATTCAACTTCTAATTCTCATTATCTCCAGATTAACTACCGTTTTAGTGATTTTTGTCTCATTTGGAGCGTTTTGATAGAAGAGTTTGTATGGGAGCTATGGTCAAATGTGGACCGATTTTAACGAAATTCCGTACGGTGGTTGTTTTTTATATAAGCAGTATTTGTTTCAAATTTCATGAAAAAATATTGATAAATATCAATGTGGGACCTATGGAAGGTAAATAATGAACCGATTTTGGCGAATTTAAATAGCCATGGTCCCACTATCAAAAAAAATTTCATTAAAGTATCTTTAGAATTGCAAAATGTACTTTGACTACATGGTTTACATGGGGGTCCAGCAAGCTAGCCAGATGAACGGACGGACTGACATCGCTAAATCGATTCAAGACGTGATTCTAAGCCTATTGGTATACTAAAAGGTGAGTCTAAGACAAATTTTGTATGCGTTACATACATCAGCACAAACTTATAATACGCTTTCCACCTATGGTGGTGAATTGTATAAAATTACATAAACTTATTGCAAAAACTGTACACTTTTCTGTATTCAAAAATGTTCGCTTAAATTTCAGTATTCTTTCTAAAATTTAAGACTAATTTTTGTTTGTTAAGAAATAGTTTTTTAGGAAGTAAATAAATATCCTTTAAAAGCTATATCAGAAGAGTAACGAAAGATAGGGCCTTTTTATTATCCTCCTTAATAATTAATGTCTCTATGTCTGTCTAACGTGTGTGTTCTAAAAGCCGAAAAATATGAAACAAATCGTTTTTAACTTTATTCAGGTTTTAATGGCAGCAATAAATAATACATTAGAATTTCTTTTATGTTCCAAAAGTCAAGAAAATATAACAAAAAAACGAAAATTAAACAACATTTTCTAAAGGCATTTGATGAATGGAAATAGATAAAGTAGGCGCACAGTGGGAATGATTTCAAAGTTTGCAATGCAAAGTCATTTAAAAAATATACTCAAAAGTCTTAAAGATTAAGCTAACTGTTAGGTTTTATTTCTTAAAAATATCATAAAATACAGTAAATTATTTTACACTTTCTTTTCTTCTTATTTGAACACAAATAAATTTATTTGTTCATTCCAAACAATTTAGTTTTTCTATCTATTATTTATTCTTTAATTTTCTTTCTGGAGGTAAATAGAATTCGAAGATGTTTTTTTTTCAAATACAATCCATAATTTCATTTAGTTAATTTTCTATTTATACCCTTGACCACCATAGGTAACGCATAGAAATATTTGTCTTAGACCCACCTTTTAGTATACCAATAGACTTAGAATCACTTTCTGAGTCGATTTAGCGATGTCCGTCCGTCCGTCCGTCCGTCTGGCTGGACGGCTGGCTGGACCCCCATGTAAACCTTGTAATCAAACTACAGGTCGCAATTCTAAAGATAATTTGATGAAATTTGGTATAGATAATTTTTTTGACAATGGGACCATGGCTATTGAAATTGGTCAAAATCGGTCCATTATTTATGGTACCTCCCATAGGTCCCATTTCCGGAATTGATATATTGGCCACAAATATCAATATTTTTTCATGAAATTTAAAACAGATACTGCTTATGTAAACTTAAATCACTGTATCAAATTTAGTTGAAATCGGTCCACATTTGACCATAGCTCCCATACAAACTCTTCTTTAAAAACGCACTAAATGAGACAAAAAATCACTAAAACGCTCGTAAATCTAAAGATAATGAAAATTTTGAGTTTATTTTTCGCATACGTAACAACTGTAGTCAACTTGCCAAATTTCAAGATAATCGGTCCACATTTGACTCTAGCTCTCATATAAGTGCAAATGACGGAAACAGGTTGAATATATAAGTTTTGAGAAAATGTTTGTATGATGGCAAAATTTAGCAAATATTTGTCTTTATACAGGAAAAATAACACCTTTGACCTTAGTGGTGAAGGGTATCGTATGGTCGGCTTGACCGACTATAGCGCTTTCTTACTTGTTAAAGAAGAGTTTGTATGGGAGCTATGGTCAAATGTGGACCGATTTCAACGAAATTTGGTACAGTCATTTAAGTTTATATAAGCAGTATTTGTTTTAAATTTCATTAAAAAATATTGATATTTGAGGCCAATATAGCAATTCCGGGAAGTGGGACCTATGGGAGGTACAATAAATAATAGACCGATCTTGACCAATTTCAATAGCCATGGTCCCATTACGAAAAAAGTTATATGTGCCAAATTTCGTCAAAGTATCTTTAGAATTGCGACCTGTAGTTTGATTACAAGGTTTACATGGGGGTCCAGCCAGCCAGCCAGACGGACGGACGGACGGACATCGCTAAATCGACTCAGAAAGTGATTCTACGTCTATTGGTATACTAAAAGGTGGGTATAAGACAAATATTTCTATGCGTTACAAACATCAGCACAAACTTATAATACCCTTTCCACCTATGGTGGTGAAGGGTATAAATAGTGATTAAAAATTATCTCAAAACTAAAAAATTTTAAATTAAAACTTTTCAACTATAGGCCATAAATTGGAATAAATAGGAGAGAGTAGTTGTTGAATAATCAGACTCACTTGGACTATGAAATTCATTCTAGTTCTTCGAAGCTTGTTTTTTTTTTTTCAGTCAATGACTGAAAAAGTTGTTATTGAATTTTCCATCTACAAATTGTACAGTATAAAAATACTTATTGAACAAAAATGAACAATATTTGATGAATAAAAGAACAAAGTGGCAAGAAATGTTTAGAACAAAATGAAATATGGAAGATAATTGGTTAATTCTTCTATGGTGTGAATTTTCTAATAGTAATTTAATAAATTGAAAATAAATTTTCCAAAGCATAAGCCTGAAATTTTGTAAAAATAGGTCAGTAGGTAAACATATTATTTCATCAGAAGAATAGTTGAAATATGATACAAGAAAATATGAGATACATAGAAGTTTGATATTCTTTTGATAAATTTGAAACAAATGTTTGACTTTTATATGGGAAATTCATTAAAGATGCACATTTTTTAAGAGATATTTTATAAAGTAAAGTAAAGTTTATATAAGAATTAGGTTACCTTTTTTGAAAGGTTAAAGGTGGTGCAAAAATTAATTTTCTTATAAATTTTCAACATTGTAATTTTACGTCATATCTATTTTTAGAACAGTGAAGTTGCGCTAGAAGCATTATTAACCCTTATGTGAACACCAAGGTATCCCGGTATCTTTAGCACTTTCATCTTAACTTTTTTAATGGATTACAAACTTCAAACTTTTTGTGAACTCCTAGCTATTGAAATAAATTAACTTTTAAGCTATGAAAACTTGAATAGGAGTTGTGGTCTAATTTATTTCTTACATTCTTTTTAGTACGCCAAGGTACTTGCGTACCTTTTTTATACATATCTATAAAAAATATTCGCGTCTATTTTTCTGACTGTATGTTGTCTGATATTAATGTCCGAATATGGATAATTAGATCAGAACGACTAAACCGAATTAATTAAATATATATATTCTTACTATAGGATTGTTTTTCGCTTTTTGAATTTTTTGAAAATGGACCAAGCAGGAACAGGGAAGAGAAAAATGGGGATGAAGTACCCTTTTTTTATTTGCATCACTTAAGAACGGCTGGCATGATGAAAACATTTGTTTTTTTTTTCTAAATGTTTGTCTTAGTCCAAGTTTGGATTCTACACAAAGAGAAATCTAAATTAATTATAAAATTAATTATAAAGAGAAAACCAAAATCGAAAAACGGCTGCACGGATATTGGTAAACAGTTTTTTGACTAAACGAACCTGATATCTATTCTTTATGAAATATTGCTGAATCCGAATTTGAAGTTAGAATGGTCAAAAGTAGAACAATTTCCGAGATATAGCAAAATAACTGTGTTTTGCGTTTTCAAAGAAGATTATGACACTTTACTTGAATTATTTTGAAAAATAGTATACCGATTTCTGTTTTCCTTCTTTTTGATGAAAGATAATGAAATTTTTGAAACAAACACTGATAGGGACAAGGAGTCAGATTCATTTGGTCCCGTTTTTCTTCAAATTTTGTAGTTTGTCTAGCGATTGTTTGAAGCTTTTTAATAAATATTTGTTGGCTGTTTGACGATTGTTTTAAAGTTGTTTGATGATATATTGCTGATTATAAATGTCCAGTATTTTTTATGGGTTAGTTTTAAATAATTGCAAAAATAAATATAATTTTTAAAAAATATGTATATAAAAGGAATACGACTTCATCTTCTCATCACGTGTAATACATTACAAAAAAAGTAGTGAAAAAAATTGAATTAGGACTTAATATTTCCTATAAAAGATAACAGGTACCATTTGTGCTAAGTGCGTGACCACCACTGTATATATAAGATTTGAGAAAATTTTTATACGATGGCAAATTTTAGCAAACATTTGTGTTTATACAGGAAAAAAACACCTTTGACCCTAGTGGTAAAGGGTATCGTAGAGTAGGGCTTGAACAACTATAGCATTCTTACTTGTTTTTTTTTTTTTTGATTTTTTAAAATGAGACTTTTGACACTTAAGTTAAGAGGCTTTAAGATTTATCATTTAAAACAAATGGACGTGGATTGTAATTCTCCGAAGTATTTATCGAGATCATGCATGCATTTTAAACGTTAAAAAATGTTAAGTTTACAATAATTTTCATACCCACCATCTAAAAGAATAGGGGTATATTGAGATTGTCATTCCGTTTGTAATTTCCTTAATATTGGCTCAAAAACCAAAAACAATATATATTCTGAATCCTTACGAAATTCTAAGACGATTGAGCGATGTCCGTCTGTCTGTTGAAATCACGATAACGCCTAAACGAAAGGAGCTAGCTCACTGAAACTTAGTAAAAATATTCTTTATCTCTGAGTAAATGTTGGTATTGAAATTTTGCAAAATCGGTTCACATTTGACCATAGCTCCCGTATAACCTCGTCTAGGCTAATCGCTTATTTGTTAATAAATGGCAAATTATAGCAGCTATGGGGACAAAATTTGGTATATAGAAGTTTTACATTAGCCTTAGGCAGCGTGTAAAAATCGGTTTACATTTAGCCATAGCTCCCATACAAAAAACTTACGAAAACAGCCTAAATTTCACCTAAAATACACTTAAATGCTAACAAATCTAAAAGTATAACAAATATAACCACTAAATTTGGCACAAGAAAGTCTTATGTCAATGCCAGCCAGTGTGCAAAATTTTGTCGCAATCGGTCAACATTTCACAATAGCTCCCATATAAAAAACTTATGGAAACACAAAAATACATAAAGAAAAGGTTGTTTATGTCCGTCTGTCCGTCAGATAAAAGCACTATAGCGCCTTAACGAAAAGAGCTAAAGGGACAAAATTTTACAAAAGTATTTTGGATATCTGGAAAAAGATGTGTGTTGAAAATGGACAAAATCGGTTCAAAGTTAGTTAGAGCTCCCATATAACCCCGCCCCGGGAAACACATTAATGCTGATAAATTGAATAAAATTGTAATAGCTATAACGATTAAATTTAAAATAGGGAAGTTTTATGCAATTTTTGATCAGTTTATCAAATTTTATAGGAATCAGTCCATATTTGACTTTAGCTTTCATGTGAAAAACACTCACAGAAACCAAAAATTTTAGCAAAACTTTGATAGCTATGGCCACTTTTGCAAGAATAAGCTCTATGTATATACCAGCCAGTGTGTAAAATTTTGTTATAATCGGTCAACATTTGGCTATAATCCTTCTTTTTTTTACCAACAATACCAATTAGCTTAGCGATTTTTTCAGTTTTGGTCCAGATTTTGAATTAGATTCTGAATTTAACACAATTTGGTGGTGGGTATATAAGATTCGGCACAGCCGAATATAACACCCTTACTTATTTCATATAGGTTCCCGGGTACCTTTCCGTGCTGTTAGAGGTGATTCTCTTGGTGTTCACATAAGGGTTAAAGCTTTTATATTAAATTTATAAATTTTTTTAAAGTTAATAATTTTTTTTTTAATTTTACAAATTTTCGTCCATAATTAATTATTTTAAATATTCTACATTATTATAATTTATTTAATAAATAGTATCGATGGCATATTATATCACACATGATACAATACTTCACGCAAATAAATATCAAAGTAAATAAATGCTACCTATCGACATACCTGACTCAATTAAATATATGTCACATCCTGTCATTTAAATATTCCTAGCAATGCTAAAAAAGCTAATAGTGATTGAAATAAGATCTATAATAATTACTTGGATTTATGTAGATTTAACACGAAATATCTGTTTATAGAAGTATTCTGTTGTATATATTAATGTATGTACCTTTAATGTATAATACCCTCCATCCCTTTTGGCAGCAATAAAAATAGTAATTCGTGAACATTAGAACTGCTCGGCTATAAAAGTTGCCAGGTCGCATATAGAAAATTAAGTTTTTAGTCACTTAAGGTAGTGCGGGTAATGTGGTAGAGGCTGGTAATATGGTATATTTTTAAAAAATAATAACTTTTTTTAAAAGAATAACGAAAATAAGCGTAATATTTTGCTTTTTTTTAGAGAAGAAATTAAGGAACCAGTAAAAAAATTTAGATTTTCAGGGGAAACTTTGGAATTTTCTTATGACATTCTCCTCTAATGTTTAAAAACTCACACATACGCGTATGTATGTTTCGATAAAATTAACATATATTAAATAAGTTATTTATTACATGCAAAAATAAATTAATGTGAAATAAATATTGAACAAAAAAGAAATATCATGTGAAATAAACCAACTCTAGCATTTGCATTGCCTAGAATTTAATTTAAATGCGTATAATTTATGTATATATTGGTTTATATGTCATACTCCAAAAGATGATAGGGTGTTATAAGTTTATCATTACGTTTGTAATTACTCTATTTTTTGATGTGTGTTGAACTCAGCTTGGTGGGGACTATATAAAAGTGATACTAAAGAGCTATTTATGACCTCTCCAACTCATAAATTATATCATTTTTATGATCTTTACAACCATAGATGAATGAGTCTGACACCCAAATATATCGATCTACTTAGAATTACTAACTCAGTCGATTTAATATGATATTAATATGTTCAGCGACTGTAAATAGAATTTTACAGAACTTTATTCCCGAACACCAAATTTTATTTTAATCGGCCCATATTTGAGCATACCTTCCACACAATACAAACTGCAAAAAGCCACCTAAGGGCCAACGTGACTTGCTTCTTCGGAAGTGGTCCCTTTGTGTTACCTTCAGGAGATAGAGATTCTTGAATACCAATGCAACAATATATCAAATATCAGCTTTATTCTACAGAAAATGAATCTGTTTTGCGAATATTAATATTCGAAAGCTCAGGTTGATCGTGCAGAAATAGGTAACTCTTAAGATCAGCTAGGGCAATGACAGAAGAGGTGTGCGATAGCTTTAAGCCTATATCACGGTCAATATTTTCCTGACTGTGGAAAGCAAAAGTATTGTTACCTGGTACATTATTATGACTGCGTACCCTGAAGAGTTCTATATGGAAATACCTCTGTCCGGCGTTCACAAAAGAGAACAAGTTAGATTAGTAATTAATGGCAGCTTAACTATCAACAGCAACGAATATAGGTTAGGTTTGAAAGGTGGTTTCAAAAACGACACCTTCACTCGGAGACCTCTGGGGTCCATTGTGATCCTTCAAAGAGGAGATAGAAAACCAGGAGGCTAAGAGTTTAAAGAGGGATTGAGTTAGAGAGTAGGTAAAAATATAGGATAATAGTAGAATAAGGCTTATCTGAGCCACATGAGTTCAGTTATAAACCCTACAAAAGTAATTGGCAGATTCTGAAGTTTATCATGGAATGTATTTTCTAGATGTTTTAGCCTCCGATTTCGGAGCATTGGACAGCGACAGAGAATGTGTTCCACCGATTCGGATGAGTCCTCATCCAGACATCATCTGCAGAAGTCTGAAATGCTACCATCCCACCTATGTAGCGTAGAGCTTAAGGCACAGTGTCAAGTCAAAATTCCTTTACATCGTCTTAAACTTGATCTAGTCAGACCTAGCAGAGTTTTGGTTCCACTAATGTCAAGCTTAGGCTATAAAGTCCTAGATATTCTACAGGTAACCATGTTATCGCATTTCCTTGCTGATCCAAGACTTGATACCCAACTAAAAATGGTAGATAGGCTCTAGCCCTGTCTAGCGGCTTCGTCAGCAACTTCGTTGCCAATGAGGTCGCAATGTCCCGGAACCCAGCACAATCTTATCCTATAACTGAGTGATAGATCTAATAGGGCCAATCTACATTTTTTGACATGTTTTAAAGTGTGTTCTTGTAGTGCCTTGAGGGCAGCCTGGCTGTCGACATAAATCGTCACCTTATTATTTTCCGTTATGATATTAGAGATTAGCTCTAGGGCCTTCCAGATGGCAAATATCCCTGCCTGAAGACACTACACTCTTCTTCAAGTCTATATTATTTCTTGACGTTTTCTTCTATCAGAAAAATACCAGATCCAATACCGCAATTCACTTTAGAGCCATCTGTGAAGATCAAAATCCCTTGAAACAGCGATATACTTCCCTCCCATACGATTCTATCAGGCATTACGACCTCTAGAGCTGTGCTAAATAGAAGCTCCTCGACTAAATAGTCAGACTGTGGTAAGCCTGTTTTCAAGCCTAAGGAGCCTATTAAGCTCACTAATCTGGTGTGTCCCGCCCGCTTTATCTAAGTATACCCGACTCATGCAGCCTTAGGAGTGTTTTTTTGAGCACAGGTTATGCCAATACTAGAACAACGTTCCACTTTGTTGAGAGAAACCAGAACGAAAGTTTGTCAACAGCTTCCTACCAAACTGCACATCGGTATGTTAAAACAGGCCTTACAATGGTTGTATAAATCCAATACACAACTATTGGTCTTAAGCCCCATTTTTGCCTACGGAGTTCCCGCAGAAGTAATAAGCGTTGGATCTCTTTTTCATCCAAATGACAACTAAAAATTTTGCCTCCGACGACAGTCTCAGCTCTATACCATTTAGCATTGATGATTTTAAGTTTTCAACCGAATACCTCCTGGTAAAGAGGACTAGCTCTGTTTTGGCAGGATTTATCCCCAGTCTGTTATTACTGGCCCAGGAATATAGTTCCTCTAAAGCCGATTGCATAATAGCACTGATGGTATTCAGGAACTTGTCTGATACGAGTAAAACTACGACATCGGCATAGGCTACACAACTGGTCAAGTCTTCTCAAGATGACATTGACAACCTGCAATTAGAGCAAAGGTGATAAAACACCTCCCTGTGAAGTAACCCTAGTCACGTTTTTACGAATACTGTAGTCCCCTAGACTCGAATTGATAATTCTACTGTTAAGCATATTTACAATCCACTCTATTAGAAAACCCTGAATATTCATAGCCTCAAGTGAACTTCTAATGGAGTGGCCTATTGGCAAAGGAGGCGAAATCTAAAGAGTGCTTAACCTAATAGCGGAGTTAAGCACTACGTTTTGTGCCCTAAGCTCATCGTGAAGTTAGTATCGTCACCTAAAAGACGGGAAAAAACGTTATAAAATTGGAACTATTTGCAAGATTTAAACGAAAATTATGTATATTGATTAAAATGAAACCAGAAATATATATCGGTTGAAAAAATTTTGTTTTTCTCAACACAGCTTATGTTATGTCACTTAGGTTATTTGGAATTGCAAAAATCTGAAACCAAATAACCTATCTTCAGTACTAATTAGAATAAATAAGAATAAATGAATAAATTAAAATTTGTTATATATCTTATATTCTTAAACGAGCAATAATTGTATGTATATATATATATATATATATATATATATATCTATATATCTATATATATAAATATATATATATATATATATATATATAGAATGGCTATCTCGAAAACGGCTCCAACGATTTTGATAAAATTTGGACAGTGGGTACCTTTTTTGATGTATAGGTCGAAAAAGAAGGGACTTTTGGAACCTTTGCCTCTAAGAGGGTAAAAACGGGTAAAAAGTGGAAAAAATCGAAAACGTTATATCTCCTAAAGTAATACGTATAGGAACAAAACTAAAATTACTTTTTAAACAGCTATAAGCGGACAGGTGTTTGGTACTTTTTTGAAACTATGTCCGATAAGGGGTAAAAAAGGGTGAAAATAGTTTTTTTTTGTACTTTTTTAACCCACTCTTATACTTTAAACCAGAGAATATAGAAAGGAACTTTGTACTGCAGTCAATAGATGTGAAAGAAATATTGAATACATACTTGGTACTTTTTTTGATTTTGGGGCCAAAATGGGTAAAAAAAGGGATAAAATGATAACTTAACATCTCAAAAGTAATATGAATCGGAATTATGTTAACTGTGTTTTAATAAAATGTACCGAATTCAATTGGTACCAAAGAAGTACCAAAAAAGCATATGGATCTAGTTGAAAGTAGTAGATCAAAAGGGGAAAAATGAGTAATATTATAACTTTTAAACAAATTAATGTTTGTATGTATGTTCTTTATAGAATAGTAAACTGTGAATTTGATCATATTATGCTCTTTAGCGAAGAATTTGCGGATAAGCCGGCGAAGGTTTTTAAGTTGGTAAGACTAATTTCCGTTAGGTGGCGCCACTGAAAATTACTAAAAATTAATTAAATCGTAAACTGTAGATTTGATCATGCTATGATCTTTAGCAAAGTTGTAGCGCATGAGCCGGCAAAGGTTTTTTAGTTGGTGTGAATAATTTCCGACAGGTGGCGCTACTGAAAATTACTCAAAGTCAATTTAATCGTAAGCTGTACATTTAATCATGCTATAATCTTTAGCAAAGTTGTTGGGGATAAGCCGACGAATGTTTATTAATGGGAATGACCAAAGTCCAACAGGTGGCGCCACTGAAAATTACTCAAAATGAATTAAATCGTAAACTGTGCACTTGATCATGTTATAATCATTAGAAGGTTTCTTAGTTGGTATGAACAACCTCAGGTGGCGCCACTGAAAATTACTCAAAATGAAATAAATCGTAAACTGTGCATTTGATCAGGCTACAGTATTTAGCAAAGTTGTTGCGCATGAGTCGACGGAGGTTTCTGTTGGTATGACCAATTTCCAAAATTTTTCAAAATGAGTTAATTTGTAAACTATGCAAACTATGTGTTGATCAGAAAAAATAAATAAAATAATTCGAAATTAACTGAATATTTCCACAAAATGCTTATCATAAAGCTCCGAGCAAGGCTCGGTCAACCAGGTACTATAAATGTTATATAAATTAAATAATAACGGTTATAGTTTCTTTTACTGGTTTAAACAAATGAAAGTACTTAATGATTGTTAGAATTACACTATGCAACAAAATTGAAGTTTTACCACGATAAAGTGAAAATCGTCCATCTTGTCGCTTAAGCCAATTTGGCGGTTATGACTCGATTTGGTCACTTGTTATATTAGATGTTCAAAATTTTGCACAGATATATTAATGGGAATGACCAAAGTCCAACAGGTGGCGCCACTGAAAATTACTCAAAATGAATTAAATCGTAAACTGTGCACTTGATCATGTTATAATCATTAGAAAATTTGTTACGCATAAGCAGACGAAGGTTTCTTAGTTGGTATGAACAACCTCAGGTGGCGCCACTGAAAATTACTCAAAATGAAATAAATCGTAAACTGTGCATTTGATCAGGCTATAGTATTTAGCAAAGTTGTTGCGCATGAGTCGACGGAGGTTTCTGTTGGTATGACCAATTTCCAAAATTTTTCAAAATGAGTTAATTTGTAAACTATGCAAACTATGTGTTGATCAGAAAAAATAAATAAAATAATTCGAAATTAACTGAATATTTCCACAAAATGCTTATCATAAAGCTCCGAGCAAGGCTCGGTCAAACAGGTACTATAAATGTTATATAAATTAAATAATAACGGTTATAGTTTCTTTTACTGGTTTAAACAAATGAAAGTACTTAATGATTGTTAGAATTACACTATGCAACAAAATTGAAGTTTTACCACGATAAAGTGAAAATCGTCCATCTTGTCGCTTAAGCCAATTTGGCGGTTATGACTCGATTTGGTCACTTGTTATATTAGATGTTCAAAATTTTGCACAGATATACGTTATGATATGTGAACCGCCGTGGTATAGCAGGTTAGTCATCCGCCTAGCATACCAGAGGTCCAAGTTCAATCCCCGGCCAGACACACTTGAAAAAACAAATTTTCAAAAAAGCGGTGGTTTACCTCATAACTCAGCTAGCCACTGGTTCTTGAGTATTAGGCTATGTAAAACTTCTCTAATTAATGCATTCACCGTTCGGAGCCGGCGTAAAAACGTAGGGACCTACCAATGAGTCTAAAAATAGAATCGGATGCAGCTCATTGTCTGAGAGAAGTACCCCTTGTTCCAATTGGAATGTTGTCGGGGAATTATATATATATATACATTTTGATATAGGGAATAATAATCCATAAAAAACTTAATTTTGAAGTTATTTGGTCTTTAAGATGACGATATGTATTTAGATTTTATGGCCTTACCTGACGGCAGTCCAAAGCACCTCCTTATTGCGACAAATTGCTATACATGGTACGTGTGATTAACATAACTCCTTGACATTTCAGAGTACCAATTCGAAATCATGTTGTTTAGGCATGATTTCCCCCATGGATGCTCAGAAGCTCAGTGGCATTTCGGTAGTTTTACCAGCTTTTACTGGTAGAGTTTTTTTTTTTTTGTAAGAGAAGGATCCAAACTTAGCAGACTTTTTCGCAGTGGTTTTAGAACTAGTAGTTTAGAAAGGTGAACCGCCGTGGTATAGCTGGTAAGTCATCCGCCTAGCATACCGGAGGTCCCAATCAAAAAAGCGGCGGTTCACCTCATAACTAAGCTAGCCACTGGTTCTCTAACTAATGCATTTACCGTTGGGAGCCGGAGTTAAAACAATGAGTCTAAAAATATATATGCAGCTCATTTTCTGAGAGAAGTACCCCTTGTTCCAATTGGAATGTTGTCGGTGAATTATATAAATATATAGTTTAGATAGGGTGAGTTTGGCAGACAATAAGTTTCACAAAAAATTCGCATATTTATTAAGGGTATTAAAGATTCTATATAACCGATTATTGCATTCTGATTGCTCATTATTCTCTTCTTAAATTTAATAAAAGGGCGTTAATAAAATCCACCTTAATTGCGGTTGTCTAATTTAATTTACAATGATTAATAATGTCAATTATATTTATTTACATTCTTTAATTTACTCAGATAAAAAGATTTTATTTATTTGAAAAAAAAAACCAAAAAGAATATTTAAAGAAATACTCGTATCTTAAGCACACATTTTGTACTCCTATAAACAATATTTCTTTTTTGTTACATCTCCTTCTCCTTTTTTTGCTTAGCAAAAAAAATAAAAAAATTTCACTTAAACTTTTAATCCACCCATTTTGTAGTCAGTTCTCTTTTTCTTTACTTCTAAAACCGGAACTTTCTTAACAAGACTTTCGGGATTCAAAGGCTGCTTTTGCCTTTTTTTTAAAACAAAACGTATCAAGAATCTTTATTCGTTAGAACAAACAAAATTTTAGCAGATATAAATTTTATTAAAAGAACTTTGTTCACATGGTATTTCCTTATTAAGTCAAAAATGTATAGAAATAAAAAATATAATTGAAAGGAAATAAATTTCAGCTGTTGGATTCTGTTTTGTTTGAGAAAGACAACCATTAAAGTGATTACAAACTTTAGAACAGTTTAAAAATAAAGAATTCTAGTCGGCATATTCGAACATATTATACCCTTCAACACTGAGGTCGAATTTGTTTTGTCAAGAGACACATTTTCGTATTATTTTGTTAAAATACAAGTATTTTCTTGAGACTTAAATTGTTTCTGGCATATATGAAGGGTCAGATGTGGACAGACAATATCGAAATTTAGCCCATTGCTTTTTATTTGTATGAAAACTGTTATCATAGAGCCGATTTCAGCGAAATATCGTACAATCATTTTTGCTTGACAAGCAATATTTCAATGAAATATTGTCATGTTATGTCAAACGTTTGGCTGTTAGGGGTCTAACTTAAAATTTCAGAAAGTCGGTCTTATGGCAGATAAATGAACAGATTTTAGGCACATATATTCGGGAAGACAGACTGACAGAATAACTTTTAAGTCGATCAATATGCTTAAATAAAATTTGTATGAATTATTAGCATACACCCTATCCACCAATTTCGTAAAGGATAAACAAAAATATTTTGGAGCGGCCTAAACACCATATTTTTCGTTTTTACTACCTCCCTAATATTTCTTGTATTAATAAAAAATAGTATAAATATAATTCTCATTTATCTACACAAGCATACATATTCTAATTTTCATTACTGAAGGAGGCAGAATCCAGAGATTTGCCGACATATCGTCATTTTATAGACCTTTAACTTCAAAAATACTAAGAAGCCGACTTTTGAAAGTTGTTCTTCTATGAGTGATATAATCAAAATTGCAACATGTTTTATCAGCGATACCAACTCTACCAATTTTGAAGTAGATCTAACCATTTTTGGTATCTTTCTACGCTCTACCACTTTTTAAGTAGAAAAAAGTGGTAGCACTTTTTTAAGCTTTTTATATCCACCATCAAAAAGAATGGGGGTATGTTGAGATTGTCATTATGTTTGTAATTTCCTTAATATTGGCTCAAAAATTAAAAACGATATATATTCTCAATCCTTATGAAATTCTAAGACGATCGAGCAATGTCCGTCTGTCTGTCCGTCTGTCTGTTGAAATCACGATAACGCCTAAACGTTATCGTGAGCTAGCTCACTGAAACTTAGTCAAAACATTTTTTATCACTGAGAAAATTTTGGTATTGAAATTGGGCAAAATCGGTTAACATTTGACCATAGCTCCCGTATAACTTCGCCTTATTCGCTTATTTGCTAATAAATGACAAACTATAATAGCTATGATGATAAAATTTGGTATATAGAAGTTTTGTATAAGCCCTAGGCAGAATGTAAAATTTGATCAAAATCGGTTGACATTTAGTCATAGCTCCCATACACAAAACTTACGGAAACAGCCAAAATTTCACCTAACGGTTTATGTCCGTCTTTCCGTCAGAGAAAAGCGCGATAGCTCCTTAACTGCAAGAGTTAGAGAGACAAACTTTAACAATAATATTTACGATATATTATAGAAATTGTGTGCTAAAAATGGGTAAAATCGGTTCATATTTAGTTAGAGCTCCCATATAACCCTGCCCCGGGAATCACATTTATGCCAACAAATTGAATAAAATTCTAAAATCTATGACTACTACATTTAGAACAGAGAAGTTTTATGCAACTTTCAGTCAGAATGTCAAATTTTATAGGAATCGGTCCATTTTTGACCATAGCTTTCATATAAAAACCGCTCCCGGTAACAACTAAAATGCCACAAACGCCAGTTAAAAGCTATTAAATTATAAACTATGGCAGCTATGGCCACTAAATTTTGCACAAATAAACTTTATACTAATACCAGCCAGTTTGTTAAATTTTGTAACAATCGGTCAACATTTGGCTTTAGTTCTTATATATATAACATCCCCTTTTTATATCTACAATCAAGAAGATTTGGAGATACATTCAGTATATTAAGATTGCATCAACGAAATTAGATAGCTATGAATCAATGTTAGGTCCAGACTTTATACACGGTAGATGTATTAAGAACTCCTTACAAAATATATGATCCTGCCGTGTTGCTATCAACATGTTTATGGCACAATGAAACAACTTATTAATGTAAAACTATATTCGGTTATGGAACAGCATTTTGTCCAGGGTAAATACTAGGGAAACCACTTAAATACTTTTTAATGTTGAACTATAGTGAACCGCCGTGGTATAACAGGTTAGTCATCCGCCTATCATACCAGAGGCCCAAGTTCGATCCCTGGCCAGACTCACTTGAAAAAATAAAATTTCAATAAAGCGGCGGTTCACCTCATAACTCAGCTAGCCACTGGTTATTGAGTGTTAGGCTACCACATTTGGTCAACATTTTGAATTAGCTGCACTCTCGTACAACTTGATGGCACAGCCGAATTTCATGAAAAAATATTGATATTTGTCAATTACGGAAAATGTGTGACCTATGAGATATACCATAAATAATGGACCAATTTCGACGAATTTCAAAAGTCATTTCCCCACTATCAAAAAACTATCTGTGCCAAATTTCATCAAATTATATTTACTTTGATAACATGGTTTATATAGGGGTCGAGCCAGACGCACGGACGGATTGAGGTCGCTTAATCGACTCAGAATGTGATGCTAAGCCTATTGATATACTAAAAGGAGGGTCTAAGACAAAAATTTCTATACGTTACATACATTAGCACAAACTTATAATACCCTTTCCAACTATGGTGATGAAGGGTTTAATGAAAAAACTTACAGGATATTATAGACATATAATTACACGATGTCACAAATGTGCAACTTTTGTAAAAACTTGGAAAGTGAACTAGTGAAATATTATAGGATATTATAGATATATGTATATTTACACGATGTCACAAATGTGCAACTTTTGTAAGAACTTGGAATGTGACCTAGTGGAGCTTATAGGCCTAGGTGAGAAAGATCTCGAAACATCTGTAAAATTTCGAGATATTAGAAAAAAAATGTTTTCGGATAGGTCGTAGTACTTTAGTACCTCTAACTCTCACATTTGCAGAGCGATTTTAAAATTTTAAACAGTTTTGGAAAGCCAAAGGCTATATGCGTAGGGCTTATATTTTAAGAAATTGGGTAAGTTTTTGATCAAAAGTTTTCCTTTTTTAATTTTTTTGTAACTTTTAAAAAACTTTGCTTCATATAGTCATTTAGTCGTTAAGGTAAAAAACGAGATATTTTTTTATTGATATCGGTTTACATTTACAAAAGTTATTCAACGTTTTCCAAAGTTATTCAACTTTTTCCAAAGTTAAAATTGTTCAATTCCAAACCAAATGCTTTTTTTAATGAATTTCTGGTAAAAATGTTTACATGTACATGGCCTTGTCGGTTTATGAAAAGCTTTAGAACTTTTAGATTGATTTAAAAAATTAAAACCACGTTTTATTAGGAACTAAATATTGATATAAACTTTTATGAGCTTTCATATAAGAATAAGCAATAAAAAGCTACTAAAGTCAAAAAATGGACAAATATTGTTTTTATGATTTTCTTTTTACAAATGTAATGGGTGTTTTTTTAGAGGTATAGAACTTCGAATTGAAATAAAACACAAGAAAATCGTTTTAATGTCCATCAATTTGGCTTTATTGAAAGGATAATTTTATGTCATTAATGTTTAAATATGATTTTGGGCATGTGGCCGCCGCGGCTGGCTCGAATAAAGCCAATTCTACAGGTCCAATTTTCAACTACTTTTTCGAGCATATGGGGCCGTATGTTGGCAATAACGCCACGAATGTTGGCTTCCAAGTCCCCTAACGTTTCTGGTTTGTTGGCGTAGACGAGCGACTTCACATATCCCCAAAGAAAATAATCCAGTGGTGTCAAATCGCACGATCTTGGTGGCCAATTGACAGGTCCATTCCGCGAAATTATGCGCTCATCGAATGTTTCCTTCAATAAATCAATTGTGACGTGCGCTGTGTGGCATGTAGCGCCGTCTTGTTGGAACCACAACTCATCCACATTCATGCCATCCAATTGGGGAACAAAATAGTCGGTTATCATGGCTCTATACCGGTCTCCATTTATGGTAACTGACTCTCCAGCATTATTTCGGAAGAAGTATGGCCCAATGACTCCACCAGCCCATAGAGCACACCAAACAGTCAGTTTTTGTGGATGTAATGGCGTCTCAAGGGTCTCATGTGGATTCTCTTCACTCCAAAATGCGGCAATTTTGCTTGTTGACGTAGCCATACAACCAAAAATGAGCCTTATTACTGAACAAAATTTTGCGATGAAAATCAGCATCGAGATCAATCTCATTTTCGGCCCATACACCAAAATTACGACGCATTGCATGGTCTCGCGGCTTTAATTCTTGCACAAGCTGGATCTTGTAAGGTCGCAAGCCAAGATCTTTGCACAAAATCTTGGACAAAGCTCCAATTGCTGTGCACGGTGGAGAATCGATTTATTCGGGTCCTCTTCAACACTTTGCTCTACAGCGGCAATTGTTTCTTCGGTGCGCACTGTTCGACGTCGCTGCGGATGCGTATTATCACATAGAGTAAACGTAGTGCGAAAACGATCCATGGTTAACCGAATTAATTGCTCTGATGGACGATTATGTCGACCATAAAATGGACGGAGCTTGCGGTAAACTTCGCGAACTGAACCATTATTTTCGAAATAAATTTGCACGATTTGCAAGCGTTGTTCTTTTGTCAACCTGTTCATGATGAAATGGGAAACCAAACTAAATATTAATCACTTAACAGCTGACAAAATGGCCGCCAGTTAAAAAAGTGATGCCAACTTAAAGTTCCATACCTCAATAAAAAACACCCGATATCAAAAATTAAATGTTATTTTAAAGTGCAATCTGGTTTCTTTAATAAAATTAAATGCAAACTGGCTGAGCTATGGGTTGATAAGTTGACCTCGTTAAACTCTTGCGTATAACTCTTAAAATTGTACGTATTTCAGAATTTTTGCACGTTTTGTCATGTCTCAATAAGGCCTACAGCCCAAGCTAGGTCGTTTAACGAGTTTTTTAACGTTATTTGTTTGTTTTTAGTTTTTAAGCACTACAAAAACATTGGTTTGAGACTCACCCTTAACTATACCGATCGATCACTTTTTGGGTAGATTAAACAATGTCCGTCCGTTTATAATCAAAGTAACTTGATGAAATTCGTGCAAATATTTACTTTGCTACTTCGACTATCGCTATTGAAATTGTCCGAAGTCAATCCATGTAAAGAACGACATTTTCATTATATGTACCCTTTTTCACTTTATCATACGGTCTGACTTTTTTATAGTAGTTTTGACCTTATTCGATAAAAATTTGAGGGTATTCGATATACATTTTTCAAAAACTTTTAAATTCTTTATAATTTGAGCTAAATAAAAAAAATTAAATTATTTTCTATATTAGCAAATAATTTTTATTGTATTTTTATTCCAAAAATTAAAAAAAGAAACATACCTACATACATATTTTAATATGCAAAATATGAAAATTTTACGCAATGTGAGTGGAATGTAATGAATCTAATTTGAATGTAACTTTCCCTGCGATTGTAAATAATTATATATTTTATATGTGAACTTATTGCTTTTCCTTTTCCTATGCTTTCCATTTCCCATTACAATTGTTGCCTATTCTCTGAAGGCCTCTAAACAGCATTTTTTTTTAAACATTTGCAATTGCCAATGATTTATGGACAACATCATCTTTTAGGTAATTTAAAAATATGAAGAGTAGGAAATATTTATGTAGAGGAAATTGTGTGATAATTAAAACAAATGTTTGTGAAAATTATAATAAAAGTGGAAAAAAATTAAGTCAAATTGTATAAATTTTGAAATGGGGAGAAGGAGTAATATGGAACGTGAGCGAACATGTTTTCTTTAAAAATTATTTGAATAAATAATAAAATGAAAATGGCCCTGATTTCAATTTAATTTATAGAGATTCTTCAGAAAACTTAATTTATATATTGGTTTATGAATGTATGTATTTGTTATATAAATATTGTCACACTTTTAGAGTGGCTTGAAAAAACAAGAAGTTACCATGTCCACACCCTGAAATTGAACTTTGGTTGGCACTAATCTCGAAAATTTGTCAACTAGGTCCTTTCTCTGACATGCTTAAGTATGGGAAACAGTCTCTTTTTTGTGGTTCATATTGCATCTTAGTTCTGAAGTAGTCGAGCAACACCGACTATATAGAGGCCTTATATTAAAATGATCACAAATGACAGCGAAAATATTGATCGTAAGCGACAAAAAATCTTCATTTAAGAAAAAAAAGGACAATATTTTGGTGCATAAAGAGTGCTCTAAATAAAATTTGTAGTTGGATTTTCTTAAATAAAAATCAAACCTTTTAATATAAAAACTCTACAAAATACGCAAATATAATGACATATTATACAAAATCATTTGGCATTAAAATGTTTACTTAGTACTCGGGTTTTGCAAAATTATCGAATTTTTTCGGAAACCCTCCCATTAAAGATTTTACAGTTGCTTCTGATACCTTTTTGGAGCATGTGTTCCACCTGCGCTTAAAATCGGACATGTTCTTGGAAATCTTTCCTGTGTTCTTCAATTCCTTTTTTACCAGAGCCCAATACCTTTCCACAGGCCGAAGTTCTGGACAGTTAGGTGGATTTGCCTCTCGTGGTACAAAAATGACATTATTCTTTAAGTACCACTCAAGTGCCTTTTTTCCATAATGGCATAATGCCAAATCGGGCCAAAAAAATGAAGTCACTCTGTGCTCTCTTAAAAAGGGTAACAACCGTTTTTGTAGGCACTCCTTTATATAAATTTCTGTGTTTATTGTGCCAGATGCCACAAATACTTTACTTCTTTTGCCACAACTGCATATAGCTTGCCACACGAGAAACTTCTTAGGGAATTTTGTTTGTTTTTTTGTGCGAAACTCTTGCCGAACATTGCCCCGTTTATCAGCAACATAATAATCTTGACCGGGAAGTTGAAAAAAGTCTGCCAGTACGTATGTTTCATCATCAATCACACAACAGGTGTCTTTTTTTATAAAATCAGACTTCAATTTTTTCGCTCGTTTTTTTGCTTCTAAGTTCTTTATAGCATTGCGATCTGGAACCTTTTGGACTTTGTATGTCTTCAGTCCAGCATAAGCTTTGACTCTATGTGCAAAATTCGTAGAACATTTCACCGTACGAGCTGCTTTTCTTAAAGAAGTGTTAGGCGCCCTTCGAAAGAGTCGCTCGACTTCTTTTGCCTTACCAATATCTGTAGGACCTTTTTTCCTCCCTGAGCCAGATTTTCTTTCAATGCTCAGGTTTTCCTTATACCGTCTGATGGCATTAGGAACCGTTCGAGGGTCAACTTAAGCTATTTTTTTAAAAGTCATTTTTTTGAAAAGTTTTAATTATATTTTCACGAAATTTTTTTTCGCAGTCCATTTTGATTGAAATAACTATTGAAAATTAATAATTTCTAAAATAATAGTATCTGACATATCTATAGAAACTAACTTGATCAAAAAATAAATTATTTCTTGCACTATGGATAAATTTTGTCTAAAATAGTAAATGCATATTTTTTTTAGAACACTCTTTAGCACTTTTGTTTGATGGCTATCTTTCGACAAACTAATTAAATTTTTTCGAAATTGTTTAGAAGTTATGGTGCAAAGTATTTTATTTTTAGTTTTAAATCAATAACTTTTAAGCTGCTGGACGAATTGTGTGCAGAAACCGGCCAATGGATAGTTAGAGTTTTAGACCAATTTTTAAAAACATATCTATTTTTAGCCTCTACACTGGGCCAAAGGTGAGCCCCATTGTATGTAAAACCTATTGGTCCGTATAACGTTAGCAAATATAAAGCTTTCGAAAAGATTTCTACAAGTTTGAAAACTACTTAAAAAAGAAAGCAAAATATGCTCTATCTACTACTACCCTATCTCTAATAGTTGAAAAGATATTTAACGAAATGTCGTTTACGATAATTCAAATCTAAGACCTCGATATGATGTTTTAATTGCTTTTTATTTAAATGTCCGTAGGACTAAATTCGATATGGTAGGTGCCATAATGGTACCTTACAATAGAGCAAACATTTATTTCAGGGGGTGACAGTTATTGAGCTACTCTGATACATGTGTATGTATAAATGTACATATGTATGTATGTGTACATCTTCGTATTTTTTTAACTAATATTTATTTATTATCCCTTTTCAAAATACAAATTTTTATTGACAATATACACAAATTTAAAAGAACAAAAATGTTGGGGGAAAAAATTAAAAACTTTTTTTTTGGCTTTTATCACTAAAAATACGACAAAAGCGGCAGTAGAAAAAATATTTTATGTCGTTTTCATAATAAAACCTGACTGTGGTTGACATTTTTTTTTTTGTAGCTCATACCACAAAACATATCCAGGATATGAATTCAGTTTGGAAAATTTTGTAATACAAAAACAAAATAAAGAAAAATCTTGTAGCAATAACAATAGAAGCTTTTTTTAGTACTTTTGTTTTTCTTCAATTTTATACAAATTATTATTTTTTCTTTCTCAAATAAAATTGCTATACCCAGGTCCCTCTGATTTCAGACCTCCCCCACTTTAACAATTTCCATAGTTATTTATTCGAGTCATTTCTGTAGTCAAAAACATACACGTGCAAATATTGTCATCTAAAATATTTCAACAGCCATGAAAAACTAAATCGAAGCAATTCAATTGAAATGGAAAGAAAGTTTTGTCTTTATTTTAAAAGACCTTAAAAATAAAGTTTGTTAAAACAAACAAAAAAGAAAATTCATTGTTTATTTGTTATTGGCGTTTCTTTTTGTGTGGAAAACAAATGTTAGTTTAAAGTAAGTTGTGGTGGTATATTCAAATAAGCCGAATATTTTTTACCCTTTAGTAAATACAGATATAGTTTGCTTTGAAAACAATTTAAATTCGAATAACAATTTAAATATAATGGCTACATTAGGAAAATATGATATAAATTACTCCCGGTTTTTCACCCTTTACCTCCATAAATTGAATTACGAGTAAAGCTTAAAAATATTTTTTGTACCAAATTTGACAAAAGCGGGTTGTGCCCGTCAAATATTTTTACTTTGGACTTAAGAGCTAGGAAGAAAAAAAGTGATATTTAATAATATATAATTCAGGATTTTTTTTTTGTTAAGATACAAACCCCGATTCACCTTCAAAATGTTTCAACCAACAGGTATAGAGCCATAGGCAGCCGCCAATTTTGAATTCTGATCGGAATCAGAAATATATTGCAATATCTTTTATGAACACTGTGAAAAATACTTTTTTGTGTAGGGTATAATAATAAGTTTAAAAAATATTAAGGCCATTTAGTTAGCCAGAAGCTTTTGCAAAAGAACATTTAAAAAGCGAAAACTTTTTAGTAAATAAAATCAGGAAAGAAGTCATATTACAGAAATATAATTTTGATGCTATGAATTTTATCAATAGCTCTAGGACCTTTTAAAGACTAGCTAAGCTAAGCTTGACGTGTCAGAGGAGCAGAAAGAATTATGGAGAAAGTTTATTGCAATAGATGATCATATATTACCCCCTTACTGATTAAGAAAAAATAAACAAGTAAGAGTGTTATATTCGGCTTTGCCGAATCTTATATACCCACCATCAAGTTGTGTTAAATTTAGAAACATATCTTATATATCTACATATATCTATATCTACATATATCTATATCTACAAGGGTGCAGCTAATTCAAAATCTGGACCAAAACTGAAAAAATCGCTAAGCTAATTGTTATTGTTGGTAAAACCTTTGGACTAAATTCGGTTGCCGTAGCTTTATAGTTCAACATTCAAAAATATTTTAGTGGTTTCCCCAGTATTTACTTTGATCAAAATTCGGTCTCATAACCGGGTATAGTTTTATGTTAATAAGTTGTTAAATACTTTTCGTTGTGATTAATATCTAGTTAGGCTAATTAGGCTAATATAGCAAAATTTCACAAGAAAACTTTTCGAAAGAAAAATTTCGCAATCAAATTTTTCTATAAAAAAAGTTTCGTAATAAAAATTTTCTATAAAAAAATTTCATTTTTGAATTTTCTATAAAAATTTTTCACAATGAAAATTTTCTAAATTTTTCTATAGAAAAATTTTATAATTTTTTTATAGAAAAATTTCACATTGAAATTTTTCTATACAAAAATTTCACAATAAAATTTTTATAAAGAAAAATTTCACAATCAAAATTTTCAATAAAAAAATTTCACAATGAAAATTTTCTATTGAAAAATTTAAAATAATTTTTTTAATAAAAACAATTCATACGAAAGTATTCTATAGCAAAATTTCACAATAAAAATTTTATATAAAAAAAATTTCATTATAAAAATTTTCCATAAAAAAAATTTCATTATAAAAATTTTCCATAAAAAAATTTCACAATAAAAATTTTCGATAAAAAAAATGACGATAAATATTTTTGATAGAAAAATTTCGTAATAAAGATTTTCTATAGAAAAATTTAACAATAAAAATTTTCTATGGAAAAATTTCATAACAAAAATTTTCTACAGAAAAATTTCACAATAAAAATCTTCGATAAAAAAATTTCACAATGAAAAGTTTTTATAGAAAAATTTTACAATAAAATTTTTTTAAGAAAATTTTCTATAGAAAAATTTTAAAATAAACATTTTTTACAGAAAAATTTCACAATGAAAATGTTCTTTAAAAAAATGTTTTAACGAAAATTCGATATCGAAAGTTTTCCAAAGAAAAAACGTTAATAGTAATACGGCAGGTCCATATATTTCGTTAGGAGATCCTAATGCATTCATCATATATAAAGTCTGGGCTGAACATTGATTGATGCCTATATAATTTCATAGCTGCAATTTTAATATAATGAATGTACCTCCAAATCTTTTTGATTGTAGATATAAAAAGGGGATGTTATATATATAAGAACTATAGCCAAATGTAGACCGATTGTTACAAAATTTTACATACTGGCTGGTATTAATATGAAATTTATTTGTGCAAAATTTAGCTGACATAGTTTATAATTTAATAGCTTTTAACTGGCGTTTTTGGCATTTTAGTGGTTACCGGGAGCGGTTTTTATATGAAAGCTATGGTCAAAAATGGACCGATTCCTATAAAATTTGACATACTGACTGAAACTAAAACTTCTCTATTCTATATGTAGTAGTCATAGATTTTACAATTTTGTTTAATTTATCAGCATAAATGTGATTCCCGGGGCAGGGTTATATGGGAGCTCTAACTAAAAGTGAACCGATTTTACCCATTTTTAGCACACAATTTCTATAATATATCGAAAATATTATTACTAAATTCTGTCTCTCTAGCTCTTGTAGTTAAGGAGCTATCGCGCTTTTCTCTCACCGAAAGACGGACATAAACCGTGTTTTCTTACTGTATTTTTGAGTTTCTGTAAGTTTTTTATATGGGAGCTATGGTCAAATAGTAGCCGATTGTAACCGATTGCACACTGGCTGGCATTCATATAAGACTTCCCTTTCTATTTTTTTTACTGTAGCACTTTTCGTTAAGGCGCTATCGAGCTTTTGTCTGACGGACAGACGGATATAACCCCCCTTTTCTTTTTGTATTTTTGTGTTTCCGTAAGTTTTTTATATGGAAGCTATGGTCAAATGGTGACCGATTGTGACAAAATTTTGCACACTGGTTGGCATTGACATAACATAAGTGGTTATATCTGTTATAGTTATAGATTTATTGGCATTTAAGTGTATTTTAGGTGAAATTTTGGCTGTTTCCGTAAGTTTTTTGTATGGGAGCTAAAGAGTGCTCTAAATAAAATTTGTAGTTGGATTTTCTTAAATAAAAATCAAACATTTTAATATAAAAACTTTACAAAATACGCAAATATAATGACATATTATACAAAATCATTTAGCATTAAAATGTTTACTTAGTACTCGGGTTTTGCAAAATTATCGACTTTTTTCGGAAACCCTCCCATTAAAGATTTTACAGTTGCTTCTGATATCTTTTTGGATCATGTGTTCCACCTGCGCTTAAAATCGGACATGTTCTTGGAAATCTTTCCTGTGTTCTTCAATTCCTTTTTTACCAGAGCCCAATATTACCAGAGCCCAATATTATAATAAAAATGACATTATTCTTTGAGTACCACTCAAGTGCCTTTTTTCCAGAATGGAATGATGCCAAATCGGGCCAAAAAAATGTAGTCACTCTGTGCTCTCTTAAAAAGGATAACAACCGTTTTTGTAGGCACTCCTTTATATAAATTTCTGTGTTTAATGTGACAGATGCCACAAATACTTTACTTCTTTTGCCACAACTGCAAATAGCTTGCCACACGAGAAACTTCTTAGGGAATTTTGTTTGTTTTTTTTGTTCGAAACTCTTGCCGAACATTGCCCCGTTTATCAGCAACATAAAAATCTTGACCAGGAAGTTGAGAAAAGTCTGCCAGTACGTATGTTTCATCATCCATCACACAACAGGTGTATTTTTTTATAAAATCAGACTTCAATTTTTTCGCTCGTTTTTTTTTGCTTCTAAGTTCTTTATAGCATTGCGATCTGGAACTTTTTGGACTTTGTTTGTCTTCAGTTCAGCATAAGCTTTGACTCTATGTGCAAAATTCGTAGAACATTTCACCGTACGAGCTGCTTTTCTTAAAGAAGTGTTGGGCGCTTTTCGAAAGAGTCGCTCGACTTCTTTTGCCTTACCAATATCTGTAGGACCTTTTTTCCTCCCTGATCCAAGTTTTTTTTTCAATGCTCAGGTTTTCCTTATACCGTCTGATGGCATTAGAAACCGTTCGAGGGTCAACTTTCAAATTTTTAGCTATTTTTTTAAAAGTCCATGACGGATTTTTTTGAAAAGTTTTAATTATATTTTCACGAATTTTTTTTTCGCAGTCCATTTTGATTGAAATAACTATTGAAAATTAATAATTTCTAAAATAATAGTATCTGACATATTTATAGAAACTAACTTGATAAAAAAATATATTATTTCTTGCACTATGGATAAATTTTGTCTAAAATAGTAAATGCATATTTTTGTTTTAGAACACTCTTTATGACTAAATGTCAATAGCTATTATAGTTTGTCATTTATTAGCAAATAAGCGATTAGCGTAGGCGAGGTTATACGGGAGCTATGATCAAATGTTATCTGATTTTGCCCAATTTCAATACTAAAATTTTCTCAGTGATAAAGAATGTTTTTACTAAGTTTCAGTGAGCTAGCTCCTTTTATTTAGGCGTTATCGTGATTTCAACTGACAGACAGACGGACGGACGAACATCGCTCAATCGTCTTAGAATTTCATAAGGATTCAGAATATATATCGTTTTTGGTTTTTGAGCCAATATTAAGGAAATTTCAAACGGAATGACAATCTCAATATACCCCCCATTCGTTTTGATGGTGGGTATACAAATTAAAGAAATGTAATGAAAAAATATATTTTATATGTGTTTTATTTACGTTCAGTTTGAAACCGCAAAATATATAAACCTATGCAATTGTCTCATTCCAAATAGATTAAATAAGTTAGATCTAATTTAAAATCCCAAATGGGTAGCTTACCTCATATTCTGCTAGGTTGCTTAAGTTATCATAATGTACCACGAGGAGTTTGGAGTAGAAATTGAATACAGTTGCCACCTGGTAGTCAGGAAACGCCAGGCAAGCAACTGCATTACATTACACTGACTAGAGGTAGCTTTTAAAAATTAAATTTAGAAGTAACAGATACAATTTTTATGAAGTATTATGTTCTTTTTATCAAAGGCAATTGCCTTATAGGACTGTGGTGATAACGATATTTGAAAAAGAATTTGTAATAAAAAAATAGAAACATAGTTTTTTCCAACTTTATTTTTGCTAAATAAATCTTCATGGGAAATTTCTGTGTTATGTATTAATTTCACTTACAATCCTGGTCTTTAAGTTAAATTTTGAAAGTCCTTAACAAGGCAATGATCATACACAAACTTAGTCACATTTCAACTTCCTGTTGTATGAACAAAATCATTATACACGTGCATAAATTTGCAGACTCTAGCAGAGAAAATGAAAATATTGTATATTTTATTTTGGATAAATAAATAAACAAATTCTACTTCATTTATATGCAAAAAAAAAAAATAACAAATAAATGGAAAGTAAAGTTTTATTTACACCTCAAGGACTCTTGGTGGTGTAATGTCTAAAGGACAATATCAGATTTAAGTTAATGTCCAACTTTTTTCCGGTATTCTATTGCTGGGAGTTGTTATTTTTAAGGACAACATTATTTAAGAATACACATACATTCAAGGTAAGAAATGTTCTTATTGAAATGTACACATACATATCTACATACACATATAAGATATTATACATTTATTGCCATAGAAGAGGAGAATAATGTTTAAACTTTAAAGTACTTAATGGTTACCTACATATACATTTGGCTGCTAGTATGTGTGTGTATGTGTAAATTCTATAAGTCTCTTTACATTTATATCAGAAATTTATGTCATTATGTCGCTGCTCGACATTGTCATGTTTTTTAAAGTTTAAGCAGAAAAAAGTGACGTTTTATTCATTTGACTTTTTAGTTATTTAACACACCCAAACTGCCAGGTATGTATGTTTTGGTAGCCCAATGTTATACAATTGTGGTAAATAAATTTATTATTTAAATATCCATATCCTGTATCATTTTCCCTCCAGTTCATTTTAGCTCAGTTCAGTTGAGCACGAGACAACTGTAAGTAAAAATTTTCGTTTTTAATTTTTATAAAATGTTGATAAAATGAACATTTTTTCATATAAAACAACAGCCAAAAACAAAAGGCAGCAACAACAAATTAATACATATATAAAGCCAACCAAGAAAATAATCAAAAAAAGTTGTGACAACAAATTGTTTATGTCTGTTTAATAGTGGAGAAGAGATAAAATATTTTATAAAAAAATTTTTACTTTTTATGTTTTTTAATTATAAAGTTTTAAAATCCCCCTTTATCGTATGACATTAAATAAAAGGGGCAATGAGTAAATGAGACAAATGAATAAATACGAGCTATTCGCATAAATCATACGCCCTAGAGCTTTTGAACACCTAAATAAAATGATTTGAATAATAAAAATCTGAAATAGATTTAATGGAATTATTCATGTAACTTTTGTTAGCTTTGAAGTTTTGTTTAGAGATCTGCGATATTAAAATAAGTTGTATTTACATTAGGGTAACCCTTAAGTGACCCAAAAGTTTAGAAAAACTTACTTTTTCTATGGAAAAACTTACCTTTTCTATGGAAAAACTTACTTTTTCTATGGAAAAACTTACTTTTTCTATGGAAAAACTTACTTTTTCTATGGAAAAACTTACTTTTTCTATAGAAAAACTTACTTTTTCTATAGAAAAACTTACTTTTTCTATAGAAAAACTTACTTTTTCTATAGAAAAACTTACTTTTTCTATAGAAAAACTTACTTTTTCTATAGAAAAACTTACTTTTTCTATAGAAAAACTTACCTTTTCTATAGAAAAACTTACTTTTTCTATAGAAAAAACTTACTTTTTCTATAGAAAAACTTACTTTTTCTATAGAAAAACTTACTTTTTCTATAGAAAAACTCTACCCTTTTCTATAGAAAAACTTACCTTTTCTATAGATAAACTTACTTTTTCTATAGAAAAACTTACTTTTTCTATAGAAAAACTTACTTTTTCTATAGAAAAACTTACTTTTTCTATAGAAAAACTTACTTTTTCTATGAGAAAAACTTACTTTTTCTATAGAAAAACTTACTTTTTCTATAGAAAAACTTACTTTTTCTATAGAAAACTTACTTTTTCTATAGCAAAAACTTACTTTTTCTATAGAAAAACTTACTTTTTCTATAGAAAAACTTACTTTTTCTATAGAAAAACTTACTTTTTCTATAGAAAAACTTACTTTTTCTATAGAAAAAACTTACTTTTCTATAGAAAAACTTACTTTTTCTATAGAAAAACTTACTTTTTCTATAGAAAAACTTACTTTTTCTATAGAAAAACTTACTTTTTCTATAGAAAAACTTACTTTTTCTATAGAAAAACTTACTTTTTCTATAGAAAAACTTACTTTTTCTATAGAAAAACTTACTTTTTCTATAGAAAAACTTACTTTTTCTATAGAAAAACTTACTTTTTTCTATAGAAAAACCTTACTTTTTCTATAGAAAAACTTACTTTTTCTATAGAAAAACTTACTTTTTCTATAGAAAAACTTACTTTTTCTATAGAAAAACTTACTTTTTCTATAGAAAAACTTACTTTTTCTTATAGAAAAACTTACTTTTTCTATAGAAAAACTTACTTTTTCTATAGAAAAACTTACTTTTTCTATAGAAAAACTTACTTTTTCTATAGAAAAACTTACTTTTTCTATAGAAAAACTTAATTTTTCTATAGAAAAACTTACTTTTTCTATAGAAAAACTTACTTTTTCTATAGAAAAACTTACTTTTTCTATAGAAAAACTTACTTTTTTCTATAGAAAAACTTACTTTTTCTATAGAAAAACTTACTTTTTCTATAGAAAAACTTACTTTTTCTATAGAAAAACTTACTTTTCTATAGAAAAACTTACTTTTTCTATAGAAAAACTTACTTTTTCTATAGAAAAACTTACTTTTTCTATAGAAAAACTTACTTTTTCCTATAGAAAAACTTACTTTTTCTATAGAAAAACTTACTTTTTCTATAGGAAAAACTTACTTTTTCTATAGAAAAACTTACTTTTTCTATAGAAAAACTTACTTTTTCTATAGAAAAACTTACTTATTCTATAGAAAAACTTACTTTTTTCTATAGAAAAACTTACTTTTTCTATAGAAAAACTTAGTTTTTCTATAGAAAAACTTACTTTTTCTATAGAAAAACTTACTTTTTCTATAGAAAAGCTTACTTTTTCTATAGAAACACTTACTTTTTCTATAGAAACACTTACTTTTTCTATAGAAAAACTTACTTTTCTATAGAAAAAATTACTTTTTCTATAGAAAAACATACCTTTTCTATTAAAAAAACATACAGATCCTTATATTTTGTTAGGAGTTGCAAATGCATCCAACGTTATAAAGTAGCTATAATAGCTTTTAACTGTCCTTGTTAAATTTATTTTTTTTTTTTTTTTTTTGGTTTTCAGGACTGGCTTTTATATAAAAGCTTGACTATAGCTTTTATATAAAAGCCAGTCCTGAATGGATATGGACCGATTCCTATAAAATTTGATATACTAACCAACACTTGCATAAAACTTCTTTATTCAAACGGAATGATAATCTCAATATACCCCCCATTCTTTTTGATGGTGGCTATAAAAAGGAGATAAGATCAATTTAAGTAGAGATTATTGGTTTTCTAGTCAAACTAAATTAATTTGTAGTGGTTTTGCAAGAGAAGAAAAGTCATTAAATCACATAAAATTTTATCAGAAGAGAGATTTGAAGAATCTAATACAAAAATTGTTGGGATTGAAAATATTTATCCAAATAAATTATTCGTACTTACCCTATCTTTTACATTTATTTATTAATGTAATTGAGATTTTTCCTGGGAAAAACGACCTGACCTGATCCTGAAGATTATAAAAACTCTGAATCAATAGTTAGATGTAATTTTGCTGTTGAACTTTTCCTATTATCTTGACCTTTCATAATCACTATTTTCATTTAAAGTTTAGATAAAAACTTTTAAATTAAATCTCTAAAATAAACCTTTTATAAAACAATTTTTTATCAAATATTTAGTTAATAGCCCGAAGCTATTTAAAACGTACAAATTAGGCAAAATATTAATCGAAAAATTTCCCCTAAAAATTCCAATAAATCTAAAAAGTTTTTGCCTAAAATCGTGGAATGGCACGGAAGAATAAACATCAAATATGTACCAATGAAACAACTTTAAGTTTTAAGTGTTTTTTTGCTTTGGTTAACAGCAAGAATACGAATATTTCCAAAGAAACATTTTTGAAATTCTTTTGGAAAAAAAAAGAAATTTCATAAGGTTTCCTTTTCATTAAACTCAGACCACAAGTTTTTTAACATTTTCAATAGAACTTTTCATTATAATTTAAGTACTAAAATTCCAGTAAATATGACCTTAAATTTACAACATATTGAAAGAAGAAAGGACACGATGGACAGACGTTGATGATAGACCATCATCAAGAACTTGGCTATATTATTGAACATTAACTTGGCCCTAATAATATCTTTTAGGTTTGTAAGTTTAAACTTAAGTCTTTATGAGCAAGTTTCATAGAAACTTGGAAAATTTAAGTAAATGTGTAGACATGGAAGAATGAATGATGTATGTGCTTATGTTGTATTTGTTTCTGCAAATTCATTGTTTCTTAAGAAGTATAAATAAGGAAAAGTAAGACAAAAATACTTTTCTCCTTATCACAAGCATGACTAAGTCATCAAATCCACGTACAAATAAATACGTCAATAAAGTATGTATATACCGATCACAAAATGCCCTAGTGCTGGTTGAAGGTTATATTGGAGCTATCATTATCCAACATAGATATCAAAGCTTGGACAGTTGATAAAATAGCAAGTAAAATATAAAAGCGTTCTATTAAAATTAATGCTCTGTCTAACCCTAACTTTTACTCGAAAAAACTTTTTTATACCTTTTGGTCACAAATTTACTTGCTTATGGCAACCGAAATCGGTCTATATTTGACCATACCTTCCATACAAGACAAACTCTCAAAAGTAATTTAAAGCCACACCCATAAAATGCCAACAAATCTTTTAAATAAAAAAGTAAGAGTGATATATTCGGCTGTGCCGAATCTTATATACCCACCATTAAGTTGTGTAAAATTTAGAAACATATCTCATATATCTACAAGGGTGCAGCTAATTCAAAATCTGGACCAAAACTGAAGAAAATCGCTAAGCTAATTGGTATTGTTAGTAAAACCTTTGGACTAAATTCGGTTACCGTAGCTTTATAGTTCAACATTTAAAAATATTTTAGTGGTTTCCCCAGTATTTACTTTAATCAAAATTCGGTCTCATAACCGGGTATAGTTTTACATTAATAAGTTGTTAAATACTTTTCGTTGTGATTAATATGAAGTTAGGCTAAACACGTTAATAGTAATACGACAGGTCCATATATTTCGTTATGAGTTCCTAATGCATTCATCATATATAAAGTCTGGGCTGAACATTGATTGATGCCTTTATAATTTCATAGGTGCAATCTTAATATAATGAATGTACCTCCAAATCTTTTTGATTGTAGATATAAAAAGGGGATGTTATGTATATAAGAATTATAGCCAAATGTTGACCGATTGTAACAAAATTTTACACACTGGCTGGTATATATATAGAGCTTATTCTTGCAAAATTTAGTGGCCATAGATATCACCGTTTCTAACTGGCCTTTGATAAAATTTTTGGTTTCCGTGAGTGTTTTTTTATATGAAAGCTAAAGTCAAATATGGACTGATTCCTATAAAATTTGATAAACTGATCAAAAATTGCATAAAACTTCCCTATTTAAAATTTATTACAATTCAATGTGTTTCCGGGGCGGGGTTATATGGGAGCTCTAACTAAATTTGAACCGATTTTGCCCATTTTTAACACACATCTTTTTCAAGATATTCAAAATACTTTTGTAAAATTTTGTCCCTCTAACTCTTTTCGTTAAGGCGCTATCGTGCTTTTATCTGACGGACCGACGGACATAAACAACCTTTTCTTTATGTATTTTTGTGTTTCCATAAGTTTTTTATATGAGAGCTATGGTCAAATGGTGACCGATTATGGCAAAATTTTGCACACTGGCTGTCATTCATATAAGACTTCCTTATGCTTAATTTAGTCTTACTAGTTCTTGTAGTAGTAATAAGGCAAAATCTGCATTCGGCATTCTCCGAACTATATGGAAATCTCGGCAAATATCAACAACAACTAAGTTACGAATATATAACTCGAATGTCAAGTCCATCTTGTATTACGGCTGCGAAATTTGGAAACGCACAAATGCCATCGATAAGCGCCTGCAAACATTTGGAAACAAATGCTTGCGGCAAATCCTTAATATATGGTGGCCAAATCGAATAAGAAATGAAGATCTACTAAACGCTACAAACCAAATCCCTTCTTCTATAGAGGTATGTCAACGGAAATGGCGATGGATAGGCCACACACTTCGAAGGCCAAATACCAACATTGCTCGACAAGCGCTTCGTTGGAATCCACAAGGAAGCGGCCGTCGTGTCGGTGCACCTGCTAGAACTTGGAGAAGGTCAATTGATGCGGAGTTACAAGCAGCAAACTATTCATGGAATGATGTATGCCTAACTTCTCGCAGTAGAGTTCGATATAAAAGGATGGTTGAGGCCCTATGCTCCACTGGGAGTCAGGGATAACAGAAGAAGAAGCTCTTGTAGTTAAGGAGCTATCACTATTTTATATGACGGACAGACGGACATAAATCCCATTTTCTTTTTGAATTTTTGTGTTTTCGTAAGTTTTTTTTATGGGAGCTGGGTCAAATGGTGACCGAATGCGACAAAATTTTCCACAATGACTGGCATTGATATAAGACTTTCTTGTGCCAAATTAAGTGTTAATATATTCTATACTTTAGATTTATTGGCATTTAAGTGTATTTTAGGTGAAATTTATTCTGTTTTCACAAGTTTTTTGTATGGGAGCTATGGGTAAATATGAACCGATTTCGATGAAATTTTATATGCCGCCTAGTGCTTGTATAAAACTTCTAGATACCAAATTTTGTCATCATAACTGTCATAATTTGTAATTTATTTTCAAATAAGCGATTAGCCTAGAGGTTATACGGGAGCTATGGTCAAATGTTAACCGATTTTGCCCACTTTCAATACCAAAATTTTCTCATAGATGAGGGATGTTTTTGCTAAGTTTCAGTTAGCTAGATCCTTTCGTTTAGACGTTATCGTGATTTCAACAGACAGACAGACGGACATAGCTCTATCGTCTTAGAATTTCATAAGGATTCAGAATATGTATCGTTTTTGATTTTTGAGCCGATATTAAGGAAATTACAAACGAAATGACAATCTCAATATACCCCCCATTCTTTTTGATGGTGGGTATAAAAACCAAAGAAACTTAAATCTAAAGTTATTTGAAGTTTTTTGCTTAAACTTTGTACAGATATGGGCAAATCCAAAAAACATTAAACCAAGCACAAAATTTTAAAACTGTCAAAATCACGTATTTGTGTTCATGAAAAAATTAATCATATATTGATCCTTTAGAATATATAATGGATACAACTTTTGATTGATCTCTTCGTGAATGGCAGGTCTTTATTTGCACCCATCTCTAATTTTTAAATACGCTTTAAAATAATAGATTTTTTAAAAGTTCATAAAAATCACGAAAACAGCCATGTAGGTATCAAGTTTCAGTATGGACCCAAAGTCTGCTTAATTTTATACAATTAGATATAAAAGACCCCATCAAAAGTAATTGGAGTGGTATAAATAACGTCAAGTCAAAAAGGGCTCACAGTGTGTAGCGTCCGTCACAGAAATAAAGGTTTTTTTTTAATTTGACTAGTGCAATTTTTCTTTTGTCTCCAATTGAACTTGATTCGTAAAGAGAAGTTATAGTATACTTTAAATTAGGCTAAAAATATACAGGTGTTTATATAGCAGCTTACAGAACAATATGTATCGGAAAGTGTGTAGCGTCCGTCACAGTATATATTTTTTACAAAATGATATTTATTAAATACGAGAATTACGAACACATATCTATCTTATTCATAAATAACACTGTCTATATCCACAGATTACATTTAAGGTATTAGGTGTTAAAAAAAAACATACAGTGGAGCAAATTTTAATTTTTTGAAAATTTTTTTTTTTTTGATTTTTGGGACACTCTAACAGCTAGCCGCAGCATTCTTTCGACGAAAAATAAGATGTAAAAAGTGAAAAACTTTAAATAAATATATATATATATATGTGTAGCCGTTTTGCGAATTATTAAGTTGTGCCCAAAAATCGCATTTTTTAACCGCGAAAAAAAAGAGGAAATAGATGAAAATTGGGAGCAAACACTACCATTATTTTCACTGATTTACTCTTAAAACTCTTAAAAGAAATATAAAATATAAATTTTTTCTAATAAAAAACATCCAAGTAAAAACTGTATCGTCCGCAACAGTTAATTTATGGATTTTTGGTGAAACTAGAAATTTTAAAATATTTTATAAAAACGGGTATGTAATCCTCTGATTCTCCTCAATCTTTAATGTATTTACAATTTTTTTATACACACCATCAAAAAGAATGGGGGTATATTGAGATTGTCATTCCGTTTGTAATTTCCTTAATATTGGCTCAAAAATCAAAAACGATTTATATTCTGAATCCTTATGAAATTCTAAGACGATTGAGCGATGTCCGTCTGTCTGTCTGTCTGTCTGTCCGTCTGTCAGTTTGTCAGTCTGTCAGTCTGTCAATCTGTCTGTCTGTCTGTTGAAATCACGATAACGTCTAAACGAAAAGAGCTAGCTAACTGAAACTTAGCAAAAACATCCTTCATCTATGAGAAAATTTTGGTATTGAAATCGGGCGAAACCGGTTCACATTTAACCATAGCTCCCGTATAACCTCGTCTAGGCTAATCGCTTATTTGCTAATAAATGAGAAATTATAACAGCTATGACAAAATTTGGTATTTAGCAGTTTTACATAAGCACTAAATTTTCATCGAAATCGGTTCACATTTAGCCATAGCTCCCATACAAAAAACTTACGAAAACAGCCTAAATTTCACCAAAATACACTAAAATGCCAATAAATCTAAAAGTATAACAGATATAACCCACAAGAAAGTCTTATATCAATGCCAGCCAGTGTGCAAAATTTTGTCGCAATCGGTCACCATTTGACCTAGCTCCCACATAAAAAACTTACGAAAATACAAAAATTCAAAAAGAAAAGGGGATTTATGTCCGTCAGATAAAATCATGATAGCTCCTTAACTACAAAAGCTACTAAGACTAAATTAGGCACAAGAAAGTCTTATGTCAATACCAGCCAGTGTGCAAAATTCTGTCACAATCGGTCAACATTTGATCATAGCTCCCATATAAAAAACTTATGGAAACACAAAAATACATAAAGAAAAGGTTGTTTATGTCCGTCAGATAGCACGATAGCGCCTTAACGAAAAGAGCTAGAGGGACAAAACTTTACAAAAGTATTTCGGATGAAAGATGTGTATTGAAAATGGAGAAAATCGGTTCAAATTTAGTTAGAGCTCCCATATAACCCCGCCCCGGGAAACACATTAATGCTGATAAACTGAATACAATTGTGACAGCTATGACGAATAAATTTAAAATAGGGAAGTTTTATGCAATTTTTGATCAGTTTATCAAATTTTATAGTAATCAGTCCATATTTGACTTTAGCTTTTATATAAAAAACACTCACGGAAACCAAAAATTTTAGCAAAGGCCAGTTAAAAGCTCATTAATTAGAAACTATGATAGCTATGGTCACTAAAGAATAAGCTCTATATATATAGCAGCCAGTGTGTAAAATTTTGTTACAATCGGTCAACATTTGGCTATAATTCTTATATATATATAACATTCCCTTTTTTATATCTACAATCAAAAATATTTGGAGGTACATTCATGATATTAAGATTGCACCTATGAAATTAGATAGGCATCAATCAATATTCAGCCCAGACTTTACATATGATGAATGAATTAGGAACTCCTAACGAAATATATGGACCTGCCGTATTACTATAAACGTGTTTAGCCTAACTGCATATTAAGCACTACGAAAAGTATTTAACAACTTATTAATGTAAAACTATACCCGTTTATGAGACCGAATTTTGATCAGAGTAAATACTGGGGAAACCACTAAAATAATTTTAAATGTTGAACTATAAAGCTACGGCAACCGAATTTAGTCCAAAGGTTTTACAAACAATACCAATTAATTACTGAATTTAACACAACTTGATAGTGGGTATACAATATTCGGCACAGCCGAATATTACACTCTTACGTGTTTTTTACTATGACCGTTTTGATGAAAATTACAGAAAAACGTGTTGAAAAAAAAATCACTTCCATTTTTTGTAGCGTCCGTCACATCACTTTAAAAGCGAATATCTTTTTCCTCCAAAGCAAGTAAATATGTAAATTTACAAATGCCATTCGAAAGCACAATCGATGGCCTAATATTCTCCGAATTCTATGTTGGATATCTCGTGTCAAACAACAATGGGATTCCTTTAGGTACAACAAAATCCGTACATATGTATCGGCTTTCACGCAGGATTTGCCCATATATACATGGGCAAAAATCAAACAGTTTTAATTCCTTTGAAACCGACTTTCAACTCGAATAATTTTTGTACTCTTAGGAATTCGGAAAATCTAATTACAGATTTTGAACTCCCAAGACTTCAGGTAAATTGAGCACGATAGTTAAGTAGCGCAAGTTTGCTCTTCTAAGCGTATTTGACAGTCTTTGAGTTAAGCGAATATTTATTTAGCAACCTCCTCCATTTTTATACCCTTCACCACCATATTAGGAAAGGGTACATTGGGTTTGTGCTGATGTTTGTAACGCATAGAAATATTGGTCTTAGACCTACATTTTAGTATACCAATCGACTTAGAATCACTCCCTGAGTTGTTTTAACGATGTCCGTCCGGCTGGTTGGCTGGCCGGTTATCCATGTAAGATTGTTATCACTCTACAGGTCGTAACTTTAAAGATAATTTAATGAAATTTTGCACAGGTTTATATTTTAGTCCAAGGACGATTCTTTTTGAACGAAATCGGATTACTATTTCGGGTACCTCCTATAGGGATGCCCTTCCTGAATAGAGTTTTTGGTCCTTTGCAGCCACAAATTTAATTGTATTTTAATAATATTCAGCATAAGTATTGCTTATCATAACCTTAATCAGTGTTCCTAATTTTGTAGAAATCGGCCGATATTTGACCATACCTCCCATACAAGACACATTCTCAAAAGACGTTTATATACACATAAAAGCACAAAAACGTTAATAACTCTAAAGATAAATGCATTTGATTACTTAAACTTTGCACAGATAAATATTTTGTAAATACAAACCAATAAACAAAATTTGGTAACAATCGGTCCTTAATTGACCCTAGCTCCCATATCAGGTCCTTAGCCGGAAATGATATAAATCTCGAAATTTTGAAAAAATAACACATAGTATATGTATGTATGTATGTCTCTAGGACTTAAGGAAAACTTGTATAATTATTGGTCATATTTGACCTTAGTAGTGAAGGGTATTATATAGTCGGGCTTGAGCGACTATAACTTTTCTTACTTGTTTTATTACGCTATATCTCGAAAATTAGAGCTAGCCTAAAAAACGGTTGGTGCCATTGAATTCAGTATAGCCGATTAATTTTAACCCACTAGATCTCCCTTTGCCGATAAAAAAGTTGTCAAAAACTAGCACAATGAAATAAGTTATTTAATATTTAATTATTTTTTAAGTATTTATATCTGGTTTTGGACAATACCACGATTTTATATGTATTAGAGCGCACGTATACATATATATGGCCTTTAAAAGGATAGTTTGATACAAACAAAAGATTGGTAATAGGTACTAAAAAAAACAGATATTGAAGACATAAAAACGTATTTTATTAAATGAAATTATGTCCCTTAATCCCACAAAACAGATTTTTAGTTTCCATTATTTAGTTTTAAATTTTTTCTTATTTTACGACTTTCTAACAACTATTTCATGTTCAATCAGTCAAAGTGCTTAAATATACACAGTATTTTAGATCTTACAGGACTTTCTCATTTTGTTTGGTTGTTCTCGGTTTACGACCCATATAAATATAATTTTTTTTTTTAGAAAAAAGGCCGTCAAAAAGTAATAAAATTGTAGAAAATAAAAAAAAATGTTGCAAGTTTTTTTTTTATTCTACAACAGCGAAAAACTTTAATGATAAAAATCTGTGTAAACTCTGTTTTTCCTTTGAACCATTTTACATTTTTCTTGTAAATCAAAACACAAAAGTTATGAATAATAAATTTGTAAAAATTTTTAAGAAAAAGAAACTTTTAATTTTATTAATTTTATAATCCAATTTATGTTTTCAGTTTTTTTCGTGTAGTCTTTTGAAGTCATGGAACTATAACTATTGTACGCTGCAGTGCGGACAGTAAAATGTCAGTCAGTTATTTAGCATTGGGAATTCGTGTTGGCTATAAAGTTTGTGCCCCAGGATTATGGACATTTTTGTAAAATACAATTTTTCATTTTGCGTTTAAAGGGTGTTTCAAAAAAGCGTGTATGATGAAATTTTACAATTGTGAGACTTAGCCTAAATGATTGCTAAACGTATTCTGATCGTTAAATTTATTTTATTTATTATACCCACCATCAAAGGGGGGGGGGGTGGTATATTGAGATTGTCATTCCGTTTGTAATTTCCTGAATATTGGCTCAAAAATCCTTATGAAATTCTAAGACGATTGAGCGAGGTCTGTCTGTCCGTCTGTTTGTCTGTTGAAATCAGGAAAGGAGCTAGCTCACTGAAAGTTAGAAAAAACATTCCTTATCTCTGATGAAGAAATTTTGGTATTGAAATTGGGCAAAATCGGTTAAGATTTGACCATAGCTCCCGTATAACCTCGCCTACGCTAATCGCTAATAAATAACAAACTATAATAGCTATGATGATATAATTTGGCATATAGAAGTTTTGCATAAGGCAGGCAGCATATAAAATTTCATCAAAATCAAAAAACTTACACTCAGAAAAAAAATGAACTAAAATATAGGAAAATTTACTAAATTTGAGGAAAAAATGGTTGTCGTATGGCGCCAAAGCCGTTTTTTACAACAATTGAGTAAAAAAATTACTTAATTCCAGGAAAAAATTTTCCTTCAGTTTTTGACAAAATTCCTTATATCAAACAAATTTTAATTTAAATCAAATAAAATTTAACTAAAAACTTGGAAAAAAAATTACTATCATTTAGTTCATATTTTATCTGAAAACGTCTTAAAAACAACTAAATATTTCCTTTAATTTAGTTCAGATAAATATTTAGCAATGCTTTAATTAAGGAAAATTTTCCTTCATTTTAGTTAATAGATAATTTATTTTTACTTAAAACAAGTAAAAACTGCAGTAAACTTATGATCAAATTTTCTACAATAGTAGAAAAAGATTACTGAAATTCAGTAAATTATTTATTTAGATCTTGTAAAAAATTTATAATTTTTAGGAAATATTTTCCTTAAGAGTGGGAAAAACAGTCAGAAAATAAATAAGTTTAATCCTTATATTTAGAAAAATATTCATTCCCATTATAAAATATTTTCTACATTAATGAAACTTATTTCTAATTTTCAGTAAATTATATATTTATCTGAATTTTATATTTCCTAAATTATACAAAAAAGAACTAAAATTAAGTAAAATTATTTTCTAAAAAAAATGTATCCCCTTTATAAAATAAAAGTATTAAAAATGGTATAAAGTATTTTTATTAATATATTTTCATAAATTTACAAAAATATTTTTTATAACATAATCAAATAAAAAATAACAAGAAGTTATATAATAAGAAATAATATATAAATTAGAGTGCACCTTATTTTTTTTAAATGCAACCTTAATTATCCCGAAGAAATATTTTCCGAGACAAAACAAAATTTTATAAAAAATTTTATTTAGACTGGTTCTTATGGCGAAAAATGGGAGTACTTTTGGTTTTACCGAAATTCCAATCAACTTATATAAAACAATACAATAAATTAAAGGTCATAGAAATTAAAAATGGATGAAGTAGTTTTGAAATTTCCCACATTCGTATTTGTGAAAGTTTCTTCTAATATAAATAACTTCTTACTCAATGTATTTCATTACCCATTCTTTGCCATTAAATATCTGATCTTCTTTTACAAGTTTAAGAATTTATTTATTTGAAAATGTAATATAAACTTCAATATAAAAGAATTTTGGTTCATAGTGTGAGTTATTGGAAATTAGATAAGTATTAATATTAATGTATTCATTAATGAAGACAAATTTTATAAGGTAAATAAATAAAAAAATCGTACTTCAGAATTAACTGTCGTATAATACATTGAAAAATATTAAAGCCTTTTCATAGTGAAATTGTTATTTACTTTGATAAAATAACATGGAAGGGACGCTCTTCGTGACGCACGGCATCTTTGGCTACGGAACACTAGAGGTCCTTAGTCTTCCCAATTTAACTAATCAAAGGTCATTTTGCAAAAAAATATAAAATAAAGTACAGGTGTTTATATATTTTTTAAAATTTTTTATTTAGAGCATACAGTTAATTAGGGGAAATAAACTTTTTAACTGATAACAAGTAAAATACATAATTTATTTTTATTATTACTAAATCGAAAAAATTAAAGAAAATAAAGTTTAAAATTAATATATATCAAATGTCAAAAATAGTTGTTTGGTATAAATTTCGTTCATATAGCCCAACACTTTTATCAACCCATGTCCATTGCCGACAATTTGACCCGGTTCGGTTTATATTCGTCCATCTGATGGTCAATAAACATGAGTAAATATAAGTGTTTGGATAAAAGAACAAAATTTATACCAAACAATGACTTTTGAGTTTTACTCACAATTTTTACGATTTTGTATTAATAAATAATGTGTTAAGTTTTTCCCTTTACTGTAAGCCCTATAATTAACTGTTACTTAAAACACCTATACGATTTTTTTTATTTTAGATACTTATCAATGTATTACGCAAAAGCTCAATCTAAAAATGTATTTACCTTGAATACTTGCCCATTAATTTATTATAATAGAAAAACTGTACCTAAATCCAACAACTCTCCATTTAGAAGATCGCTTTTGGAGTTATTTTAATCTCTGTCACTAAGCCCATCTTTCTTTAAATTTGACATTGAATTATGATATTTAATATATAACAACCTCCTGGCAAACATTGAAAAAGGCCCACCCTAATATAAAAACTGCATCACTTACATGGTTTGAGCCTTAATATGCAGGGAAGTCCTTTTTTGATTTGAAGAAAACGGCTGCTGAAAAAGTTTTAAAATGGGGAATTAGAAGCATTACGCAGGAAACAGTTGATTTATTATTAAGAGTCATACAATAAATCATTAAATGCCAGGAAATAGGGTCCCATATGAATTAAAGTCGAGTGACGTTAAAAGTCAAATTGATAAACGGAAATGATGCTTGAGCCTACCAATCATATTGTTACTTGTGATGACAACTCCAAGCACATAAAGTTGGATTAGAATCTCAGGCAAGTAACCTACTCCTGGAAAAAAAACTCCTACTATGAAAAACAAAAAATTATAAAAAAACGGCACCCCCTAATGTTATCGACCACCGCAAACGAATAAATTATCATGATTTAAGGATCTGCACCTGAAACATCCGAACTCTTTATAGAGGAGTTGCTTCAATCCAGTTGATGGATGTAATCGATAAATACAAATGTGATATGATTGCAGTCCAGGAGATTAGATGGAATGGTCATGATGGTAAGCATGTGTTTGGTAAGCAAAATATTGCGAAACCTTGTTTCTAGGTTCACCCCAGTAAAGGAAAGGTTAGCGACAATTCGCGTTAAAGCTAAATACTTTGATCTAAGCCTGATTTGTGCACACCCTAAACTTAAAGAAGTTTATGGTAGCTGCCCAAGACACGACGTGAAAATAATCTTTGGTAATAATAACGCAAAGATTGGGAAAGAAAGCTGCTCTGAAACTAATATCGGGTTTCTCCTGTAAGGGCAATCACGGAAATCAGGTGACATGCTGAGAGCGAAGAAGCACTTCTGCAAGTGGTCTTTGTCCAGTGCACAAAAAGAGGGACTACCAATGTGACTTTAGACCAGGTAAATCAAACAAATGGACACTACTTACCTTACTTAACTTCTTACGTGATGCTGCAGTTAATACAAGTTGCACGATTTTTAGCAGAACGCACATGTTATTCGCGTTTGCCGATGAAACTGAGGGGTGCACATTGAGTGAAGTGACTGTCGCCTTTTCCTTGCTGATGGTATCTTCTAGCAAGCAATTGGACCATACATCATCGTGGAATTTGTTAAAGAATTTGCCCACCTTGGTACCGCAGTAAATATAAACAATGACATATGTTAGTGTATGTATTGAAATCAAAAAAAGAATCATACTTACCAACATCCTCTCAACAAGAACTAATCATGGGCTCTTGCATAAGCAGATGAAGCTGCTCTTGGAGTCTTTGAGAGCGCGATTTTACCGAAATTAATAAAAAACTATCACAGAACAATAACACAGAATATTGAAAATAAATTATAAATGAAAATAATTTATTGACATTTATTTTTCAATACAATTTTTAGGAAATTTTTCTTAAATATTAGCATATAACTTTCAAGAAATTAGTACAATTTTACTCATTATAAAAAAATTTTTCCTAATTACTTCATAAATTTGAACATGATTTATTTTGATTTATCTGAACTAATTTTAAGGAAAATTTTCTTAAATATTAGTATATAACTTTTAAATATTATTACAATTTTATTTATTATAAGAAAATTATATACTATTGGACGTTGTAATTTATCTGAACTAATTTTAAATAAATTTTTCTTAAAATGTAGAAAGTTTTCTAAATTTAAGTATAACTTTCTAGTAATTAGGAAAATAATGAACTTAAATTTACGACAACTACTTCCAGATTTTAAGTAAGTTCAATTTTATGAACTATTTTTGAGTAAATCATTTACTCAATCAAATTTTTTGAACTAAAGTCAATATTACCTTGTTTTACGATGTGATGAACTAAAATTTAGGACATATTTACTAGTTTTTAACAAAATTTTCCCTAAAATAAATAATATTTTACAAAATTCTTCCAATTTTTCTATGGAAAAATCTTAACTATTTTTTAGTATATGAACTATAAATTTTTTATTTAAATGTTGTATTTTTTACTAGAATGTAACAATTTTTCCTAGTTTTGAGTAAAAACTTACTCCGAATAAGGAATTTTTTATACTATTTTTAAGGAATTATTTTTCCTCAAATTTAGTACATGTCTTTTTTCTGAGTGTACGGAAACAGCCAGAATTTCACCTAAAATACACTTAAATACCAACAAATCTAAAACTTTAACAGATATAACCAATAAATTAGCACGAGAAGGTCTTATGTCAATGCCAACCAGTGCGCAAAATTTTGTCACAATCGGTTACCATTTGACCATAGATCCCATATAAAAAACTTACGGAAACACAAAAATACAAAAAGAAAAGGGGGCTTGTCCATCTGTCCGTCAGTTAAAAGCGCGATAGCTCCTTATCTACAAGAGCTAGAGAAAATGTGTGCTGAAAATGGGTAAAATCGGTTCACATTTAGTTAGAGCTCCTATATAACCCCGCCCCGGAAAACACATTAATGCTGATAAATTGAATACAATTGTAATAGCTATGACGATTAAATTTAAATAGGTAAGTTTTATGCAATTTTTGATCAGCTTATCAAATTTTATAGGAACCAGTCCATATTTGACTTTAGCTTTCATATAAAAAACACTCACGGAAAAATTTTAGCAAAGGCCAGTTAAAAGCTATTCAATTAGAAACTATGATAGCTATGGTCACTTAATTTTGCAATAATAAGCTCTATAGTACCTGGTTGACCGAGCCTTGCTCGGGGCTTTATGATAAGCATTTTGAGGCAAATTTTAAAGTTTTTATATATTTTATTTTATACAGTTACAGTTTAACTCATTTTAAATAATTTTGAAAATTGGTCATACCAACAGAAACCTCCGTCGACTCATGCGCAATAACTTTGCTAAAGATTATAGTCTGATCAAATGCACAGTTTACGATTTAATTCATTTTGAGTAGTTTTCAGTGGCGCCGCCTGAAGTCGTTCATATCACTAAGAAACCTTCATCTGTTTATGCGTAACAACTTTGCTTATGATCATAACATGATCAAACGCACAGTTTATGATTTAATTAACTTATAGTCTGATCAAATGCACAGTTTACTATTTAATTCATTTTGAGTAATTTTCAGTGGCGCCACCTGTCGGACTTTGGTCATTCCAATTAATAAACCTTCGTCGGATTATCCGCAATAACTTTGTTAAAAATTATAGCATGATTAAGTGTACAGTTTACGATTAAATTGACTTTAAGTAAATTTCAGTGGCGCCACCTGTCGAAATTTCTTCATACCAACTAAGAAAGCTTCGTCGGCTCATGTGCAACAACATTGCTAAAGATTATAGCATGATTATATGTACAGCTTACGATTAAATTGACTTTGAGTAATTTTCAGTAGCGCCACCCGTCGGAAATTATTCACACCAATTAAAAAGCATTCGCCGGCTCATGCGCTACAACTTTGCAAAAGATCATAGCATGATCGAATGTACAGTTTACGCTTTAATTAATTTTTAGTAATTTTCAGTGGCGCCACCTGTCGGAAATTCGGTTTACCAACTTAAAAACCTCCGCCGGCTTATCCGAAACATCTTTGCTAAAGAACATAACATGATCAAATTCACAGTTTACTATTCTATAAAGAACATACATACAGACAAACATTCATTTGTTTTAAAGTTATAACATTACTAATTTTTTTCCGTTTTTATCCCCTAATTTCAAAAAGTTCCATATGCATAATTGGAACTTCTTTGGTATCAATTGAATTCGGTACATTTTATTAGAAAGCAGTTAACATAATTTTCCTATTCATATTACTTTTGTAGATGTTAAGTTATCAGTTTATCCCTTTTTTACACATTTAGGCCACAAAATCAAAAAAGTACCAAATACGTGTTTAATGTTTCTTTCACATCTATTGAATGCAGTTCAAAGTTTCTTTTTATATTCTTTCGTTTAAAATATAAGGGTGGGTTAAAAAGGTACCAAAAAAACTATTTTCACCCTTTTTTACCCCTTATCGGACATAGTTTCAAAAAAGTACCAAACACCTGTCCGTTTATTTTCATAGCTGTTTAAAACGTAATTTAAATTTTGTTTCTATACCTATTACTTAAGCGTTTTCGATTTTTCCCCTTTTTACCCGTTTTTACCCTCTTAGAGGCAAACGTTCCAAAAGTCCCATCTTCTTCGACCTATACATCAAAAAAGATACCCACTGTGCAAATTTTATCAAAATCGTTAGAGCCGTTTTCGAGATAGTCATTCTATTTATTACTTAAGGAGATATAGCGTTTTCGATTTTTTTCCCCTTGTTACCCGTTTTTACCCTCTTAGAGGCAAACGTTCCAAAAGTCCCTTCTTTTTCGACCTATACATCAAAAAAGATACCCACTGTGCAAATTTTATCAAAATCGTTAGAGCCGTTTTCGAGATAGTCATTCTAAATATATATATATATATATATAAATACATACAATTATTGCTCGTTTAAGAATATAAGATAAGATATATACCAGCCAGTGTGTAAAATTTTGTAACAATCGGTCTACATTTGGCTATAGTTCTTATATATATAACATCCTCTTTTTATATCTACAATAAAAAAAAATTGGAGGTACATTCAGTATATTAAGATTGCACCTATGAAATTAGATAGGCATCAATCAATGTTCAGCCCAGACTTTATATATGATGAATGCATTAGGAACTCCTAACGAAATATATGGACCTGCCGTATTACTATTAACGTGTTTAGCCTAACTAAATATTAAGCGCAACGAAAAGTATTTAACAACTTATTAATGTAAAACTATACCCGTTAATGAGACCAAATTTTGATCAAAGTAAATACTGGGGAAACCACTAAAATATTTTTAAATGTTGAACTATAAAGCTTCGGCAACCGAATTTAGTCCAAAGGTTTTACCAACAATACCAATTAGCTTAGCGATTTTTTCAGTTTTGGTCCAGATTTTGAATTAGCTGCACCCTGTTTCTGAATTTAACACAACTTGATGGTGGGTATATAAGATTTGGCACAGCCGAATATAACACTCTTACTTGTTGAAATTTAAGTCATTTAAAAAGAAAGTTCGCAATAGGAAAAATTTAAAAAAAGCCTAGTCTTGGTGGGACTTAAACCCGGACCATTTAGTTTAATAACTCATAAGAAATTCAGAGGGTAATTTGTTGTCATTATTAGAGTACATCTCATTGCCAAATTCTTGCTGGGTTATAAATATGAAATCGGTAACGATTACACATTTATCCGTAATGCATCAAATGCCTTTAAATTCAAAAATCCTTTTTCATCACACACTTTATTTGTTTGTTAATTCTCTGTCGCTTAAGATAAAATAGCCAAATATTTAAATATATTGTGTATACCAAAAAAATCACTTGACATTTAAGTTTCGCACACCCTTAAACAACCGCACAAATGTCCTGTTGGAAACCAAACTAAAAAAAAAAACACTTTATATATGAAGAGTTTCTTTATTTCATTTTTTCATTTAGTTCAGTAGAATTTCGTGTTCTTGTCTATTTTATGGAAAATAATAAAAAATAAAAATTGTTAAAATGGAACATTTTGAGGCAACAACACGCATACCACTGATACTTGTATACTCACACATATAAATAAAAAAAAATACAATAATATAAAATAAACTTCAACTTTTATGTACTCTGGACTTTTGTGGAAGTGGAATTTGAAGAAGACACGTTTGTTTGTGGACATAACGTGACACTGTTCTGATGCTTTTATGACAAAAATTAAATTAAATTTTTGAGAATACAAATTATACACACAAATACATATGTACTCATTTGTGTGTAGTTGGCATTTAAATTAAAGGATAATTAATTAGTTAGTAGGTTTGTTTCAATAAAATCAATTAAATGCTTCATTTTCGAGAGTTTGCCTATGAAGTCTATAGCGGTACAATGGCAGTTGAAACTTCGGATATCTGTTTTTATAAACGGACCAAAACTTATGCATTTTCTTCTGATAGCACTAAATAATATACCCAGCAAAACTTTGGTAATGGCAAGTACTCTGTTAACTGGTTACCTTGTAATGACTGCAACATACCCTCCAAATAACTAATAAGTTATTACAGAAGTACTTATTTGTAATTAAGATGGTAATTTAAACTGAATGGGCGCGGTTCGAATCCCATCAAGACCAACAATTTTTTTTAATTTTTTTTTTTATTCAAAGAGTTTTTTAAATGATTATTTTTTTACCTTCTGTAAAAAAAAATTGGAAAACTAACTCACGGTAATGAAAAAATAGTATTTTATTTTATTTTTTATTTTAGTATCACGAATATTGGCTTTAATGATCGATTTCTATTTTGCGCTCTTTATTTTTGCGCTCCTCGAGCGAGTTTTATAATTTTTATCTTTGAACATAATTTTTATTTGAGATCAAAAAATAAAAATTAAAATCTTTTTGAAAAATAAATATCGCTCTCGTAAATATCTCTCGCGAGAGATAATTATTAGAGCGATCTTCCTACCCTGAAAAATACCATCATGAGTCAATTTTGATTATGTAGGGGATGTTGGATACCAAATACAGTTCTGGTTGGTCTTAACTTGGTAAGCCCAACTTATCTGGGTCATCCTTCATCTCAACTGCGGACACTGACCTCCTCGTGGTACCACCCAGGGAACTAGTTTAACACCCCTTAATCCGAAACTTTGGTGGAAAGACCAAGTAGAGGAACATTTTTCAAAGCTTGGCCTATAAAATTGTAGAATATTCGCACAACATCGAAGTCCATGGAATTCCAAAATATGCTCGGACTTTGACCTTAACAGGTTGTAACAATAGGCCTTTTAAGTAAGTAAAAGTCAACGTTATATAACCAAAAAGGAAGATTTAAACTATTTAAGTTTTAAAATAATTAAAAAAACTTCTTTATTTTTTATTAAATGAATTAAACATTTACAAAAATCGTATAGAAATATTTTTCTAAAAATTACAACAAAGCAAAAAAAAGCAGGCAAAAACAAAGTTATTGTCACATGATTTTGGATCTAAAAATAAAAATTGTATATACAGGCAACTCCCGGTATAACGAAAGATATAATGTCAGGCTCATTCGTAATACAGAAATATTCGTTATATCGCAAAGTTTTTATACTCTACACCACCATAGATGTATTGGTCTGAGACCACCTACTAATCTACTCATAAACAATAACTGATTCGATTTAACGATGTCAGTTCGTTCGACTGCTGTTCAGGCTTGTCATCAATGTAATCTCCTTATTAAAGTCCCATTTTCAAGGATAATTTCATGAAAATTAGTACAGACATCTTTTTTATAGTGAGACTAACAATACTGAAATCGGTTCTTTATTTCAGGAACCTTTCATAGGTCTGGCTTCCCGAAATTTAGATTTTGCCCTCAAATTTTATTATATTTATACAAAATTAAGAGGAAATATTTCTTTAAGATTTAAAAATCACTGTACGAAATTTTCGTTGGAATGGGTCAAAATCTTACGAAAACGACAATTTGATTCTTTTTTGCACAGTTTACATATTTTTTATTTGTTTTTTTACTTTCTTTTTAGTCGGTTTTCAAATACACATTAATAAAATGTTTAAATTCCTGGAAATTTTCCATAACTTTTTTTATTATTCGTTATATCGCGTATTAAATTTGCTTAATATTCGCTATATAAGGTATTCAATTGAAAAAATAATAGCGTTCGTTATATCCAATTTTCGTTAAATCGGGATTCGTTATACCCGGCTTTGCCTGTATTAATTATAAGCTGCTAAGTTTTCAACATATGAAGTAGCTCAGTGGAGGAGTCTCCGCCTAGCAGTCGTAGGGGTCTGGGTTCGAGCCCCCATGGGGTCATAAAAAATTGTATTTCGTTTAAAAATATAATTTTTTAAATTAATACAACAACAAAAAAAGTTGTTGTTGTTGTTGTTTTCCAATTGCTTACCCAAGTCATTACTTTTCTGCAATTGGTAAGTACTTGCCTCCAATGACATCCCCATGTTAATGTAATGACTTAAACAGTGAATGTGTAAGTAGTTCGTATTCAATAGTTTAGCTGTTTAACTTATTACTTGGTAATGCAAAGTTTTGCTGGGTAGGTTTCGAATGAAAGTTTATTCCACATACGAACAGTGGACCTAAAGAACGAGTTGTCAATGTAGTATGTTTTGCGATCTTTTTACCAGTCGACAAAAAATTGATGAGTACTTGAAGGCATACTAGTACTTAGTAAAAAACTTTGGGTTTTAGGGGCAAGGTCCTTGATATCATAAGCACAAAAGTCGAGGGAAGATCTTTCCGACTCCAAAAGCAATCAGTTTAGAGAAAAGTGCGTTATATGCAACATTCTATATTTCACCAAATTCTTAACTTTATATACTCAAACTAATGGATATTTTTCATTTTAAAAGCAACAATGATTCTCAACATTTCTCTAATATTCATTTAGAATATAATTGAATCAATTTCCCTAAAACGCTTCCCTAGAACGTTCGTTTGGTTAATATATCATGTCACGACTATAACAGGTAATTTATTTTAGCAAGATAACTAAGCAAATAAAATCCAATTTCCCCAGATACAATTGAAAAAAACTTCCAAATACACAGAGGATATAAAAATATAACATATTTATTTACTCAAGAGGTTACAGCAAAAAAAAAAAAGTACATAAACGAAGGTAAGATACAAGTTGGAACTATTTTTTAAGATTTAAATACATGTATTCTAGAACAAATAGTCTTCAGCTAACAGATGATGTGTGTATAGATGTCATATACATATACACTCGAAAAATAAATACAGTTACCTACAAACTTTTTTTAATAGAGCCAACACTCAGGGAATGACCCCTATAATTAAGCATAAGACGTACACTAAGAGAAAAATGACGATCTGATTTCAAGAAAAAAAAATCTACAATATAAGATTGCGAAATCTTGAATTTTCAATCTTAAAAATATAGCCAGTAAGATTTATATTCTTAAATTGAAGAATAAATTCTTAGTTATGAGAATACAATCTAAAAATAAACATGTAATTTGTTTGCTTTTAAGATTTTAATTTTATTATAAGATTTTAAATCTTAATTTAAGATCGTATTCTTTATTTTAAGATTGCGATCTTGATTTCAAGATTTTATTCTTATTTTGAAGATTGTAAGTTCTAATCTTAAGATCGTATTCTTGATTTTGTAGATTTGTGTGCTTGTTTAAAGGAAATTTCAGTATTTTGTCATAAATTGTAATCCGCCGACCAAAGTAATTGCGAAAAAGAGAAAAACTAATTTTTTGAGAAAAAATATAAACTTTATAAGAAATATAAATGGAAAACCTTAATCTGGATGAAGTGATCCTTTTAAATATTCCAATAGAAGGCAATTTAGTTCTGGTATGTGATGGGGAGTATGAATTGAACTGCCCTTCACAAGAAATTTCATCAGATTTCTCGGACAATAACGCGTTGCTGAAAAATCTTTTGAAAGAATTCGATCTGGAATGCGTTTTTAAGTACCTGCAGCGTAAGTTTTTCATCATATTTATAAATAATGGGTGCTTTTTTTAAAAGTTTAGAACTTCGAATTGAAATAAAACACAAGAAAATCGTTTTAATGTCCATCAATTTGGCTTTATTGGAAGGATAATTTTATGCCATTAATGTTTAAATATGACTTCGGTCATGTGGCCGCCGCGGCTGGCTCGAATAAAGCCAATTCTACAGGTCCAATTTTAAACTACTTTTTCGAGCATATGGGGCCGTATGTTGGCAATAACGCCACGAATGTTTTCTTCCAAGTCCCATAACGTTTCTAGTTTGTTGGCGTAGACGAGCGACTTCACATATCCCCAAAGAAAATAATCCAGTGGTGTCAAATCGCACGATCTTGGTGGCCAATTGACAGGTCCATTCCGCGAAATTATGCACTCATCGAATGTTTCCTTCAATAAATCAATTGTGACGTGCGCTGTGTGGCATGTAGCGCCATCTTGTTGGAACCACAACTCATCCACATTCATGCCATCCAATTGGGGAACAAAATAGTCGGTTATCATGGCTCTATACCGGTATCCATTTATGGAAACTGACTCTCCAGCATTATTTCGGAAGAAGTATGGCCCAATGACTCCACCAGCCCATAGAGCACACCAAACAGTCAGTTTTTGTGGATGTAATGGCGTCTCAAGGGTCTCATGTGGATTCTCTTCACTCCAAATGCGGCAATTTTGCTTGTTGACGTAGCCATTCAACCAAAAATGAGCCTCATCACTGAACAAAATTTTGCGATGAAAATCAGCATCGAGATCAGTCTCATTTTCGGCCCATACACCAAAATCACGACGCATTGCATGGTCTCGCGGCTTTAATTCTTGCACAAGCTGGATCTTGTAAGGTCGCAAGCCAAGATCTTTGCGCAAAATCTTCCATAAAGTTGATGGACAAAGCTCCAATTGCTGTGCACGGTGGCGAATCGATTCATTCGGGTCCTCTTCAACACTTTGCTCTTCAGCGGCAATTGTTTCTTCGGTGCGCACTGTTCGACGTCGCTGCGGATGCGTATTATCACATAGAGTAAACGTAGTGCGAAAACGATCCATGGTTAACCGAATTAATTGCTCTGATGGACGATTATGTCGACCATAAAATGGACGGAGCTTGCGGTAAACTTCGCGAACTGAACCATTATTTTCGAAATAAATTTGCACGATTTGCAAGCGTTGTTCTTTTGTCAACCTGTTCATGATGAAATGGCAAACCAAACTAAATATTAATCACTTGACAGCTGACAAAATGGCCGCCAGTTAAAAAAGTGATGCCAACTTAAAGTTCTATACCTCAATAAAAAACACCCGATACATAAGTAGATTTCTTTATAAAAAATTATATTGATTTAATTTGTTTCAGGCTCAAATGTAACTTTTAGAAAGCAAAGATGTAAAGGAAGCCATTCCACCCTTAGGACTTCGAATGGAATTTCGTGAAAAATTATTTGTCTGGAAAAAGAAACAGGTTTTAATATTTTATTTAGAAAGTAAATTAAACCACTAATAGTTTTGTCCTTTAGTTTGGAATTGATGAAGATACACTTTCGATGCCGTCGAAGGTAGGTGAGTGGCTACAAAAATGTCCGGATGTAACTTCCACTCCATCGTCTTCTGTAAATGTGGAAGTTAACAAAAAAGTGTTTGACAAGGTAAAAGTAATAGATAATTACTTAATACATTAAAATGTGTACAAAACATAAAATATTTTCGTTTATTTGTATAAGATTTAGCTTCATTATTGAATGAATCTGTAGGTGGCAAAAACATCCTAGAATTGTATGCTTCACACAAAGACTTAAACAATAACTATCGTGATGAGCTGATCCAGAATATAGTACATCAAATTCTAAAAAAGGATCTCGCACTTCATCCTAACGATTTCCAAGATATATTGACAGAAATATGCACACTTTTTCCAACGGAAGATGAAGTCAAGGTATTTTTACATTTGTATCCAATAAATAATGGGAAAACATATCTTAGTCCCAAGCTAATATAATTTAAGTATTGAAGTATTACTGTTACGTTTCGTTTTTTTGTGGTTTCATTGTTGTTTTTTAATAAATGTCTACATTATGCTGGTCTAAAGGATGAAAAGTTGGTCCTTGTGGGTCTTATTTTGGTACTTAGTATCTAGATCTTGACGTGATTACTTATAGATGTGAAGGAACAAAATAAGATCATCCAAGAGCAACTTTTAATATTTTGGACCAGTTTAAAAAAGATATAATAAAAAACGTGTTTTATTTTATCACCAAATACGAATATTATAATAAGAAAAAACGTGCTGATCATAAGACTTTCTGCTTGAAAGTAGAGTAAATGCGAAAAATTTTATTTTAACAATAAAATCTTATTTTTTCAAGATTGTTTGTAAGATCGCAATCTTGAAAAAGTTGTAAGAACAAGATCGATAATTAAGAATGCGTTCTTATTATTTAAGATTATGTTTTTATTAATTAAGAATGCATTCTTAAATAATAAGAATTTAATCTTAATTAATAAGAACACATTCTTAGTTATCGATCCTGTGCTTAGATTTTTTTAAGATTGCGATCTTAAATATAAAGAATCTTAAAAAAATAAGATTTTATTCTCAAAATAAGATTTTTCGTATTTACTCTACTTTCAAGCAGAAAAAGTTTCGATTTCAAGCAGAAAATCTTATTATCAGCACGGTTTTGCCCTGAGTGTAATAACAGTTGCAAGTTGAGCCTACTGTTGGTGAATTCAGCCTTCCTGAAGAAACGTCTGACAATGGTATGAGATTGTTCTCCTTTGCGTCGCAATATGGTAGTGAGCAGCACCAGGTTTCTGCACCTTAAAATCCAAAAAGCAATATGGGTAACTCCTAATAAGTGTGTCAAGGAACATATAGACGGAAGAGTAAAGAAAGTTTGGCATCTCAAATCACATCAAATTATCACCACAACGAACAGCGAACACAACATTTCTTATTAAAACGACATGTGCCCAACAGAGGAGATAAGACTGTGCCAATTACAGAGGTATGAACCTTCTTTCAATGGCATATACAATTCATTCGACCATATTGCGTTAAAGGCTATATCCCAAAGTAAATGAAATAATTAGGACCTACCAATGTGGCTTGAGGCCATATGCTCCACTGGGAGTCACGGATAACAGAAGAAGAAGATCAATGTGGCTTTAGACCAGGTTAATATACCACTGACCAGATATTCACTCTACGTAAAATACTAGTGAAAACACAAGAGAAACAAATTGATACATATCACCTCTTTCTTGCTTACAAAGCTGCTTTTGACAGCCCGATACGAACGAAGGTGTTTAATGCAAGGTCTGAGCTTGGCATCCCTAGGAAGTTAATAAGGCTATGCAGGATGACATTAACGGATAGGTTTCAGGCAAGGCGATAGTTTGTCATGCGATCTCTTCAATAATGTGTTAGAGAAAATAGTCGGAGATGCTGCAGTTAATTCAACTGAACCAATTTTCAACAGAAAACACATGCTACTCGCGTTTGCCGGTGGCATTGGTATCATGGGACACACATTGCCTGATGTAACTGCCAACTTTTCAAGTATCGAGAAGGAATCTATAAAATGGGTCTAGTTGCCAATGAATCAAAAACAAAACTGATGGTCTTTACAAACAGACAGTCTACAAGAGTTGGACCACATGTGATCGTTTAGAATTATAACTTCAAGGTTGTAAAAGAATTTGTTTACCTTGGAAAAATTTTCAAAGCTTGGCCCACAAAGTTAAAGAATTTGTTGACAAGATCGAAGCGCATGGAATTCTAAAATAAGGTTTAGAGTTCAACATTTAAAAGTATCTAAGTAGTTTCCGTAGTATTTACTTTGTACAAAATTTAATCTCAAAACCGGGTGTAGTTTAGCATTAAAAGTTAAATACTTTTCGTTTAACTTAATATTAAGTTATGATTAACATCTACCGTATATAAAGTGTGGACATTGCACAGTGGGAGAATACGGCCAAAACTCAATAACTTGGTCATTTCTTGACTTTTGCTCTTGAAATTTTTAGAGTACATAAATAATATATCTTTAGTTAAACAAAAATAGTTTTTTAAGAAAATATAAAGTCTGTGGTCACATAAAAATGGACTACTAAACACACTGAAAAAGTTTATGCTGGTGATTATAAAAATTATTTACTTAAATAGGATAATATATGAAAAGAATAGCTATCCTACGATATATGACTTGACAAAATCGGACATGTCCTTTCAGAGATATTGGGCTCATACTATGAGCTTAAAACCAGATTTTGTATGCTTCTAACAAAAATACAGAAAAACTCTAAACATTGAATATTTTTATAAAAAAGATTACGAGTTCTTGAATAATATAAAATTTGCAGCTTCTACAATTTTTATTGCGTCCACAATTATGTGACCACTACCTATATACTTAAATAAATTATGCAAAGGTGACTCAAAATTTAAATTTTTGTTGCTTTTTTATCTATATATATAAATTTTGCATAGAATTAGAAAGGAAACTAAAGAAAGTGGCATAAAAATATTGCATCCCGCCTATATTTCACTTCAAGTAGTGATTTTTTCTCTATAAATTGCAAAAAATTGTGAAAAAGGGGTGTTACTAAAAACGCTATAATTCTTAAAATGGGATGCAAATGGATATGAAATTCATAGAGCTTATTAATGATTCAATTCAGCTATTAGAAAGTGTTGTGCTTCAACCTCTATCAAACTTTGTATTTAAAATTTTTTCTTAAATTTTTTTATGGTTGTTTTAACTGCTCGAATTCTAAATGAAGCATAGGTCAAAAAATATGGAAATTGGCGCGGTTGATTAGTAAAAGGTATCTACTTTTTAATCCAAAAAAGAAGAAGTTAAAATTTTATACATATTCCAAAATTAAGCGAATTTTATATATGGGTTCAAATATACAAATAATTTTATTAAAAACATAAAAAACAAATATTCAAACTTTGATTAATTATTATAGCCTTAGTAGGCAATGCAGTTGGTAAAAATTTTGGATTACATGTTTTGAAGTGTCAGCTCTTATCTGAGATTAAAATTTCCTAAAAAAAATTAAAAACATTTATGGTTTTGGCCGGAATTTCCTACTGTGCATTGGTGCAATCTTAACATGCTGCTTGTACCTCCAAATCTTTTAATTGTAGATGTATATATATATAAATATATCTATATATATATATATATATATATATATATATATATATCTATATATATATATATATATCTATATATATATATATATATATATATATATATATATATCTATATATATATATATATATATCTATATATATATATATATATATATCTATATATATATATATATATATATATATATATATATATATATATCTATATATATATATATATATATATATATATATATACATATATATATATATATATATATATATATATATATATATATATATAGTACCTGGTTGACCGAGCCTTGCTCGGAGCTTTATAATAAGCATTTTTTAAAGTTTTCATATATTTTATTTTATAAGGTTTATTTTGTCCGACCAACACATAGTTCGCATAGTTTACAGTTTAACTCATTTTAATAATTTTGGAAATTATTCATACCAACAGAAACCTCCGTCGACTCATGAGCAACAACTTTGCTAAAGACTATAGTCTGATCAAATGTTTACGATTAAATTCATTTTGAGTAGTTTTAAGTGGCGCCACCTGAAGTTGTTCATACCATATATGAAACCTTTGTCTGCTTATTCGTAACAACTTTGCTTATGATTATAACATGATCAAATGAGCAGTTTACGATTTAATTCACTTTGAGTAATTTTCTGTGCTGCCACCTGTCGGACTTTGCTCATTCCAATTCATAAACCTTCTTCGTCTTATCCGTAACAACTTTGCTGAAGATTATAGCATGATTAAATGTACAGATTACGATTAAATTGACTTTGAGTAAGTTTCTGTAGCACCACCTGTCGGAAATTATTCATACCAACTAAAAAGCCTTCGCTGGCTCATGCGCTACAACTTTGCTAAAGATCATAGCATGATCAAATGTACAGTTTACGATTTTATTAATTTTTAGTAATTTTCAGTGGCGCCATCTGTCGGAAATTAGTCTTATCAACTTAAAAACCTTCGCCGGCTTATCCGCAACATCTTCGCTAAAGAGCATAACATGATCAAACTCACAGTTTACTATTCTATAAAGCACATACATACAGACAAACATTCATTTGTTTAAAATAATACTAATTTTCCCCCTTTTTATTCCCTAATTTCTAAAAGTTCCATATGCATATTTGGTACTTTTTTGGTGCCAATTGAATTCGGTACACTTTATTAAAACGCATTTAACATAATGTATAATGTTCCTATTCATATTACTTTGGAGATGTTAAGTTATCATTTTATCCCTTTTTTACCCATTTTGGCTCCAAAATCAAAAAAGTACCAAATACGTGTTTCATGTTTCGTTTACATCTATTGATTGCAGTACAAAGTTTATTTCTATATTCTTTAGTTTAAAATATAAGAGTAGGTTAAAACGGTACCAAAAAAACTATTTTCACGCTTTTTTACCCCCTATCGAACATAGTTTCAAAAAAAGTACCATACACCTGTCCACTTATTTTCATAGTTGCTTAAAACGTAATTTTAATTTTGTTCCTACACCTATTACTTTAGGAGATATAGCGTTTTCGATTTTTCCCCTTTTTACCCGTTTTTACCCTCTTGGAGGCAAAAGATCCAAAAGTCCCTTCTTCTTCGACCTATACATCAAAAAAGATACCCACTGTCCAAATTTTATCAAAATCGTTAGAGCCGTTTTCGTGATAGCCATTCTATATATATATATAAATACATACAATTATTGCTAGTTTAAGAATATAAGATATATATATATATATATATATATATATATATATATATATTAGGGTGTCCCTTATATGGCAAAAAAATTTTTTTTTAGAATTTCGAAACGAATACCCTCCAATTTTTTTTATAAATGCTAAAATGTACTTAAATATGAAATTTCATATCTGTAGCATGATTGCAACCCGTGCCGACCGAGCTCTAAAGTTTAATAAAAAATTGTGTTTTGGTCTGACATTTTGGGTTGATCCAAAACTAATTAAAATGCAACAAATAAAGTAAATATGAGTAAAACTAAAAAAATATCAATACAAACTTTTATTTAAATATTTACGAATTATAATAATAATGAATTAGGGTAACTTCTCTTTAGTGTAGTTTTTTTACAGTCTGGATACAGATTTCTATGTTCCTGAGCACAACGCAACAAAAACTGGTTTTGCTCTTCTTCAGCCGTGATAAGACCATTAAAATCTTGCATTAATTTAACTGCTCTTTCAGCAGTGTCATTTACGACCTTCAAAAGACTTAATCGTCTTCTAGCTTCCAAAAAAGCAGGATTGTCACCCCACGAAGATACGTCTTCCCGAAGAAAATTGTCGTCGATCTGTAGTCGAGATAGAAATCGTTTGCTTCTTTGAGTCACAAAATCATCCAGCGTCATATCTGAAATAAAGAAAAAACCATTAAAATAAGCAAAAACTAAACCACAAAACTTTGAAAAAGAAACAAGAAAATATTAAGTACTTACCAAACAAATTTTGCGTAATTTCTTCCTTCGATGGGACATAGCGTTTAGAGGAATCTGAACTTTCATCTCTGTTTAAATTATTAATCATTTTTGTCTTGGTTTTGGTATCAACTTCATCAAAAAGTGATAACATGACTGTTTCTTCACACAAATACCATAAATGATGAATAAACTTGCTTATGGATGCCTTGGAACTTGTCGCGTCAACTTTTTCATATTCTTTTAGAGCTTTCAAAAAGGACAAGTCTTGGTTAGGTGCTTTAACTGGCATTGTACATTCGAGCCAAGGTTTGGTATACAAGGTGACGATAAATAAACAAACATCTTGTAGAGCATTTTTTGTCCTTTGCAGTAATTTTAAGTTGCGATTGAAGCAAACATATTTTTATAGAATAGATTGCTCTCGCCATCCATCGCGCTTGATGCAAAGCTCCGGGGGACCTGAGTTTAAGTTTATTCTCTGTGTCTCCTCCTAAGAGCACAACTCATAGTTCAACCAATTCGCGGTAATCGTCTCTAACAAAAGATTTTTCCAGTTCAGTCTTATAAAAAGTTAACAAAGATGTAATGTTTGTCTTAGCAATATGTGCTTTAACGAAATTTAGAGGTGACTCAATGTTATCAGTGTTAATATTTTTGCAATTATCTCTTAACTTTTTGAAAATTGGAATATCTGGGCTACTTGTAATATATTTTACCTTGGTTTCAAAAACAGCTTTAAGGACCAACTCATAAACATGATGACGACAAGCAAAAAGCAGCAATTCCCTTTCTAAAGTCTGCTCCAAAATAGCACAATGGCCAGTATTGGAAGCTGTTGTATCGCAGTACATTATCTGTACTTTGTCATGGAGGGTCCAGTCAAAGAGAGCAGTTGAAATGGCTTCAGCTTGATGTTTTCCAGAAGAACTCTCTAATTTCGGTACTGCAAGAAGCTGTTCTCTATCGTCAAATGAAGCAATAATTGGCAAGCGTTCTTCTTTTGAACTTCGTACATCCAATCCAGGTAATAGTTTTCCATCCCAATGAACTGTGACTCCGTCAGGCAAATTATTCCGGAAGTCAGTTTTTATTGCTTCTGCCCTGGATTTTCTCGCTTGAGTGCGAACTCGCTGAATCGAGGATTTGTTTATAGGGAAATCATCGCTGTTCAGACCAAGCGCTTCTACAACCGCATGGAGAATGTAAACTGAGTCCCTTATGCTTAATTGGCATCGATCTAAAGCTGCTACCAGTTTAGGAGTTATAAAACTTTTCGCGCCTCTTTTAAAACTTTTTTCAGGGCAAGGAATCTGAGTACTAAGTTCAGAGTTCGAAATCTGTTCCTCATCCGAATTCTCAAGACATTCCAAGTTATCTATCGAAGAAGTAGATGCAACAGCCAATAACTCCCTTTGTTTTACCTTTCTTTCTTCTTCTTCCAATCGTCTTTGCCTAACTCGTTCTTCTTTCTCCGCCAATTTTTTGTCAATTCCACCTAAGCATCCCGGTCGACCTGGCTCTCTCTGTTTCCTTAAGAAATCTTAGTCTTCCTCTATCTTCATTCTGTCAAAGGCATCTGCATGTGCAATATCAACTAAGTTATCAAGGTCTTTTACAAAATTATTTTCACGATTCTTGAAAGTCAACTGAGTTTTCTTACATGATATAAATTAACAAGTTTCTTCACGCAGTTAGGGATTGCCTTCGTAGGAATTCTGGCTTTTTCCCAAAATATAATGCACTCTCTTATAACAAGATTCGCACTTTCACTAACAGTCAGCTTGACTTCACGAATATTGTAAAATAAAACGGTGAGAACGTGTCGATTAGATGGTAATTTTGCACCATTTATCTGGTGGCTTGACAGTCCGATAAGGAAAATATTTTGTTTATCACTTCGTAATTCGACTGACATTTTTTTAATAATAAAACCGCACTTTATGAAACACACTATTGGAATAGCAAATTACCATCGAAAAAAGACATTAATTTGCCACCTGAGTAAAAAGGGGAATCACCTTTATATATATATATATATATATATATATATATATATATATATATATATATATATATATATATATATATATATATACTGACCAATAGTTGCATAAAACTTCTCTAAATTTAGTCGTCATAGCTATTACAATTTATTTTATCAGCATTAATGTGTTTTCCGAATCGGGGTTATATGGGAGCTCTAACTAAATGTGAACCAAGTTCGACCATTTTCAATACACAACTTTCGAGATATCGAAAATGCTTTTGTAAAATTTTGTTCCTCTAGCTTTTTGCATTAAGGCGCTATCGCGCTTTTATCTGACGGACAGACGGACATAAACCCATTTTTTTGTATTTTTGTATTTCTGTAAGTTTTTTATATGGGAGCTATGGTCAAATGGTGACCGATTGTGATAAAATTTTGCACACTGGTTGACATTGACATAAGACTTCCTTGTGCTAAATTAAGTGGCCAAAGCTATTACAGTTTATCATTTAAGTGTATTTTAGATAGAATTTAGGCTGTTTCCGTAAGTTTTTTGTATGGGAGCTATGGTTAAATGTGAACCGATTTGGATTAAATTTTATAAGCTGCCTAGTACTTATGTAAAATTTCTATATACCAAAGAAGAAGAATAAAAATAATGATCTTTGGAGTAATTATGGCCAACAATTTCCTTCGTAATTCGACATAGGTCCTTGGATCGATCCGTTTCGCTGGCTAATTGGCCTTTTTTGTCTAAATTTTCAGCCCATCTCCGCTTATCCTCCCTTGCACTTCATTTGACTTCACGATTTAGATGTTGATATTCGCGCTGTCTATGTTGTTTGATCTGCAGGGTTTTTACATCATTTAACTTTCCTTTGGATAAACTTCTTTCTTCAATTATCTGCCATGTTTTTAAAATTATCACATAACTCTTCAAGTCTTTCACTTGACTTTATCAGTCATGCGACCCAGACCATGCATTCCCGTTACGCTCTCCCTTCTGGCATTATTTGCCTACTTGTGTATTGATGTCGCCTCTTAGTATTTTAATATCGCCATGACTAATGTTAATTATTTGGGTGAGTTTGTCATAAAAACCGTCTTATTCCGCGTCTTCATGAAGCTGCCTCGAATGGTGGCTTAGCTGTCAGCTGAGCCACTTGGCATTTGTCTTGCTAATATGGAAGGAAGAACTCACATGCCACACAGCGGATGCTATAATTGATTTACTTAAATAAAATTTTGAAATAAAAATAAATAATTTTCTGTAATGGCCCAATTAATTGGCCTACATTTCATTATAAAGCTAACAATATAACTCCTTAACCAAAAGTGATAAAAAAATTATCTAATATCCCCAGTGAAAACTAAAGGAAACGCACTTAGTACTTTTTGAAAATAAACGTAAAACGGGATAGAAAAATTAAACATTATCAAAGTTATATCTCCGAAACTAAAAGCGTTAAAAACAAATTTAAAATGGGATTTGGTTCATATAATAAATAATGATTATTTTAAGACTTGTAAGTACTTCATAGTTTAGTTTTGTTAAAATATAACAATATTTACTTAGTTTTTTTCATAATCGAAAATGTGTAATTTTTCTCAGGTGGGTTTCAAAACGCATTTTTTAATTTTTTGAAAATTTTGTTAAACAAATATGAAAAATAATTGTTTTTAAGTATATTTATCAAAATTCAGTAAATATTATTATATTTTTTAACAAAATTAAACTATGAAGTGCTTACAAGTCTTAAAATTATAAATAATGTCTTACTTTGCGAGTTTTTGTCCAAAGTAGTTTTTTCTAGCGGTGTTTCCTTAGGCGTATTGTCAAGGACACGAATTTTTGGGGGGAAATCACAATAACTTCAAAACTGTTTTATGGATTTCAAACATTGATAACTTTAATTAAAACTGCATTAGTTCACTTTTAGATTCCACTATCTTTTCTCTTAAAAATAAATTGTAAATGGACGAAAAGTAGGAAAAACTGCAAATACTCTCAGCTTTCCCCATACAAATGGGCTTAAAAATTTTGGGCCCGTTGCGAGGGCTCGTATCCAAAAAATAAATCAATAATATTTTGCACACTTCCGATTGACATAATTTGGCCATATAATTTCACTATTAGAAGTCGATCGGAGACAAAAGCCAAAAAACGATCCACCCTAATGTATGTATCTCAGTCACCCTATATTTTAGTTAAAATAAACTGCCTAATATTTTGGGTGTAGCTTATTTTATATATATAAATAATACAAGTCTACATAGGGGTATGTATGTATTTATTTGTGAATACTTGTATTTACTAGTGTTTATACAAGAAGTTTCTAAGCAAATAATGATAAAAGCTGACATATAAAAATGAAAAACAATAAAGAAAATGGAAAAATATCTCTTACTTGCCGCATTGGTTCCTTCCTTCTTTTGGGTTATGATGCCATTTTGAATGGCTAAAGAGTGGACAACTGTGTAAAGCTGTTTCAACATCTTTCATGATCTTCATCTTTTGTATTCAACAAACCAACCGGTCAACAGACCATTTGGCTAACTAGTCCAAAACAAACAAACAAACGGACAGACGAACGGACAAGAGCAGCATAAAATAAAGTGAAAAAAGAGACTTAAAAAAAATAATTCAAATACAAAAGAAAATAAATAGTCAACAGCAAGAACAAGGACAACAGCTGGAAGGAGATGGGAAAAAATGTTATACGAATTTATCCTGAGGACAGACAATACAACACAACAGCAGCTTTCTCTTAAAGTCTTTGTAATACAACAAATATGACTGAGTTTCATTCTTTTTAGACTTTCGCACAAACACTTGCACAGACGCACGTCTATTAAGACACTTGTACACGACACTGCACAGTGGGGCAAAGAAGAACATAGCTTGATATTATTTAAGCTTACAGAATCATAACTTCAAATTTTATCTGCAAGAGTTTTCTCCCTACAACCACTGTTTCTTGTTGTAGATATTAAGGAAATTGTTTTTCCTTTGTAATGAAATCAAAATGAAAAAAAAAATATTTGTTTCATTTAGTTTTTGTTCTTGTATTTTCATTTGATTTAGAGAACAATTCATAAAAAAAACTAAAATGGAAATAGCAGAGAAAAATTTTAAGTTATTCAGTATTTGTATTTATTTATTGCTATTGTTCTTGTCATTTTTGTCGTTTTTTGTTAGTTGTTGCTTTAGCGCGTCGTTTATAATGTCAACGTTTTTATTTTTTTTTTCTTTCCTATTTTTGTTACACTTGAGGCGCCACAAAAGTTTAGTTTGTAATGCATTACAAGTGAGTGATTCTTTGAAGTTTTAGTTATTGTTGAACAGCTATTTCATCTAAAATCAGTCATTTGCAGTTTGATTTTTTATACCCTTCATCACCATAGGTGGAAAGGGTATTATAAGTTTGTGCTGAAGTTTGTAACGCATAGAAATATTTGTCTTAGTATACCAATAGGCTTAGAATCACTTTCTGAGTCGATTTAGCGATGTCCGTCCGTCTGGCTGGCTGGCTGGACCCCCATGTAAACCTTGTAATCAAACTACAGCTCGCAATTCTAAAGATAATTTGACGAAATTTGGTACAGATAATTTTTTGATAATGGGACTATGGCTATTGAAATTGGTCAAAATCGGTCCATTATTTATGGTACCTCCCATAGGTCCCACTCCCGGAATTGACATATTGGCCACAAGTATCAATATTTTTTCATGAAATTTAAAACAAATACTGCTTATGTAAACTAAAATTACTGTACCAAATTTTGTTGAAATCGGTCCACATTTGACCATAGCTCCCATACAAACTCTTCTTTAAAAACGCACTAAATGAGACAAAAAATCACTAAAACGCTCGTAAATCTAAAGATAATGAAAATTTTGAGTTTATTGTTTGCATACGTAATTTTTGTAACAACTGTAATCAATTTGCCAAATTTCGAGACAAACCGTCCACATTTGACCCTAGCTCTCATATAAGTCCAAATGACGGAAACAGGTTGAATATATAAGTTTTGAGAAAATGTTTGTATGATGGCAAAATTTAGCAAATATTTGTCTTTATACAGGAAAAATAACACCTTTGACCTTAGTGGTGAAGGGTATCTTATGGTCGGCTTGACCGACTATAGCGCTTTCTTACTTGTTTTTTTTTTTAGAAATTAATTAAAACAATTTTGAAATGAACTGTAGCGTTGAATAATTGCTGTGATGTAAGAGATTTTATTCATTATAACAGCAACATCTAATTTTTTAATCCTAGGAACTGAATCTAAAAAATTAAAAATACTGCTTCTTAATGTTTTAATTACATTAAATTTGAAATTCGTCAAGGCAAACTGTGAATCAAGAAAAGATATTTGTAAACCGATTAATAAAAATTCTCCCAAACTGGTACATTTCTTTAGACCTGGGTCTCTACAAGAAATATTATAATTATTCCATTTCGAGAATAAAGTAAGTGTTGGTATCATGTAGCTATCGTATTTTTATACCCTTCACCAATAGGTGAAAAGGGTATTATAAGTTTGTCATTCAGTTTGTAATTTTTTCATTATTCGTCTTAGACCGATAATGAAGAATTAGAATTATACCGATCGATTCAGAATCGCCAAGAGAGTCGATTTAGCCATGTCCGTCTATCCGTCTGTCTGTCTGTTGAAATCAAGTTTGTGGAGCTCCTGGTGGGTGTACCCAGATTTTACGATTTCATTAAAATCGTTCCATAAACACTCCATAAGTATACCATTTTGATACACTCAACGTAAATACTGTAAAACGGCATGTAATAATGAAGAAAAGTAGGCTATTATACAGCTAACAGAAATTTTATTAAATTTAATGGATTATTTTTTAAATTTAGTAAATGTGTTGTTTTAAATAAATTTTCTTTGTTTCTACTAAACATATTTGTTGTTTTGCTTAGATATTTTTTATGAAATTTTGTTAAGCTAAATAAAAAAATTGTTGAATATACAAAATTTTTTTATTAAATTTTTACTTATATCAAAGAATTTTCTTCAAACTTTCCACAAAATGCAATCGACTTTTATTTCATATTGAAGAATTTTATTAAAATAAACTAACAATTTTAACTATTTATTAAAATTTTTTTAGTTATTATTACAGGGAACCAAAATTAATTTATATTACAATAATATTATCTTATAAAATACATAATTAGATATTAAATAAAATACGACATTAGTGAGTCATCATCGTAAAAGTTGGTATGTTGCCACTTAATCACAGTCGCTTCTCTGCACATGGGAGGTCCCTTTGTTCAGTTGGGATGTCTTTGTGTATCCCCCATATAGACTTGATTTTACCTAAAACCAAAAAATAAATATTTGATATAAAAATAGGAAATATTTATATAAAAATAGTAAGTTTCCTATAAAAATAGGAAATTTTTGACAAAATTTCCTATAAAAATAGGAAATTTTTGACAAAATTTCCTATAAAAATAGGAAATTTTTGACAAAATTTCCTATAAAAATAGGAAATTTTTGACAAAATTTCCTATAAAAATAGGAAATTTTTGACAAAATTTCCTATAAAAATAGAAAATTTTTGACAAAATTTCCTATAAAAATAGGAAATTTTTGACAAAATTTCCTATAAAAATAGGAAATTTTTGACAAAATTTCCTATAAAAATAGGAAATTTTTGACAAAATTTCCTATAAAAATAGGAAATTTTTGACAAAATTTCCTATAAAAATAGGAAATTTTTGACAAAATTTCCTATAAAAATAGGAAATTTTTGACAAAATTTCCTATAAAAATAGGAAATTTTTGACAAAATTTCCTATAAAAATAGGAAATTTTTGACAAAATTTCCTGTAAAAATAGGAAATTTTTGACAAAATTTCCTATAAAAATAGGACGTTTTTGAAAAATTTCCTATAAAAATAGGAAATTTATGAAAAATTTCCTGTAAAAATAGAAAAATTTTGAAAATTTTCCTATAAAAATAGGAAAAATTTCATATGTTTTTAAAATTTCAAAATATCTTATTTTTAAAAGAAATGTCTTTTTCATAAAAAAAAAATTTAAATTCCTTTTTTGGAAAATTTTTTAAAATTTCTTATTTTTATAGCAAATTTTCCAAAAAGTTTATTTTAAGCAATTGTTTTTTTCATTGTATTTTTTTTTTAATTAATAATTTTCTTTATTTAAATGCATTTGTTTAAAAGTCTCTTATTTTTAAAGGAAAACTTAAAACAATTTTCTTTAACTAAGATTTTAATTTTACTTACCTTTGTAGTGAATTTTCTTTATTTATTTTTTTATAAATCACGTTTATTTTTCTTGCAAATTTGATAAAATGTTTAACACTAAATATTTTAAATACGCTTTTTTGAGCCTTGTCCATTTTTTTTAACAATATTAACGAAAAATTATTAATGTAATACAAATATTTTTGTTAAAAGAATCTATATTTTCTATAATTATCTTTTGGAATACACATAATTTTTTTTAATAGCAAAATTAAAAAAATTTTATTAATATTACAAAATTATTTTGTTGAAAAAATCTATAATATCTATTGATACACTTGATTATTTAAATTAAATAATTTTCTTTAGATGAACGAAAATATTTATTTGTTTAATCATATATAGGCAGGTATATTCAACGAATTTTATGTGTAGATTTTTTTACGAATATTTACTATATTTTCAACAAAATTTCGTTGTTTTAAAGTAATTATAGTCATTTTATAACGAAATTGTATTAAATGGAACGAATTATTTTTGTTAAATTTTAACTCAAATAATTTCTGTAGATTTGAAAAAAAATTGTTCTTCTGAATAATTTTTTGTTAGATTTGAAAAAAAATCTACTGATTTAACAATTTATATTCGTTAAGGGTCTACGAAATTTGTTCGTTAATATTACTGACTTTTTTTGGTTGAGTGTAGTAATCAGTCCATTTTTGACTTTAGCTTTCATATAAAAAACACTCACGGAAACCAAAAATTGTAGCAAAGGCCAGTTAAAAGCTATTAAATTAGAAACTATGACAGCTATGACCACTAAATTTTGCAAGAATAAGCTCTATATACACTCAGGGAAAAAACGTGCTGATAATAAGATTTTCTGCTTGAAACGGAAACTTTTTCTGCTTGAAAGTAGAGTAAATACGAAAAATCTTATTTTGAGAATAAAATCTTAATTTTTTAAGATTCTTTGTAAGATCGCAATCTTAAAAAAAATCTAAGCACAGGATCGATAACTAAGAATGTGTTCTTATTAATTAAGATTAAATTCTTAATTTTTAAGAATGCACTCTTAATTAATAAGAACATAATCTTAAATAAGAAGAACGTATTCTTAATTATCGATCTTGTTCTTAGAACTTTTTCAAGATTGCGATCTTACAAACAATCTTGAAAAATAAGATTTTATTCTTAAAATAAGATTTTTCGCATTTACTCTACTTTCAAGCAGAAAAAGTTTCGATTTCAAGCATAAAATCTTATTATCAGCACGTTTTTTCTTATTATAATATTCGTATTTGGTGATAAAATAAAACACATTTTTTATTATTTTTTTCCCCTTTCGAGGATTGTAATAGTATTCCTATATTTTAAAATTTGTATTTATTTATTTTAGATTACAGGTAGTTAGTAAAAAATTGTATCCTAAAAATACCTTGACTTCATCTTCCGTTGGGAAAAGTGTGCATATTTCTGTCAATATATCTTGGAAATCGTGAGGATGAAGTGCGATATCCTTTTTTAGAATTTGATGTACTATAATCTGGATCAGCTCATCACGATAGTTATTGTTTAAATCTTTGTGTGAAGCATAAAATTCTAGGATGTTTTTGCCACTTACTGATTCATTCAATAATAAAGGTAAATCCTATATAAATAAACGAAAATATTTTATGTTTTGTACACATTTTAATGTATTAAGTAATTATCTAATACTTTTACCTTGTCAAACACTTTTTTTGTTAGCTTCCACATTTACAGAAGACGATGGAGTGGAAGTTACATCCGGACATTTTTGTAGCCACTGACCTACCTTCGACGGCATCGAAAGTGTATCTTCATCAATTCCAAACTAAAGGACAAAACTATTAGTGGTGTAATTTACTTTCTAAATAAAATATTAAAACCTGTTTTTTTCCAGAAGTCGAAGAGTGGAATGGCTTCCTTTACATCTTCTGCTTTCATATACTGCAGACTTCTAAAAGTTACATTTGAGCCTGAAACAAATTAAATCAATATAATTTTTTATAAAGAAATTTACTTATGTATTTACAAATATGATGAAAAACTTACGCTGCAGCTACGGAAAAATGCATTCCAGATCGAATTCTTTCAAAAGATTTTTCAGCAACGCGTCATCGTCCGAGAAATCTGATGAAATTTCTTGTGAAGGGCAGTTCAATTCATACTCCCCATCACATATCGAAACTAAATTGCCTTCTATTGGAATATTTAAAAGAATCACTTCATCCGGATTAAGGTTTTCCATTTATATTTTTTATTAAATTTATATTTTTTCTCAAAAAATTAGTTTTTCACTTTTTCGCAACTACTTTGGTCGGCTGATTACAATTTATGACAAAATCAAGAATACGATCTTAAGATTAGAACTTACAATCTTCAAAATAAGAATACAATTTTGAAATCAAGATCACAATCTTAAATAAAGAATACGATCTAAAATTAAGATTTAAAATCTTATAATAAGATTAAAATCTTAAAAGCAAACAAATCACAGTTTATTTTTAGATTGTATTCTCATAACTAAGAATTTATTCTTAAATTTAAGAATATAAATCTTACTGGCTATATTTTCAAGATTGAAAATTCAAGATTTCGCAATCTTATATTGTAGATTTTTTTTTCTTGAAATCAGATCGTCATTTTTCTCTTAGTGTATACACCAGCCAGTGTGTAAAATTTTGTTACAATCGGTCAAAATTTGGCTATAATTCTTATATATATAACATCCCCTTTTTATATCTACAATCAAAAAAATTTGGAGGTACATTCATTATATTATGATTGCACCTATGAAATTAGCCCAGACTTTATATATGATGAATGCATTAGGAACCCCTAACGAAATATATGGACCTGCCGTATTACTATTAACGTGTTTAGCCTAACTACATATTTTATTAAGCACAACGAAAAGTATTTAACAACTTATTAATGTAAAACTATACCCGGTTATGAGACCGAATTTTGATCAAAGTAAATAAATGCTGGGGAAACTACTAAAATATTTTTAAATGTTGTACTATAAAGCTACGGCAACCGAATATAGTCCAAAGGTTTTACCAACAATACCAATTAGCTTAGCGATTTTTTCAGTTTTGGTCCAGATTTTGAATTAGCTGCACCCTGTTTCAGAATTTAACACAACTTGATGGTGGGTATATAAGATTCGGCACAGCCGAATATAACACTCTTACTTGTTTTGTTTTTGCATCTTACTTATATGCATCAAGAACATTCATTAACTGAATCAAAGCACCTTCTCTGCAGAGAGCTTGGATGTTTTAGATGCTGATTCTACATATAATCATTGTCCTTTTTTAGTTTTCCATAGCCGTTAGTATGTCTGCCGTCTGTGTCCACAGTTGAGATGAAGGATGAACCAAGATAGGTTAGGTTAGGTTAGGCAGGATGCAGACTCTAAGGTCCACTTCACTTGGGTCCAAAAAGAGGTCCCTTTGTAATTCCTGCAAGGATAGAGAAAATTAAATTCTTAAAACTACCGAGTGTAAGAGGCTCAGTTAGAGCCAGCCAGATGCACCGATGAAAGAGCCTATTTTACGAATATTGATGTTCGAGATCTCTGACAGATCGTGCAGAAATGGGAATCCTAGATGGAGTGTTCTAAGTTCCGCAAGTGCTGGGCAATGACAGAGGAAGTGGGATATTGTTTCTTCCTCCTCTGCATTGTGACAACTTCTGCAGTAGTCATTGCTTTGATGATTAAGTCTTCTAGCATGTATACCTATAAGACAGTGTCCTGTGAGTACTGAAATAAGGGTACGGAGTCTATGGCGCGAAAAGCTGACCAGGATTGCAGAGCGCTTACTATCGTAAGTTGGCCATGTAAGTCTGGAGATCGTACAGGTACTTTCTGTGGACCAGTTGGTCTGTGCGGACCTAAAAATAAACTGCTTTGTGAGCAATTTGCATGCAGAGAGCGGAATACCTATAAATTGATCAGTGTTTTCATGACTAAGAAGAGCACCGTCTTTTGCTAGGTTATCCGCTATGATGTTGCCTGGTACATTACTATGACTACGTACCCAGAAAAGTTCAATGTTGGAATGTCTCGCCATCTCATTTAGAGACGTCCGGCATTCACGGGTAAGAACGGATGTCGTGTAGACCGATGAAAGGGAGTGAATGGCGGCAAGACTATCTGTACAGAAACGAATATCGTTAGGATATACTCGGTGGTACGTGAGCCACTTGCTCGCCCTATATATAGCTGAAATTTCAGCTTGAAGAATGCTACATTGTTTTGGGAGCTTGAATTTCACTTTAGTCCCAAATGATGGGATAAAGAAGCCCCCACCCACACCACGTGACGATTTGGATCCATCCGAATAGATATCCAGGGTCCCTTCACTAAAAACGTTATGGGCCCTTGAGATATCCACAGTGAAGGATTGCTCGAAAGCGGGTGAGGGAATGCAGTAGTCTATATTATCAGGGAGATTAAGCTTATCCAGAATAGTGGTGTGGCCTAGAGACGAAGTAGACCATTCACCGGTGGTTTTTAACCTGATAGCTGAGTTGAGGGCTACTGATTGGGCCATTAGCTCAGCCGGAGGCCAATTAAGCATAGTAAAGAGTGCCTTTGAAGGAGTAGTCCTTAAAGCACCCGTAATCATGAGAGCAGCAGATCTAAGGATCTTAACAAAAAGTCCTCGCTGATTAGCCTTGTTTAGGGCAGGCCACCAGACAAGAGCGCCGTACATGAGAATGGGTTTAGCAACCATTTCGAAGAGCCAGGCTGTATTAGAAGGTGAAAGGCCCCACGTATTTCCTAGAGCTCTTCTGCACGAGTATAGTGCAATGGAAGCCTTAGACACCCTAGATTGGGTGTTTAAGTTCCAGGACAGCTTAGAGTCCAGGATCACACCTAAGTATTTGGCATGATCCGTGAGTACCAGTTCCGTTCCGTCAAGCTTAGGAAGATTGAACTGGGGAATCTTGTATTTCCTAGAGAAAAGAACGAGTTCCGTTTTGGCGGGGTTAACTCCCAAGCCATTGGAAACGCTCCATTCTGTAAGAGTGGCGAGAGCGACTTCGAGTCGCTGCGAGATAGTGTTTAGGTACTTGCCCGAAACTGCAATAGCGACATCATCTGCGTAAGCAATAGTTTTGAAGCGCAGAGAGTCCAATTCCATTAACAATTTGTTGATGGCAAGGTTCCAGAGCAGGGGAGATAAAACAACCCCCTGAGGAGTACCTCGGCATGCTACTTTATATACTGTATCTTTGCCCAGGGTAGAGAAAATAATTCTGTAGGAGAGAAGTTTTCCAATAAAAGAGATGATAGAGTTATCAACTCCTATATCCACCATTGCCGAAATAATCGATGTGGGCTTAATATTATTAAAGGCTCCCTCTATATCTAGAAAGGCGACTAGTGAAAATTCGCCGAACTCAAGTGATTTTTCTAAGGAACTAACAAGTGAGTGGAGTGCTGTTTCAACAGACTTACCTTTGTTGTAGGCGTGCTGTGATTTAGAGAGAAAACGTGGATTGATTGATGATCGTAAGTGAACATCAATAATGCGTTCTAAAGTTTTAAGAAGGAAGGAGCCGAGACTGATTGGTCTGAAGTCCTTCGATTTTGTGTGGCTAGCTTTACCCGCTTTAGGGATGAATACTACCTCACATCTGGTCCAGGATTCCGGTATATATGAGAATTTAAGACAGCTCATAAAAATCCTGATGAGCCAGGGAGTTATAGTCTCAGCGTTATGCTGAAGGTCTGCTGGGATGATTCCATCCGGACCCGCTGACTTATATGGTTTGAAACTGTCAAGAGCCCACTTGATTTTTCCTCTGTCAATGAGGATGGGTGAGGACCCAATGACAGTCGAGTTACTGGATACTGGCTCGCGATACAAAGCACTGCATCCAGGGAAATGAGTGCCCATGAGGACCTCAAGGGTTTCATAACTACTGGTGGTCCAGTTGCCACAGGCTTTTTGAATATAGCCAGTGACGGAGGGAGAGGAGGTCAGGATTTTACGAAGTCGGCTAGTCTCGGAAGATCCTTCCACGCCGCTGCAGAAATTTCTCCACGATTGCCTCTTCGCGTTTCTGACGACATTTTTAAATCTGTTAACTGAAGCTTTGTAGGGGACCCAGTTGGATGTCCTCTTAGCTTCGTTAAACAGACGTCGACATTCCTTGCGTAGCTTCTCAATGTCGGGTGACCACCAGGGTGGTTTGCATTTACCTTTCCTGGTGATTTTCTTACAAGCTTGATTTGTAGCTTGCTGAAAAGCATTGGTCAGTGTGTTGACAGCTAGATCAATGTCTTCGCAAGAGTCTATATGCGGTACAGTAGGTAAGAGTCGACAGAGGGATTCCTTATGTATGTCCCAGTTTGTTCTCTTCCTATTTAAGAAGGGTGTTGGTTTTTCTTGTGTGAACTGAAGTTCGAATTCAAGATACCTGTGATCGGAAAAGGAGCAGTCATTTGACACTCTCCAGTTTTTAATTAGATTATGGTGCAAGGAGCTTACCAAAGTAATATCAAGAACCTCTTGCCTATTGCTTACTACAAAGGTGGGTTCTGACCCTATGTTGACAACATCTAAACTGCTACAAAGAAGAAAATCAAAAATGGACTCACCTCTTTCATTAGTATTAGAGCTGCCCCAGATGGTGTGATGGGCATTTGCATCCGCACCTATGATTAACGGCAGATTTCTGCTGACAGCCATATCCACTGTCTTCCTGACCAAATTGTTGGGTGGAGGTTCAATGTGGTCATGGCCCATGTAGCACGAGGCGATCAGTGTAGGGCCTGCACTGGTTTCCAGTGCAGCCACTACCGTGTCTTCATCACTGAAATCAGATAGAATGAAGATGTTTAAAGTGCTTTTAGCTAAAATACATGCCCGCAGCCTACCTGATCCACTGGCGTGTATTAGCTTATAGCCTCTTAGTGATAATCCACGAATCCTGTCTCCTACGATCCAAGGTTCCTGGATTATCACTAGCTCCTCCTTGCGTTCGGAAACGCGAAGGAGCAGGGCGGCTGAGGCCGCTTTAGAATGATGAAGATTAATTTGCGTAATCTTCATCATTCTCGAAGAGGGGGATAACAGTGACGTTGAAGTCATCCTGATCCTCGTCGTCTAGATCGGGGTTCAGGAGGGCTTCCTCGTCCAATTCCTCGTCCATCTCCTCATCCACAATGCCCAGAGAGCATGGGCTCAGCTGGGAAGTGGGAGGAGCAGATGAACCGGAAGGTTCGTCGTCCTTATTGAGGGTATCCGGTACACTGTCATCCTGCTTTTCGGGACCCTTGTCGTCACCTCGGTAGACATGTAGGATGATTTTCTCGAAACCGTAGAGAATCTTCCAACGCATCTGCCGAAGTGGCTCCAGAGATTCCTGGGTCAGGACAACAGTGATCCTTCTAAGAGAATCCTTAGGCTCAGAAACCTTTACTACCCTCCAGTCATGGACAGGAAGATTAGGGTTGCTGAGTCTAAGGAGCTCTAGGATCTCCTCCTTAGATGACACACCATCGCGTACAAGGGCAGTGGATCTAGGCCTACGTGGAATCTCTTCACGAGAAACCACGTCGAGACTAGCTCCATCCCATATACCTTCAATGAGCCGGATCGCCTCTCTCAAGAGAAAGGCGGACCTCTCATTATGGCATGCCATCAGCTTAACACGACCCTGGAACCAGCCAGCGTCGTCACAGTCTGGAGGGGGACCAATGTTTTCCCTAAGGACCCTGATGAAAACCCCCACCAGTTTGACTTGGATCAAGTCCCACCTTTCGGTGGAAATTGACCCGTCAGGGTTACCCCTGTCAATGATGGCCTTAACGAGCTTGCCCTTGGCAATCTCGCTAAAGGATCTGTCCATCATGACAGAGGGTTTAGGACGTTTAGCCCCAGGCTGCTGGCTTAACGAGTGGTCCTCCTCAGAACGTTGCCGTTTAGGCACACCTTTCGGTGCTGAGGTGACCTTGCTCGGGAGTTCAGCCAGAGTCTTTATAGCCCTGTCCTTCGCCGCAATCTCCTCAGGAGTAAGGGAGTCAGCAGGCTTGTCGCCAAGCTGCTGCAATTTCCGCTCGGCTGCGCGCCGTTGAAGAAAAGCCCTTCTAGCCGGAGAAATGTGCTTCTTTGGACGATCAGATAGGGGATCCGAGGGTTTAGTCCCGGTCCCCTTTGCAGGGATAGGAGTTTTCAGAGTGGAAGAATTATTCACAGCTCCTTGACTCCTAGGGGTGTGTGCAGGTGGGGAATCTGAACATGGGATCACGATTCCTTTCTGCACGGGAAGCACTTGGGATTTACCCGAAGCAGGGGGGTTGGCCATTGCAGCTTTAGAAGTACTCGCAGCATGGCTTAGAGGTACTTCAAAGAGTAGTTTGCCTTTACCAGGCGATTTTTTTGTGCGGGAAGGACTGGATTTGACAGTCTTCTTTCCCACACCAGTAATAGTAGCACCAGTTTTTCGGCCAGCCTGAATAGGTGCTTTCACCAGACTAACCTTCGAACCTGTGGTCGGCAGACTAGCTTGGCCAGGTGTCACCACCAAGCTAGACGAAGCGCTTTGAGCCGATGTAGTCCCAGTCGCACACCATTCCACACAGCCCGGGACAGGCACCGGTGGAACTGGGTCTCCGGAGATTATAAAGCCCTCGACCGGATACAGGGGGCATAATTTTTTAGACATTTGAGGTTTTCATGATAAAAAATGTTTTTGCATTTTATCCTTACTACCAAGACCTGAATTAAACTGCCGCCCCACTGGGGATCAGACGCAGACCACAGAGCCGCCCAATATGGGAAACAGACGCTCTGTGGATTTGGTTTGCCGGACGGACCTAAATCAAGGATCGAAGATCCAAAACGGACAGTTCTGCCGCCATAGCCCATGGTGCCGTACATGGGAAACCTATGGGGCAAAACAGGGGGTCCCAACTGGCCGCCTAATATGGGTAAACAGACGCCAGTAGGGAGAGGGTGGGTGGGTAGTTCTTAGTGGTGCGCTCCCTCTAAGCCTGTCTGGTATGGGTGACCCTGCCGGAGATAGCAATAATACCAATCTCCCCCAGCATAGCCTTAGAGTTCATCACGCTTAAGCCCCTGCATCACGACAAGATGACTACCCTTCGCAGAGGATGAACCAAGATAAGTCTGGGCTTAAAAAAAAAAAAAAAAAAAAAAAAAAAAAAATTAAAACTAATCAAAGTCTGGGCTTAAAAAATTAAAACTAATCAAAATCGTTGGTTGGTATCCAACATCCCCCAAATTACCTATTTGGTCTTATTTTGGGGAAAAAATGAATGACCCTTAATTTAGCAAATTAAATATTTTTTAACGAAAGTAACTTCCACACGTGTAGACAGACTTACGCAGTTTTATTTTAAATATATATAATTAGAAAAAATGTTGTTTCCATTCATCATTCCATGGCTTAAAATATTACAATTGGAATAAATAATGAAAAAGTACACAATTTTATCATGTTTATCCAACCATCAATCTTCTTTCTGTCTTACTTTGAAGAACTTACAACTGAAATCTTTTAAATAAATATTTATTAAAGTCTAATTAAAAGAAATTGATATTAAAATCGTTTTATTCATTTAAACTTTGTTGTCTTTTTGTCTAAAATTGGGCTTAAATATTTTGCGAAATATTTTTCGTAATTTAAATTCGTGTATTTATGTCAGATGTTGTACATTAAGATGATGATCATAATTATCATTATCTCTAACAATTTCAACTGTTCTTTATTATACCCTTCACCACCATAGGTGGAAAGGGTATTATAAGTTTGTGCTGATGTATGTAACCCATCGAAATATTTGTCTTAGACCCATCTTTTAAATAGTATACCAATAGGGTTAGAATCACTTTCTGAGTCGATTTAGCGATGTCCGTCCGTCTGTCTGGCTGGACCCCCATGTAAACCTTATAATCGAACTACAGGTCGCAATTCTAAAGATAATTTAATGACCATGGCTATTGAATTTCGTCAAAATCGGTCCATTATTTATAGTACGTCCCATAGCTCCCACTTTCCGGAATTGATATATTGGCCACAAAAATCAATATTTTTCATGAAATTTAAAACAAATACTGCTTATGAAAACTTAAATCACTGTACCAAATTTCGTTGAAATCGGTTCACATTTGACCATAGCTCCCATACAAACTCTTTTCTCAAAACGCACTAAATGAGGCAAAATTCATTAAAACGCTCGTAAATCCGAAGATAATGAGAATTTGAAGTTAATTTTTTGCATACATAATTCTTGTAATTCGAGATAATCGGTCCACATTTGACCCTAGCTCTCATATAAGTCCAAATGGCGGAAACAGCTTAAATGTATAAGTTTTGAGAATATGTTTATATGAAAGCAAAATTTAGCAAATATTTGTCTTTATACTGGAAAAAGAACACCTTTGACCTTAGTGGTGAAGGGCATCGTATGGTCTGGCTTTACCGACTATAGCACTTTCTTACTTGTTTTTATTGAAATCTATTTAAATTTGAAATAAATATTTATAAGCATTTCTTCTTTTGTCCATAAACATCAAATCATTCCACTTGACTGTTAGTCCTGTCTGACTCTTAGTCCTTTTTCTGTTTGTCTTTCTCCTTATCCGATTCATGATAATTTTAATGCCCTTTAATTTTGTGAAAATGTCAAAGTGACAATAATCTTAGAATTTATGTATTTGTTTGTTCATAAGTATATAAAAAGAATACTTCTTCGATGATTATAATGATTTTTTTATACATTTAACTAAAATAATATGATTTTCATATTATGTTTGTTCCCGTACTTTAACGAAACAACCCAAACTTACCCAAACGTGTTCCCGTACAAGCTTTTCAATACAAATTTTTGTTTATTGAGTAATTACTGACAACTTCGGACTGTTATGGGTAGTTTCGTTAGAGTACGGGAACAAACATATTGTGACAATAAACTCGCACTTTTGATGTTTTAAATATTTAAAATCTACACATTTTTATGGTATTATTAGAAATAAGTAAGAGTGTTTGTTGTCTTAAATTTATTAACGAACTCCATCAAACACTCTTAAGGAATTTTTCCCTCCATGTACACTTAGTCCTAGAACCATTTGAAAAACTTGCAGTCTTCTTCTCTTTCTTCAATTATCCTTGACTCCCAGTGAAGCATAGGGCCTCAACCATCCTTTTTTATATCGAATTCTATTGCGAGATGATAGGCATACGTAATTCCATGAATAGTTTGCTGTTTGTAACTCCGCATCAATGGACCTTCTCCACGTTCTAGCAGGTGCAAAAACACGACAGCCGCCTCCTTGTGGATTCTAACGAAGCGCTTGTCGAGCTTCGCCATCGTAGTATGTGGCCTGTCCACCGCCATTTCCTTTGATATACTACACTATACTATAGAAGCAAGGATTTGGTTTGTAGCGTTTAGTGGATCTTCATTTCTTACACATTTTGACCATCATATATTAAGGATTTGCCGCAAGCATTTATTTGCAAAGGTTTGTAGGCACTTATCGATGAAATTTGTGCTTTTCCAAGTTTCGAAACCGTAATACAAGATAGACTTGACATTCGAGTTATATATTCGCAACTTAGTTGCTCGGAGAATGCCGAATGCAGATTTTGCTTTAAAATATGCGATTCAATATCTTCTTCGGCGCCACCTTTCGCAGATACCAAACTACCAAGATAAGTAAAGATACCTACACATCCAATAACCTCGTTATCCACGTTGACATGTGTAGACGGGTTTGCGCCATAGCCTCTAGACATAATCTTTGTCTTCGAAATATTAATTTCATGCACATCTTTCCCAGATTTCTTGAAGGTAACAGCATATTCCAAGTCCTCGAGTTGTTTAAAGGGTGTCCAAATACTTATTTTGAACGGATTTACCTTTATGTAGAACCAAAAGATAGACTTGACATTCGAGTTATATATTAGCAACTTAGTTGCTGCTGATATTTGCCGAGATTTCCAAATAGCTCGGAGAATGGCCGAATGCAGATTTTGCTTTATAAAACGCGATTCAATATCTTCGTCGGCGCCACCTTTTGCAGATACCAAACTACCAAGGTAAGTAAAGATACCTACACATCCAATAACCTCGTTATTCACATTGACATGTGTAGGCGGGTTTGCGCCATAGCCTCCAGGCATAATCTTTGTCTTCGAAATATTGATTTCATGTACAGCTTCCCGAGATTTCTTGAAGGTAACAGCATATTCCAAGTCCTCGAGTTGTTTAAAGGGTGTCCAATGGATACCTCGTCTATCATTCAGTGCCGCGCCCATTATGTTGTCTTACTCCAGTACTTATTTTCAACGGATTTACCTTTATGTAGAACCTGACATTTAAAGTCCACATACATTGCCCAAATAAGTTCAGGATTTTCATTGGCATGTCACGATTTTCTAAAATTCTCCATATATAGCTATCAAAGCAGTCACTAAACAAGATGATATGTGTCTATTTGTTTCTCTTGACTCTACTCTAGGACTTGGCGTTGTGTGAAGATGTTGTCAGTGGTAGATTTACCTGGTCTAAAGTCACATTTTCAGGTCCCAATTATTTCGTTATTTTTGGGCTTAGCCTTTCTCACAGTATGGTCGATAGGATCTTAAATATATGTAATTGAAAAGAGGCTTATAGCTCTATAACTTTCACATACAGTCTTATCTTGTTTTTTGTGCACTGGACAAAGAACACTGAGACTCCACTGAGACTCCAAGCTGGGATATACAACTTATCAACGCATCACCTCTGGCCTTGAAAAAATCTGCAGGCAAACCATCGGCACCAGCAGCTTTGTTTATTTTTAGGTCGAGCTTCTGCAATTCATATCTCATTTTAGTTTGATAGACATGTAACGCAGATATCATTGATTCGTTCAGGCGTAGGGTTGCCAGACACAAATCCTGAAAAAGCTGGACGTAAGCGAAAAAAACCTTGACAACCCAAAAATAAGCTGGGCATTCATTAATAATAAAAAACTTGCTTTAATAATTTGCTTCGACGAATCTTTCAACTTTTGATAAACCGAATTGCGAATACCGTAATTAACAGCAGCGATATCGAGAGAAAATAAAATCGTCCGAGATGCTGCAGATAATACATCTAAAACAATTTTCAACTGAAAACACATGCTACTCGCTTGATTGCTTGATTTTACTTTAGCCTTTTCAAGTATCGAGAAGGAATCTAATAAAATGGGTCTAGTTGTCCATGAATCAAAACCAAACAAGCAGGCAATCCTCAAGAATTAGACCACATGTGGTCGAGGAGAACTATAGTTACGAGGTTGTAACAGAATTTGTTTACCTTGATACCGCCGTCAACTTAAATAACAATATAAGTTTCGAAATCAAACTTGCCAACAGATGCTATTTTGACATAAACAGACAGATAAGAAATAAAGCTCCCTCATAAGAACATAAACTACGCTCTACAAAACGCATATACTGCCCGCGTTATTGCGCACATGATTGAAGCGCATGAAATTCTAAAATATGCTCTGCCTTTGACCTTAACATTTTTTTGATATAAGCCATTTAAGTAAAGTAAATGCGTAAGGAAATTTGATAGAGGGTAATTTTATTACAAAATGAACATGAGCAATTAATTAATCAACGCATAAATCACTTAAGTTAAAAAGAAAAAAATACACTTTTGCAAAAGTTTTTATTGCATTCTTTTTCATAAATATAGTTTTTTCTTTAAAAATATAAAAATATTTCAATTCTTCACCTTTCAGCTGGACAAATTAAATTTTATCTTGACACTGGACAAGCACTAAAAAAGCTGAACAATCCAGACGAATCCAGCCTGACTGGCAACTCTATTCAGGCGTGTCATCTTTTATTTGATACCAACAGTTTATAAAGGAGTTCCTTCCATATTTTCAGTTCCTTCCATATCTTCAGTACGCTTTCTTGGTCGTCCTTATAGGAGAAAATACAATTGCTAGAGTCATCGGTTTGTGGTTTCACTTCAAACCGACTCTTATACATCTCAATTTCCTTTAACACACGTCTTTCTATTTCTTTCTTTTTTCTTCGGAATAGGCATTTCTTTAACCTCCGTCTCTCTCGATATCTTTCTAAAGTTCGACGAGTAACTACTGACTGCAGAGTTACGCTGTAGGCTGCATTTTTCTCAGCATTGACATCGCAGCACTCTTCGTCATACCGGGAGTTTAAAGGAAGAGGGTTTTGAAACCCTAATACAGGCTTTGCAGCAGTTTTCATCGAGTTAACAATATCTTGCCATGGAGCTCTGATGTCGCTGCAGAAATAAATATTTTCTCCGAGTTCATAAAAGGCTTCTTTTAGATCAGAGATAGGCACAGCTACATAAGCATTTTGAGTCTGTGTGTGTGAGAAAACTTTTGTAAACAAACGAGCGTTCTCCCCACCCCTTAAGTAATTTTTCAACAAGCAACCAACCAACCGTCTTGGTTGGATGCTCTTGATCAACTAAATTGTGAAAACAGAACAGGCATGGGCAGAGAGTAAAATACAGTTGTTCTCTTTGGCAGAGAGTAACGAAGAGTGGACACACTGGCAGAAACACGAATTGAAATTATTTAGCTTGCTTATTGATATTTTATTCAGTTGCCGCTGAACAAGCGAGACATTCGCATGCGTGGCGGAGTATCGCATTTTTTGTCTTTAAATATGCAGCACAAATTACAAAATAAGTAGTATGTAGAAAACATTTATGGAATTTTTTTTATAAAAAACAGTTTATTGTAGAAAGAATATATTTTTCCTTTGAAAAATTCCTTTTTCGATAAAAAGTACATTCTTTTCTATAGAAATACTTATTTTTTCTATAGAAAAACTTATTTTTTCTATAGAAAAACTTATTTTTTCTATAGAAAAACTTATTTTTTCTATAGAAAAACTTATTTTTTCTATAGAAAAACTTATTTTTTCTATAGAAAAACTTATTTTTTCTATAGAAAAACTTATTTTTTCTATAGAAAAACTTATTTTTTCTATAGAAAAACTTATTTTTTCTATAGAAAAACTTATTTTTTCTATAGAAAAACTTATTATTTCTATAGAAAAACTTATTTTTTCTATAGAAAAACTTATTTTTTCTATAGAAAAACTTATTTTTTCTATAGAAAAACTTATTTTTTCTATAGAAAAACTAATTTTTTCTATAGAAAAACTTATTTTTTCTATAGAAAAACTTATTTTTTCTATAGAAAAACTTATTTTTTCTATAGAAAAACTTATTTTTTCTATAGAAAAACTTATTTTTTCTATAGAAAAACTTATTTTTTCTATAGAAAAACTTATTTTTTCTATAGAAAAACTTATTTTTTCTATAGAAAAACTTATTTTTTCTATAGAAAAACTTATTTTTTCTATAGAAAAACTTATTTTTTCTATAGAAAAACTTATTTTTTCTATAGAAAAACTTATTTTTTCTATAGAAAAACTTATTTTTTCTATAGAAAAACTTATTTTTTCTATAGAAAAACTTATTTTTTCTATAGAAAAACTTATTTTTTCTATTTTTATTTTTTCTATAGAAAAACTTATTTTTTCTATTTTTATTTTTTCTATAGAAAAACTTATTTTTTCTATTTTTATTTTTTCTATAGAAAAACTTATTTTTTCTATAGAAAAACTTACTTTTTCTATAGAAAAACTTACTTTTTCTATAGAAAAACTTACTTTTTCTATAGAAAAACTTACTTTTTCTATAGAAAAACTTACTTTTTCTATAGAAAAACTTACTTTTTCTATAGAAAAACTTACTTTTTCTATAGAAAAACTTACTTTTTCTATAGAAAAACTTACTTTTTCTATAGAAAAACTTACTTTTTCTATAGAAAAACTTACTTTTTCTATAGAAAAACTTACTTTTTCTATAGAAAAACTTACTTTTTCTATAGAAAAACTTACTTTTTCTATAGAAAAACTTACTTTTTCTATAGAAAAACTTAATTTTTCTATAGAAAAACTTAGTTTTTCTATAGAAAAACTTACTTTTTCTATAGAAAAACTTACTTTTTCTATAGAAAAACTTACTTTTTCTATAGAAAAACTTATTTTTTCTATAGAAAAACTTACTTTTTCTATAGAAAAACTTACTTTTTCTATAGAAAAACTTACTTTTTCTATAGAAAAACTTACTTTTTCTATAGAAAAACTTACTTTTTCTATAAAAAAACTTACTTTTTCTATAGAAAAACTTACTTTTTCTATAGAAAAACTTACTTTTTCTGTATAAAAACTTACTTTTTCTATAGAAAAACTTACTTATTTTATAGAAAAAAAGGTTTGTCATGATTTTATTTTTAAAGAAAAAGTTTGTTTTATTTGTATTTTATATGTATTTTTTATTTAGAAAACGTTTTTTTTTTCTTTAAAAAACGTGCTTTTACATAGACAAAAATTTAAGTTTATTTTTCTATAAAGAAAATATAAACGTAGTTTTTACTAAAAAAAAAATCAAATATTTTCTATTAAAACGATTGAATGTTTAGCGTAAAAATAATTATTCTAACATTCAATCTCACAGTGTATCTGAAAAAAACAATAACAAAAAATACAAAAAAATTAACAAAACTTATAACAGCCTCCACGCGTGTGCATCCGTCAAAGGTTGAATGACGACTAAATAAATGAGAATAAGAAAACTTCTGGCAAGCACTTGCTTCGCGGTGGTCGCGCCTGCTATAAATCCGCAACCAAATTCATACCTACTCCCATGGCAGCTGTAATGCAGGTCATATTTCGGTGCCTTGGTGGCGCCGTCGCCATTCCATCTTACTTCCTGGAATGCAGTAAAATGGCATTAATATTCCTTGAGAGCATCCATCAACTAGATCAGAGCACCTCCTCTGTAAAGGGTTCCGTTGTTTCAGGTGCTGATTCTTAAATCATGGTCACTTTTTCGTTTGTTATAGTCGTCAACATTAGGTTTCATAGTAAGTTTTTTTCCAGGTTACTAGCCCGAAGTCCGTACCCATGATTTTATCGTTTCTATGGGGGAACACGCTGTACATGTTGGCTCGCTACTTTAACGGGTGTTAACATAGCTTCCTTGGTGATACCACCAGGAGAACAGCGTCCAAATTATTTTTTACAATTATTTTTTTTTTACAATTATAGAATACAGAAGTTTAAACTGGGACCGATTTCTTGCTTGCACTGTTTTCTTAATATGACAAATTAATAAACTCGTACATATTTTAGATTTATTTGAATACAGAACTCAGTAAAATTTGAAATATTTTACTGTATTTAGTAATTATGTTAAAATTTTTCCAAGTATTCTCTAACAATATTTGTTTAAAAAATATTTTTCATAAATAACAATGTTTTAAAACCGAGTAGTTAATTAGAAATATTTGTTCAGCACTCGAGTTTTTGATGTAATTTTCTAGTATTTGAAAAATTGTAATAAAAAATGTGAATACATAAATAAACTATTTACATTGTTTTATACTTACATTCATGTTTTAAAGAACTTTAAGCAACTAACACTCAACATTTAACAACAATTTGGATATATAACTTAACAATTGTAAGTTAGAGCGGCTCAAGAAAAAAAGTTGTGCTGGTCAACATGAAGTTCAATAAACATTATATTTAAAAAAAAATATATATCGAAACCATACAAAAATGATCTATGCTATAAGGGTAATCGTAATCCTAACATCGTCCAAAATTTATTCACTGAACGTAACCTAAAGATACAACCAACTAAATCTTTAGCGACCCTATTTAACATCCCGACAAACGAAGTAAGCCTACAACTTGGCATCGAGATCGATGGTGCACCAATTCCGATAAATTACGCTGTAGAAACAAGTCCTTAAATCACTAGCCGGCAGTTCTTCGGAAACAGACAAAGAAACCTTACTGTCTACCTATAAAGCAATTGGTCGGTCAGTGGCAATATTTTGTAATATTCGTTGATAAAAATTTTCAAAAAATCCAAAACTGATTTTTGAAACCGGCCCACAGTAAACTGCCTATTGGAAAAAAATCTAAAAATAAACTTCCGATTTTCCCTTTTCAAAACTGGCTCAAGCATTTAAATCGGTTCACCCATTCTATTTTTATAAAACTTTTTATAATGGTATTACGTTATAAGTGAACATCCACGGTCCATCGAAACTTTAAAATCGATTTTCTTAAAACTCTGACGTGCTACAGCAAAACGCTGAGACACGTTTTTCTTTATTTTAAGCCTATTTTCATATTCTGTTAATATTACTCGTGTGTACTCAAAAAAAATTGATTTTGTCATACTGTGTTATAGATAAATGAGTTTGTAAGTTTATTTGCTTATTGGTTTATTTGTTTAAAAGAGGTTGACTCCTAAACGTTTCGACCGATTTGGATGAAATTTTGGAGTTAGATAGAAGATTCTTTTAAGATGGTTTTAGGATATGTTTTATTTCAAAACTTGTTTCAGAAAGGGGCCAAATAGGGTAAATAGTGGACCAAATAGTTCAAAATTTAATATTTATCATTGAATTTGATAAACCATAAAAGTTAGAAACTTTAAACTTAACAAAAGTAAATTCATTACCAATGGCCGTACTTCAGAAAAAAATGAAAAGGATCGGAGCAGGGGATGTCCCCTTCCCCGTTACGGATACAATAAATATAACTGGCTAAATTGAATTTGATGATTTGCGAAATGTAGATAAAGTTATACTAACATTCCTGAAATTTGGACCGTGAGGTATGGTGTGACCGGTGGGTAAAATAGGCTAGGTTTTGTTTTGAAATCTCAAGTGGGCGTGACCACTCCCATATAACTCATATATTACATACATACATACATAATTCCCCGACAACATTCCAATTGGAACAAGGGGTACTTCTCTCAGACAATGAGCTGCATCCGATTCTATTTTTAGACTCATTGAAAGGGACCTACGTTTTAACGCCGGCTCCGAACGGCAAATGCATTAGTTAGAAAAGTTTTACATAGCCTAATACTCAATAACCAGTGGCTAGCTGAGTTATGAGGTGAACCGCCGCTTTTTTGAAAATTTATTTTTTCAAGTGAGTCTGGCCAGGGATCGAACTTGGGCCTCTGGTATGCTAGGCGGATGACTAACCTGCTATACCACGGCGGCTCACTCATATATTAAACATTACAAATATTGGTGACCGAAAGGCCCGATTTTTCTGAAATTTTTACGTTTTTATGTTAAGGTGTGACCGATGGATAAAATAGGCCTGATTTTATTTTTTAATCTCAAGTGGGCGTGACCTCTCGCATATAAGTCTAATATTGAAAATGACAAATATGGATGACCCTGCAGACCGATTTTTCCGAAGTTTCAGAGTATGGTAAGGTGTGACCGGTGGTTAAAATAGGCAAGGTCTTTTTCTCAAATCTCAAGTGGGCAGTGTCCCGCCCATATAACTCATACAATAAAAATGACAAATATAGATGACCGAGCTGACCGATTTTTCAGAAATTTTGACAGCATATTAAGGTTTTAAAATAGGCTCATTTTATGTATAAGTCAAATACTAAAAATGACAAACATGGATGACCCTGAGGTCCGATTTTTCTGAAATTTTGACAGTATTTTAAGGTGTGGCTGGCGTGTAAAATAGTCCAGGCTTTTTTTTGAAATCTCAAATGGGCATAACCCCTCCCATATAAGTAAAATATTAAAAATTACAAATATGGATGACCGAGCCGACCGATTTTTCTTAAATTTTTGCAGTATTAAGGAGTTACAAGTGGGTCAAATTGGCTACTTTTTTTTTGGAAATCTCAAATGGGCGTTGCACCTCTCATATAAGTCAAATATTAAAAATAACAAATGTGGATGACCGATTTTTTAGAAATTTCGATTGTATGTGTGTGACCGGTGGGTAAAATAGGCTTGGTTTATTTTAGTCTCAATTGGGCGTGACCCCTCCCATATAAGTCAATTAATAAAAATGACAAATATGGACAATAAGATGATAACGAGTTAACCCAATTAATTAAAGTCTTAAATGTGGATATTTTCATATTATAGGATAGTTTTTCGCTTTTTTAAATTTTTGAAAATGGACCAACGGGGACCTGGGAATTGGGAAATGGGGATAAAATTCCCATTTTCTTTAAAATTGTATGTCTTGAGAACGGCTGGACCAATGAACACATTTTTCTTTCTAAATGTTTTTTTTTTAGTCCATTTAGCATTCTACATTAAGAAAGAATGACCATGCCCACTTTTACGACCTCTTTTTTGATTTATCTAAAATAGGAAAACATATGCACGAATATTGGTAATATGATTGGTGTTTGATAATAGTTTGACTGACGATTGTTTGAAGATTTTTCATGATTATTTGTTGGTTGTTTGACGATTGTTTGCCAGTTGTTTGATGATTGATGAATAATGACTTTTTGAAGACTTTTTATTATTGTTTGGTAAATGTTTCACGCTTAACTGGCGATTTTATGACAGTAGTTTGATGATGACTGACGACTGTATAATAATAAGTTAAAAACTTTAACTACCAACCCGGGCAACGCCGGGTAAAATCAGCTAGTATTTTATAAAAAAAACTATCACGCTTTATCATTTTGAATGTGAAATGATATTTTGAAATTAAAAAAAAAATAAATATTACCGAAATGGGGGAATTTTGGGTATTTAATTGTCCCCCGCACCGGAAAAATAAAAGGGTTTCTAAAAATGTTAATTCATGTTTGAAAATAGTAGGCCAAGAGAGATAAAGAGTGCTCTAAATAAAATTTGTAGTTGGATTTTCTTAAATAAAAATCAAACCTTTTAATATAAAAACTCTACAAAATACGCAAATATAATGACATATTATACAAAATCATTTAGCATTAAAATGTTTACTTAGTACTCGGGTTTTGCAAAATTATCGACTTTTTTCGGAAACCCTCCCATTAAAGATTTTACAGTTGCTTCTGATACCTTTTTGGAGCATGTGTTCCACCTGCGCTTAAAATCGGACATGTTCTTGGAAATCTTTCCTGTGTTCTTCAATTCCTTTTTTACCAGAGCCCAATACCTTTCCACAGGCCGAAGTTCTTGAGAGTTAGGTGGATTTGCCTCTCGTGGTACAAAAATGACATTATTCTTTGAGTACCACTCAAGTGCCTTTTTTCCATAATGTAGTCACTCTGTGCTCTCTTAAAAAGGGTAACAACCGTTTTTGTAGGCACTCCTTTATATAAATTTCTGTGTTTATTGTGCCAAATAGCTTGCCACACGAGAAACTTCTTAGGGAATTTTGTTTGTTTTTTTGTGCGAAACTCTTGCCGAACATTGCCCCGTTTATCAGCAACATAAAAATCTTGACCAGGACCATCACACAACAGGTGTATTTTTTTATAAAATCACTTCAATTTTTTCGCTCGTTTTTTTGCTTCTAAGTTCTTTATAGCATTGCGATCTGGAACCTTTTGGACTTTGTATGTCTTCAGTCCAGCATAAGCTTTGACTCTATGTGCAAAATTCGTAGAATATTTCACCGTACGAGCTGCTTTTCTTAAAGAAGTGTTAGGCGCTCTTCGAAAGAGTCGCTCGATTTCTTTTGCCTTACCAATATCTGTAGGACCTTTTATCCTCCCTGATCCAGGTTTTCTTTCAATGCTCAGGTTTTCCTTATACCGTCTGATGGCATTAGAAACCGTTCGAGGGTCAACTTTCAAATTTTTAGCTATTTTTTTAAAAGTCCATGACGGATTTTTTTGAAAAGTTTTAATTATATTTTCGCGAACTTTTTTTTCGCAGTCCATTTTGATTGAAATAACTATTGAAAATAAATAATTTCTAAAATAATAGTATCTGACATATCTATAGAAACTAACTTGATCAAAAAATAAATTATTTCTTGCACTATGGATAAATTTTGTCTAAAATAGTAAATGCATATTTTTTTTAGAACACTCTTTACTTCACAAAACGGCTAAAAACATATATTTATTTAAAGTTTTACACTTCTTTACATACTTTTTACATCTTATTTTTAGTCCCAAGAATGCTGAGGCTAGCTGTTAGAGTGTCCCAAAAATCCATTTTTTTTCAAAAGCATCAAATTTGTCCCACTGTGTGCTTTTAGCACCTAATATCTTAAATTTAATCTCCGGATATAGACTGTGTTATTACATTATGAATAAGACAGACATGTGTTCGTAAATTTTGTATTTAATTAATATCGTTTTGGAAAAAAATATATACTGTGACGGACGCTACACACTTTCTTTTACTATTATTCTGTAAAATACTATATTATCATCTATATATTTTTAGCCCAATGAAAAGCATACTATAAGTTCTCTTTACGAAATAAGTTCAATTGGAGGAAACAGACGAAATTGAACTAGTCAAATTAAAAAAAAAAAACTTTGTTCCTGTGACGGACGCTACACACTGTGGCCTCTTTTTTACTTGACGTTATTTATTTTATAAAATTAGATATAAAAGACCTCATCAGAAGTAGTTGTAGTGATACTTTTGATGGGGTCTTTTACATCTAATTGCATAAAATTAAGCAGATTTTGAGCTCGTACTGAAACTTGATACCTAAATTGTTGTTTTTGCGATTTTTATGAACTTTAAAAAAAACCTATTATTTTTAAAAATTTATTAAAATTCGAGATGGGTTCAAATAAAGACATGACATTCACGAAGAGATCAATCATAAATTGTATACATTAAATATTCTAAAGGATCAATATATGGTAAATATATAAAATTTTGTCCTTGGTTTTTTTTTTTTTTTTTTTTTTTTTTTTTTTTTTTTTTTTAGGACCAGCACTCAGGGGATGACCCCTACTTATGCAATGCATTGTGTTGGAACTAGGAAAATAGGTTATGGGAGGGTGGATAGATGGAGTAGTGTTTATGGACATTTGATTTGAACTTTCCTATATTGCAACTGGCAGGAAAAATTTCTGCGGGAAGTAAATTCCACATACGAACTGTACGGCTAAAGAATGAATTTTCTCTGTAGTGTGTTGTTCTGTCTACTGGCCAATCGACTACGAAGGGATGAGCTCTAACAGATAGACGTGTATTGCGTAAAAAAATTCTAGTTTCGGGAACGAGTTCCCTGATTTCATTAGAGCACATTCCAAAGTAGTAACGATAGAACAGTGTGACACAACCCACATTGCGACGGTGCTCCAGTGAATCAATAGAGTTGGATACCCTACTGTCACCAATAAGCACCTTCGCCCTCTCCTGTACTCGGTCAAGAAGCTCCAAAATAGACTTTGAAGCACCGGCCCATACATGAGAGTTGTATTCCATTTTCGGTCGGATATAGGTGGTATAAATAGTAAGGAGATCAGATGAAGTGAAGTATGTCTTGCACCGTTTTAGAAAACCGAGACACTTGAATGCTTCTTTCGACACTTGAAAAATGTGTTCAGTCCACCGGACATCACATTGAATTCTCATGCCCAGAACATCAAGAGTATCTGATTCCTCGATATTTTCACCACCCATTAATACAGATGAAGTAACATGATCCGCCGTGCGTTTATGCGTGAGCATACAACATTGAGTTTTCCGCGCATTAAAATCGACTCTATTCGCACGACCCCATTCTGAGATTGCTTCTAAATCGCGGTTTAATGATTCATTCATGTTTTGCCTCATAGTACCAATCTCTAAAGGGTTTGGTCTATGATTGAATGAATACGAATGGCAAATGTTACTATCATCTGCAAAAGAGTAGATAGGATTGGAAGTTTGACGTAGAAGGTCGTTTATAAAGATAAGAAATAGAGTAGGAGAAAGAACGGAGCCTTGCGGTACCCCTGAATTTAGCTTGAACTCGTTTGATGAGATCCCATCTACAACAACTCTTATAGTGCGATCTCTGAGGAAGCTCGATATAAATCGAGAGAAGATATTACCGACACCAAAAGCAATAAGTTTTGATAGAAGTGCTCCGTGCCACACTCTATCAAACGCCTTGGAAATATCCAGAGCCACAACTTTACTTTCGCCAAAACGGTGTATTGAATGACACCATTTTTCCGAAAGGAAGGCTAGCAGGTCTCCCGTAGAGCGTCCCCTACGAAATCCATACTGGCGGTCGCTTAGTAGGTTGTTAGATTCCAGATATTTCACAAGATGGTGGTTTACCATACTCTCCAAAACTTTGGAGAGTGCAGAACAAATTGCTATTGGGCGGTAATTTTCAGGGTTGGTAGCCTCACCCTTTTTAGGGATTGGCGTTACATTAGCAACCTTCCAACACCGAGGAAATGTACCAGCTTGGTACAAGGTGCTGAAAAGGTTGGCTAATGGACGCGAAAGCGTCGAACAGCACTGCTTCAAGACCAGTGCTGGAATGCCATCCGGCCCTGAAGACTTGTTTATGTTGAGATCTGCTAAAACCCTTTTTACAGCACGGGCGCGAAAGAATATCTTTGGCATAGTTACAGATACTCTTTCGAGCTCGGGCGGAGGTTGAGTGCTTTCCGGCAAGCGGGAATTGCTTGCAAATAATTCAGCTAAAAGGTTAGCTTTGTCAACCGGGTCAGTGAATGTTTGACCATTCTTTAAAAGAGAAGAAATTGAAGAACTAGCATTATTCTTAACTCTTTTAACGAATGACCAGAAACTCTTGCTGCCCCGAGGAGCAGCAAGAATTTTAGTACGAAGACGCTGCTCGTACAGAGCTTTTTCACGTCTTAATCAAAAAATGTTTTTTGAAACCGACCTGAGAAAAAAGTATAATTTTCTAATGTGAAAAAACTATGTAAATTTGATTATATTTTGACAAAAGTTATTGACAATCAAAGTAAAAAATCAAGTTTATATTTTGCAAATTTTGGGTCATGGGCACGCTTTTCCCTTATCCGATTGATCTCAAATGTTCACGGGACTATTTTTTTTAGCATTTCGGACAAATCTGGAGGTTGGCCTCATACAAATTCCAACCTTGAAAAATAACTGACACCCTAGTACAATCTTTATATGAATATGCATAGAGCAAGGCATCTAAACGAACCGACGAATATCGCTTGGAATCCACACTTAATTTGGAGGTGACCCAAAAGCTCATTTCATAACATATGTTCAGTTGGGTAATTTCTCGTATAACTTTTAACTTCCCATCACAAAATCTTTCTTACTTAATGGGTTATCAAATTTTTGAGCCAGCCTAATCAAACTTTATATAGAAGAGAATCAACAATTTTATTTATTTTTATTTTGTTGCAGAATAAACTCTCACAGGTTGTTTACGTTTATGACTGTAATCCTTACAAATGAACACAATATATAAAATACATATGTTTTAGACACAGTGACGTCAGTTTAATCCTTTTTGGAGTAGGATATTTTCAATTTATTTTCTTTAGATATTTATGTTAAAAATGATAAATCTCTCAACTTCTTGGAATATCGTAGACCAAAAAAAAAAACAATAAAATTAAGAGCAATTTTTAAAATCCTTTAAAGTCTTATCTTCCAAACCCTGTAAAGATATAAATGTAAGTCTAAAATTGTACTGAGAATTACTATTTCCCCTGAGGTCTTTTGGGAGACCTTTACCTTATCCAGTTGTTACAGTTGGGTATAATAAATATGAATAGAATAGAAATTATTTAGATTATTTACGTTAGAAGTTCTTGAATTGTGTTGATTCTGCTGCAATATGTTATGGAACTACTCGTAGTTAGTTTTAATATTATATAACATTAAATATTATATAAAATATGAAAGTAACTTAATAAAATATGAATATGAAATTGCACAATTGTAGTGAGTTCGTTCATCTGTTTACTACTTTAAAACAATTGCAACAAAATGAAATGTTGTAAAGATTATTGAGATTTAATCCCCTGGAAAGTTTTGTGTTATCAAAGCAAAATTCGTGCATTTATAAAATTACAAAAAATAACAAAACTAATATGTATAATATAGTAATAAAATAGACAATAATAAAAATATAGTATAAGGCATTTTTTCCATCGACCACAAAATAGTTTTTCTTTACAAATACCAAATGAACCTGCGCCAATTTTCATTATCTTAAAAACTGCTATCTCCAGATAAATTTTATCCAAGGTTATCCTCAGGGATATGTGTTGTTGTTTCTAGTGCGATTAGCCTCTACATTCGAAAAAACTAAGAATCAAACATTAAAATGGGTTGTGAATAGGGTTGCCAGTCAGGCTGAATTCGACTGGATTGTCCAGCTTTTTTAGTGCTTGTCCAATGTCAAGTTTTAATTAAATTTCTCCAGCTGAAAGGTGAAGAATTTAAATTTTGTAAATATTTTTAAAGAAAAACAATTTTTATGAAAAGGAACGCAATTAAAACTTTTGCCAAACTGTATTTTTTTCTTTTTCACTTAAGTGATTTGTGCGTTGATTAATTGATTGCTTGATCAAGTTCATTTTGTAATAAAATTAACCTTTATGAAATTTTCCCATTATTACTTATTTTACCTAAATGGCCTATATCAAAAACCTATTAAGGTCAAAGGCCGAGCATATTTTACAATTCCTTGCTCTCAACTTCGTAGGTCAAGCCTTGAAAATTGTTCATCTACTTGACGTATATTTTTACGAGTTTATTTCAAAGATTTTCCGTAGAATCTTCTCTCAAAAACGACAATTGCTTCCTCTGCCTCTGCAAGTGCCCATGATTCATATATCGTGTGGTTAAATTTCAAGGGCCGATGTTGATTTTGAATAAAACGCAAACTATTTAGGAAATTATTGTAATTGTATTTTATTATGATATATTGGTATTACTCAATTATGTATGGAACAAAATATCGGCCAAATGGGGGCCGCGACCACGGCGGCACACCTCCATCCTATGGTCCAAATTTTCGATGACCCTGAGGCATAATGGAGGTTCTATGCCGTTAATGTGCCGAATTATCTCATCCTTTAGCTCTTGAATTGTTGCTGGCTTATCGACGTACACCTTTTCTTTCAAATAACCCCAAAGAAAAAAGTCCAACGGTGTCAAATCACATGATCTTGGTGGCCAATTGACATCGCCATTACGTGAGATAACACGGCCATTGAATTTGTTGCGCAAAAGAGCCATTGTTTCGTTAGCTGTGCGGCAAGTGGCACCGTCCTGCTGAAACCACATATCGTCTACATCCATATCTTCCAATTCGGGCCATAAAAAGTTCGTTATCATCTCACGATAGCGAACACCATTTACAGTAACTGCCTGACCGGCCTCATTTTGGAAAAAATACGGCCCGATGATGCCGCCAGCCCATAAACCGCACCAAACAGTCACTCTTTGTGGGTGCATTGGTTTTTCGACAATCACTCTTGGATTCTCATTCGCCCAAATGCGGCAATTCTGTTTATTGACGAATCCACTGAGGTGAAAATGTGCCGCATCACTGAAAATGATTTTCTTCGAAAATTGATCATCCACTGTTGCCATTTCTTGCCACCCTTCTGCCCATTCACGACGTTGGGAATGGTCAAGAGGCTTTAGTTCTTGAGCCAATTGCACCTTGCAAGCATGTAAATGCAAGTCTTTATGCATAATGTTCATCAACGACGAGCGTGAGAGATGCAATTGTTGGGCACGACGACGAGATGAGGTGGACGGCTCTTCAGCCACACTATCGCGAACAGCAGCAATATTTTCTGCAGTACGAGCTGTACGAGAATGCACTAGTATTCTCACATCTTCTACAGATCCGGTTTACTCGAATTTTTCCACGATTTTTGCGATTGTACGCACATTTGGACGATCAAATTGACCAAAAAAATCACGAAGTGCACGATATGCATTTTGATTTGAACGCCCATTTTCATAATAAGTCTGGATAACTTTAACACTTTGTTGGATTGTGTATCTCTCCATATGGTTCAAATTGAGTAAGTCTGAAATAGAGAAATGTCAAAAAAAATTCGGAAAAAAACTTGGCGTTTAGGTGTGGTTCACATTCAACATCGGCCCTTACAATTTAACCACCCTTTATTATACGGGTAGTATAAGCGCTTCGTAGAGCGTAGTTTATGTTCTTACAGAGAAAGCTTTATTTCTTATCTGCCTGCTTATGCTAAAATAGCATCTGTTGGCAAGTATGATTGTACGTTTGATTTCGAAACTTATGTCGTTATTTATGTTGATGGCGATAACAGGTAAACAAAATCTTTTACAACCTCGTAGCTATAGTTCTAAAAGATCACATGTCGTCCAATTCTTGAGAATTTCCTGCTTGCAGAAACCGACAGTTTCGTTTTGATTCATTGACAACTAGATCCATAGAGTCATATCGCGCAATGTGCGTCCCATGATATCAAATTCTAGAAAATTGTTTTAGATTTATTAGCTGCAGCATCTCGAACGATTTCATTTTTTCTCGATATCGCTGCCGTTATGTACGGCATTCGCAATTCAGTTTAGCATCGAAGCAAATTATTAAAGTTTCCTTATGTCCAGCTTTTTTAGGATTTGTGTCTGGCAGCCCTAGTTGTGAACCATACCACAATGTTTCTGCTTCTGTCTTGAAATTTTGTCTCATATTTCTTGAAAATAATGTCAACTCCAGGGTATACATCTTCAGAAGTATTACTTAACCCCTTGATGTATCACTTAGCGAAACGAACTGCACTAAACAAACCAGTTTCGATGCTTAAGAACGTCGCAAAAACGAGTTGGACTCGTGATAATCAAGTTAGGCACAGAAATTGTACCACGAGTCAGACTCATAATAATCATGTTACGCACAGAAATTGTACCACGAGCCAGACTCGTGGAAATGCGTCAAGGGGTTAAATATATTCATGTCTACTCTAGAACTGGCCAGTTAGTCAGCAATTTCAACTGAATATTACAATGGACTAGTACCTAGGACAGTTTTAAAACGTGTTGTACGTTGAGAACCCCAAGTTTTTTATGACAACGGCTGACTACGTTAGACCTAATATTCCTACTAAAAAGTGTCTTGATTCTTGCTGCTTCAGACACATTAAATATTTTAGCTTATAATAGGGTACAGGTCTTTTTTTAAGATGTATCTAACAGAAAATTTGTGCGTGCTGCAAAAAAAATTAGATTTCTTTTAAAGGTTGGATTTAAAACTCACTTTTTAAGTTTTAAAAAATTTTGTTAAGATAATATTAAAAATTTTAAATAAAATTAAGTTAATATCTTACACGGTTTCCATTTAAAATCATCGTGGGTTCGAGTCGAGCTTAGGTTCATGTCATAAATTATTTTTGTAATTTATGATTTCTTTTTTTTTTTTTTTAATTAGATGAATAAATTTTAGAAATACTGAAAAAACTATGTGACACTTAGCAGTGTGGAATGCTGCATTTTCTGTCCCGCTACGGACTTCATCAGCACACTGTTAACATAATTCTCGTTTTCCATTTCGCTTAAGAATTCAGTTAAATAGATGATATTAACTACTGGCATCTAACAGTTGGTGACACAGTGTGCTGATGAAGTCCGTAGCGGGACAGAAAATGCAGCATTCCACACTGCTAAGTGTCACATAGTTTTTTTTTTCAGTATTCCTAAAATTTATTCATTTATTCGCTATTCCTAAAATTTATTCATCTAATTAAAAAAAAAAAAACAAATCATAAATTACAACAAGTAAGAGTGGTATATTCGGCTTTGCCGAATCTTGGATACCCTTCACCAATGGTGTTCCAAAAGTACTTAATGTAATTCGTAGCAATATTTGGTTATACTAGTATTATATGCAAAGAGTCTTTAAAATTAAGAGTCGGAAATCGAAAACCTTTTCGGTGGCGTCATCATCTAGAATAGTTATGCACCCAAAGGATAGGTTGGGCAGGTGGCTGATGTCTAGGGAAGCTTCACTTGGGTTCTAAAGTGGTCCCTTTGTGAAAGATAATGATTACAAGACTACAAGTAGAGAATGCGTATTTAAGCCAGCCAGTAGCTTCGAAATAAAATAGACACATATTTTACGAACATTTAATAAAGTTCGATAGACCAGATAAACCATGCAGAAAAGATGCTTCAAAATGTAGATGCCCTTACATTTGCAATAGCACATCGATTTGATGAAGTTTAAGTATTCTGGCATGCAACCCAAAAACACAGTGCCCAGTGAGGGTTGTGCACTTTAATTCGTACGAATTATCCAACTAGTAAAGGTTCTTGATTAGTTATGTAAAACTCTGAAGTTAGCGGACTGATTTAGGTCAAAGCTTTAACAATGATTGTCAATGTATACAAGCCTTAAAATTATAGGGAATACACTCTTAGTTTTAGATACATACGTGAAATATACAGCTTTTGAATGGATGGTTATCAGCTTTGTCGGAAAAGTTTACTTATTAATTTGAAGTTAGTTAATTAATTAAAATGAACACTTCATCAATAATATTTGGGATGTATAGTTCTTTCGATCTGTCCGATGGATGTTTGGAAAGTTTTGCTCTAGTTCTTTGTGCAATTTTAATGTGATTTAATTTATCAGCATTAAATCGATTCCCGGTCGGGTTTATATGGGAGATTTCACTAAATGTGAATAGAGCTCGCCCATTTTCAATATCAAACTTTTCAAGAGATCAGAAATACTTTTGTCAAATGTTGTCCCTCTAGAAAGTTTATTTTAGGCGCTATTGTCCTGAATATCAATATTGTACAACGTCTTTATAATAAATGTCATCATCGTATCTATTATAATTTGTCATTTATTAGCTACTAAGAGATTGCCTTAGGCGAAGTTATACGGGATCAATTGTCAAACGTGAACGGATTTCTCCCAATTTCAATTAAAAAATTTAAATTTTTGTTGATATGTGAGATACTTACATACATATGTAGGTTTTGAACGGATAGCATTTTTGTACTTCCTAGGAAGATTACCTATAATTTGATATATAATACATTCTCAAATGTTATCATAATGTTCAAAAGTCAGACACAAAATTAAGATAAATGCAGTGTGTCTGTCTGCTAAAACCAGATTTGTGGAGCTCCTGAATTGTCCCACCCTGAATTTCAACATTGTCGATCAAAACACCATCGCTTAAACGCTAAATTATATCTACCACAAATTACAGAATGCATCAGGATTTAGATAATCCCCTGCGAAGGACGCTATTAAACTTCATCAAAATAAATATCTGAGATATCGACAAAACAGGAGCTCCAAAAACTTGACTACAACAGAAACAAGTAAGAGTGGTATATTCGGCTTTGCCGAATCTTGGATACCCTTCACCAATGGTGTTCCAAAAGTACTTAATGTAATTCGTAGCAATATTTGGTTATACTAGTATTATATGCAAAGAGTCTTTAAAATTAAGAGTCGGAAAACGAAAACCTTTTCGGTGGCGTCATCATCTAGAATAGTTATGCACCCAAAGGATAGGTTGGGCAGGTGGCTGATGTCTAGGGAAGCTTCACTTGGGTTCTAAAGTGGTCCCTTTGTGAAAGATAATGATTACAAGACTACAAGTAGAGAATGCGTATTTAAGCCAGCCAGTAGCTTCGAAATAAAATAGACACATATTTTACGAACATTTAATAAAGTTCGATAGACCAGATAAACCATGCAGAAAAGATGCTTCAAAATGTAGATGCCCTTAGATTTGCAAAAGCACATCGATTTGATGAAGTTTAAGTATTCTGACATGCAACCCAAAAACGCTGTGCCCAGTGAAGGTTGTGCACTTTAATTCGTACGAATTATCCAACTAGTAAAAGTTCTTGATTAGTTATGTAAAACTCTGAAGTTAGCGGACTGATTTAGGTCAAAGCTTTAACAATGATTGTCAATGTATACAAGCCTTAAAATTATCGGGTATACACTCTTAGTTTTAGATACATACGTGAAATATATAGCTTTTGAATGGATGGTTATCAGCTTTGTCGGAAAAGTTTACTTATTAATTTGAAGTTAGTTAATTAATTAAAATGAACACTTCATCAATAATATTTGGGATGTATAGTTCTTTCGATTTGTCCGATGAATGTTTGGAAAGTTTTGCTCTAGTTCTTTGTGCAATTTTAATGTGATTTAATTTATCAGCATTAAATCGATTCCCGGTCGGGTTTATATGGGGGATTTCACTAAATGTGAATAGAGCTCGCCCATTTTCAATATCGAACTTTTCAAGAGATCAGAAATACTTTTGTCAAATGTTGTCCCTCTAGAAAGTTTATTTTAGACGCTATCGCCCTGAATATCAATATTGTACAACGTCTTTATCCTAAATGTCATCATCGTATCTTAGCCGAAGTTATACGGGATCAATTATCAAACGTGAACGGATTTCTCCCAATTGCAATTAAAAAAATTAAATTGTCGTTGATATGTGAGATACTTACATACATATGTAGGTTTTGAACGGATATCATGTAGTTAGCTGCATTTTTGTACTTCCTGGGAAGATTACCTATAATTTGACATATAATACATTTTCAAATGTTATCATAATGTTCAAAAGTCAGACACAAAATTAAGATTAATGCAGAGTGTCTGTCTGCTAAAATCAGATTTGTGGAGCCTTTGGATTTTACACAAAGTTTTAGGATATTGTCCCACCCTGAATTTTATCATTGTCGATCAAAACACCATCGCTTAAACGCTAAATTATATCTACCACAAATTACCGAATGCATCAGGATTTAGATAATCCCCTGCGAAATACGCTATTAAATTTCATCAAAATAAACACCTGAGATATCCACAAAACAGGAGCTCCAAAAACTTGACTACAACAGAAAAAAGGACAGACAGGTAGACGGACGGACATGTAGACGGACGGACAAACAAACAGACGGACGGACGGGCAAACAAACAGGCGGACGGACAGACGGACGGAGGTCCCGAAATCGATTCTTGTGCCGATTCTGAGTTGATCGGAACAATTTGAATGGTATTCTTAATCAGATTTGTGGAGTATATATATCAGATTTTAGAAAATCCTCCCATAAAGAACGATGTCAAATTTCATCACAATCGGTCCATAAACACCTGAGATATCGCTGAAACAATACTTACAAAATGTAAACAAAATTTCTTAGATACATACTTTGGGCAATTTGCTGTACATCAAATGTAGTGTTATGACGATATCTCAATTGTTTATAGACCGCTTTTGATAAAATTTAATAACGTGCTTGGTGGGGGAATTTCCTAAAATCTGATATAAAATTTATGTAGGTCCGTACTAAAGGACTAAAGTTTTTCCTATTTCTGCATTTAATTTTTTCAACAAACATTCTCTAATGTGTACTTTGGGCAATTTGCGATACATCAAATTCAGTGTTTTGGCGATATCTCAGTTGTTTATGGACCGATTTTGATAAAAGAGTGCTTTGGGAAAATATTTCCTACAATCTGATATATAATATATTATCACATGTACACCAGGAGTATCTTTTTTCTCTTGTTATTTAAAAGTGTGTTTCAATCAAAAATTTTAAAATTTTCGTCTAATTTTTGGTATTTTTTCGATATTTTCGGTGTTTATAAACCGATTTTAATGAAATTTAATAGCGTTCATTGCGGGAGAATTTCCTAAAATCTGATATATAATTTATGTAAGTCCATCCTCCAGGGGCTTCAGAAACTTGATTTCAACAGACAGACAGACGGACGGACAGACAGACAGACAGACAGACAGACAGACAGACAGACAGACGGACATCGCTTAATCGATTCTCCTCCCGATTCTGAGTCGATCGGTATAATTTTTATGGGGTCTACGATCACTAATAAAAAAATTACAAACGGAATCACAAACTTATAATACCCTTTCACCTATTGGTGAAGGGTATAAAAAGGACAGACAGGTAGACGGACGGACATGTAGACGGACGGATAAACAAACAGACGGACGGACGGGCAAACAAACAGACGGACGGACGGAGGTCGCGAAATCGATTCTTGTGCCGATTCTGAGTTGATCGGTACAATTTGAATGGTATTCATAATCAGATTTGTGGAGTATATATATCAGATTTTAGAAAATCCTCCCATAAAGAACGATGTCAAATTTCATCACCGATTTTGACCGATTTCCTAAAATCTGATATATAATTTATGTAAGTCCATCCTCTTGATTTCAACAGACAGACAGACGGACGGACAGACAGACAGACGGACATCGCTTAATCGATTCTCCTCCCGATTCTGAGTCGATCGGTATAATTTTTATGGGGTCTACGATCACTAATAATCACAAACGGAATCACAAACTTATAATACCCTTTCACCTATTGGTGAAGGGTATAAAAATAATTTATGACATGAATCTAAGCCCGACTCGAACCCATAACCATCAATATAATAATTACTTACTTACTTACTTATTTGGCCCATATTACAACCTGTTTTGGTCAAAGGCTGAGTATACTTTAGAATGCAATGCGATTCGATCTTGTGAGCATGTTCTCCAATTTCCTAAGCCAAGCTTGGATAGATTTTTTTCTACTTGGTCTTTCTATTTAAGTTTCGGACGTCCTTTTCTACGAGTTCCCTAGTAGTGGAATGCTTGCTAATAGAGAAAATCTGTTTTGATTTTCATTAGTTAACCAGTAGACCCATTTTCATTGGTGTAAAGTCACATTAATAGGCAACTATTATTTCGTTAATTTTGGATTTTAGGCTTTCACACAGGTGAAAGCGCATACAGATTTATCACCTTTTTTGTAGACTGGCCAAAAACACTGAGGCTCCAATCGTCAGGCAGACATTCTTCCAAGCATATGACTTTTAAGAGTTAAAACATAGACTTTCGGCCTTAAAAACCTCTGCTTGTAATCCATCAGCACTAGCAGCTTTGTTGTTTTTTAGTCGAAATATTTCTGACCTTACTTCAGTTATGTTGGGTGGTGGACATACATATAATGCAGTCATCATTGATTTGTTCAAGCATGGTCACTTTCACTTTCGCAATTTGCAAAAGGGCTCCTTCCATGATTTCAGTACGCTCTCAGTATCTGTGACCAGATCTGCTTGATTGTCCTTGACTTTTTGTTAAAATTTTCGAGCCTAATTTCGGCTTTTTTACATCTCAATTTCATCAAAAACGTGATTATCCATTTCTTTATTTTTCCTTAGGAATGTGCGTTTTTCTTCCCTCTTTTTTCGCGGTACCTATTCAAAGTTCCTCGTGTAACTTCATTCTGTAGAATTGCCATGTAGGCTGCATTTTTATTCGGCTGTGGCACTACGACATTCCTCATCATTTTAACAGTTTTTAGGGCGAGGGGTTTGGAACCCTAGTGCTAATTTTTCAGCGGTTTTTATAGCGTCACTGCTCGTTAATATCATTGAAAGTGGAAGTATTTCTTCTGAGAAATTGACTTGCTCTTTGCGAAAGCTTGGTGGCATCAAACTATCTTTGCACTTCCTAAAGACACACTCAAGCGTGTTCTGACCTTGGCTGCGACAAGGTAATGATGGAGTTCATAGTAGCTCCACGTATAGAATGCACATCCATTACACTTGATGCCTGTCTTGCGTCAATTTAAACTTACTTAGTAGCAGCCGAGGTAATGATCGGAGTCCATTTTAGCTCCAAGAGTAGAACGCACATCCATTACACTTGATACGTGTCTCGCGTCAATTAAAACTGATGTCAAAGTGTTTGAACCTAGTGCTGCTCACTATCATAGTTCCAGCCATCGCAAAGGACATCAACCTCATATCATTATCGGTAGTTACGTTATAAAGACTAAACTTACCGATAGTATGTTCAATGCAGCTTTCTTTTCCAATCTTTGCATTAAAATCACCCAGGATTATTTTCACGTCATGACTGGGGCAGCTATCATATACTTAATCAAGCCGGTCATAGAAAGCTTCTTTTACATAGTCGTCTTTCTCATCTTTGGGAGCGTGTTCACAAATCAGGCTTAGATTAAAGTATTTATTAGCTTTAACGCGAATTGTCGCTTACCTTTCGTTTACCAAACGAGATTTGGTAATCTTTTGCGTACCATGAAGCCGCAACTAAAATCTTGCTATCATGGCAGCTGTAGTACAGGATTATATAATTTGGCCTTTATATAAGCATGATGATCTGATAAGAAATTCATGTTTAAAGAAAGCGTTTTTCTAAGATTATAAATCTTCTCTTTTAAAGAGTTATTTTCTTCTTTAAAAGAGGAAATAAACTTTTTACTCGTTGAAGTTATAAATCAAGGTGACTTTAATAATGAAGATCAGTCTTCTTATACATTGTTTTTAAACATGGTTGCAAATAAAAGTAGTAACATAAAACAGATGAAGTTTCACAACAATGTAAGCTATTTAAAATATTACAAGGGAAAAGTGGCAACATTGCAATACTGTTTCCATTAAAAATGCAGAGTTGTATTTAAAAAAATATCGTTAAATTCAGATAGAAATTAAAATAAAGTAACAAATAAAATAAAAAAACATAACTAAAATAGTAAAATAAATAAGAATTGGAGTTAGAACGTGGTGCTTTATACCCAAAAATGATGATACCATCGTTTGAAGGAAATTTTAGAATAATGAAAGTCTGGATCAAATGTAAATTCAAAACTGATTAAGGTTTATTTTTACAATGTTTAAAAAATGTAAGGAACATTAATAGCCATATCATGCATTCCGATCGGAAAGGTTTTAATTCCATAGCTACATTGCGATCGAATAGTTTAAGCTTATACAGATTTCAAGTGAAATTATAATAAATTTTAAATATAAGGATCTTTGTTAAAAAGTTCAATAAGACCTTGATTTCCCCTCAAAATGTTTATCCCTAGCATATAATTATGTTAAGACATAAACAGGCAGCGAAAATAATAATTATTCTTGAATTTTCACAGAAAAAAAAGCAATCATATGGAAATATCGAAGAACTAATTCGAAAACATCATTTTGATTGTTTTCCACAATATTTTTAACAAATGACATGCCTTTTAAATTTTTGATTTTGATTTTTTTTTTTTTTTTCAAAAATAATTTTTATTTTATGATTTTTATTTTTTGTCAAATATATTTTTTAAATTTGTCCCATAAAAACGGAAAATTGTGAAAATTTCCCATAAAAAAGGAAAATTTTGCAAATTCCCATAAAAACGGAAAATTTTGATAATTTCCCCTAAAAAAGAAAATTTTGAAAATTTCCCATTAAATGGAAAATTTTGAAAATTTCCCATCAAAAAAGGAAATTTTGAAAATTTCCCATAAAAAAGAAAATTTTGAAAATTTCCCATTAAACGGAAAATTTTGAAATTTTCCCTTAAAAATGGGAATTTTTAAAAATTTCCCATAAAAATGGGAAATTTTGAAAATTTCCCATAAATTGTGAAATTTTAAAAATTTTCCATAAAAAGGGAAATTTTGAAAATTACCCATAAAAATGGGAAATTTTGAAAACTTCCCATAAAAATGTGAAATTTTTAAAATTTCTCATAAAAAGGGAATTATGGAAAATTTCCCATAAAAATAGGAAATTTCAAAATTTGTTTATAAAAATGGGAAATTTTGAATATATACCATAAACAGGGAAGTTTTGAAAGTTTCCCATAAAAATAGGAAATTTTGAAAAATTTTCATAAAATAGTGAAATTTTGAAAATTTCCTATCAAAAAAGATAAATTTGAAAACTTGCTAAAAAAAGGGAAATTTTGAAAAGTACCTATAAAAATAAGAAATTTTTAAAATTTCCCATAAAACTGTGAAATTTTGAAAATTTTCCATAAAAATGTGATATTTTGAAAATTTCCAGTAAAAAGGGAAATATTGAAAATTTCCCATAAAAAACGAAAATTTCAAAATTTCCCCTTTTTACAAGAAATTTTTAAAGTTTCCTATTTTTATAAGAAATTTTCAAATATTGCGTTTTTATGGAATATGTTTAAAATTTTCATTATTATAAAAATTTTCAAAATTTACCGTTTTTATGGGAAATTTTTAAAATTTCTTTTTTAAATCTGTATTGATTTTGTTATTTTTGCGTTTTCTATTTGACAAATATTTTTAACAAAAAAAAAAAAAACAAGTAAGAAAGCGCTATAGTCGGTCAAGCCCGACCATACGATACCCTTCACCACTAAGGTCAAAGGTGTTCGTTTTCCTGTATAAAGATAAGTATTTGCTTAATTTTGAAATCATACAATCATTTTATCAAAACTTATATATTTGAGCTGTTTCCGTCAAATGGACCGATTGTTTCGAAATTTGGCAACTTGATTATAATAGTAGTATATCGTTTCAAAAATTATGTAAAAAATAAACTTTAAATTCCCAGTTTCTTTGGATCTACTAGCGTTTTAGTGATTTTTGTTTCATTTAGGGCGTTTTGACAGAAGAGTTTGTATGGGAGCTATGGTCAAATGTGGACCGATTTTGCCCAATTTCAATACCAAAATTTTTTCAGAGATAAAGAATATTTCTATTAAGTTTCAAAGAGCTAGCTCCTTTCGTTTAGGCGTTATCGTGATTTCAACAGACAGACAGTCGGACAATTTCGGAGAATTTCATAAGGATTCAGAATATGTATCGTTTTTGGTTTTTGAGCCGATATTAAGAAAATTGCAAACGGAATGACAATCTCAATATACCCCCCATTCTTTTTGATGGTGGGTATAAAAATAATCTGTGCCAAATTTCATCAAATTATCTTTAGAGTTGCGACCTGTACTTTGATTACATGGGGTCCAGCCAGCCGTCCAGCCGGAGGGACAGACTGACATTGCTAAATCGACTTAGAAAGTGATTCTAAGCCTATACTAAAAGGTGGGTCTAAGACAAATATTTTGGCAAAAAAAAATTGTGTCAGAATTTGATAAAAAAAAATAAAAATTATTTCTGCCCAAAAAAAATAAAAATCGTGAAATAACAATTATATTTTGATTTGTATTAAAAATGTCATAATTGTAACGGTCCCTGGACATAAATATTCCTAAGTTGGATATATCTTGTATATTATCAATTTCCTTTTGTTTATCAATTAAATATTTCCTTTAGGTTTCCTGATTTTTTTAATTATTTTCTTTTTCTTGTTTTAATAAAAATCCTTTTAATGTGTTATACTTCTTCGATAAATTCAGAGCTTTACTTTTTTGGTCTCGGAAAGATCCCTAAACCATTTGGTCAAAATTGGTTTACTATTTCTGGTACCTGCCAAAAGGATGCCTTCCGGTAATATAATTTTTGACTCTTTACTGCCACAAATGTATTGGTGTTTTCAAAATATTCATCATACATATTGCTTCTCGTAATCGAAATCATTGTACCTGGTTTTGTGGGAATCAGCCCATATTTGACTATACCTCCCACACACTCTCAAAAAACTTTTTAATACCCAGAAAAACACAAAAACGCTTTTATATCCAAAGATGATAAAATTTGTTTACTAAAACTATACACAGACAGGCATCGCCTAAATTTGATAACAATCGATGAATAAGTTATTATTCAGAATAACTAAAATTTCAAAATTTTGAAAATTGCACACATATGAGACATAATAATAATAATTTCCACCACAACATTCCAATTGGAACAATTGGTATTTCTCTCAGACAATGAGCTGTATCCAATTCTGTTTTTAGACTCATTGAAAGGGACCCATGTTTTAACTCCGGCTCCGAACGGCAAATGCATTAGTTAGAGAAGTTTTACATAGCCTACCACTCAATACCGCTAGCTGAGCTATGAGGTGAACCGTCGCTTTTTTGAAAATTTATTTTTTTTTCAAGTGGGTCTGGCCAGGGATCGAACTTGGGACCTCTGGTATGCTAGGCGGATGACTAACCTGCTATACCACGGCGGTTCACATATGAGACATAGAGACTTAAAAAAACTTGTAAAGTTGTTGATTTATATATCGTTACTTTAATATAGAAAGTCCCTAAGTCGTTTTTCATTCAAATCGCTTCTAAAAGCTTTATCTAATATAATTTTGTAAAAATTATTTAATTTTCAAAAACATTATTATAGCATTAAGTTCTTTAGAGAATTTAGTAAAAAACTGCGTTTCGAAAATTTCGATATCTTCAAAACTTTTATTTAGTTTTTTCCCTTCTTCTGTAATGCAAGAAAAATATTAGTTAGGGCTTTTCTATATTAAAGTAACGATATGACCTTAGTAGTAAAGGGCATCAAGTAGTCGGGATTGACCGACTAAAGATTTTTCCTACTAAAGCTGATTTTAGTATATGAATATCGGTTTTAAAGTGATAGCTAAATTTTTTACCATTAACAGTACCCCTATTAAGTGCTTAACTTAGCTCTGTTAACTATTTGGGTTTGTGTCTTGGAATTATAGTTGGATTAAAGTTGACCTTAGTAATAAAGGGTATCAAGTAGTCGGGCTTAACCGACTATAGATTTTTCTTACTATTGGAAATATGGAATTGAATATCCTTTTCTCATTATCTTTTTCTGTTTTTTGTATGTTTGATTTTCAGAATCATTTGTAAACCAGGATGATAGCCTCAATATTTTTAATGAAATGAAAATGGTTTATTTCTTATTCACAATATAAGTACTTATGCAAAATACACAATAACTATGTTAAGTAATTGATAATGAAATGTTAACATCTCCATAAGGATAACATTTTTTGCATAAACAAATCAGAATTTAAAATTAATTACTGCACGTTTCAATATGTTTTTGGAAAAAGCTAAAATACCTTTACATACAGACACGTACATATGTAAAAGTATGTATACGTGTGTAAACGCACCTGAACAATTGATTGGCGTAAATAATAGAAACGTGTGTCATTAAGATTTGAAAAGTTTAATGTAAACACAACCTCAGCAAATATTTAATTAATTGGTTTCACTTCAAATTAAGTCATTTTCAATTGCCCTAAATGCTTTAGAATTTAACAAAATTTTGCCTAATAGAAATTAAATAATTTTGAAATGTAATTAAACAAATAACTAAAAAATATTTACACATTAATTGAAAATTTTCAAATTTGTAGCAAAAGCCTGAATATATTCACAGTTTGAACATGAATAATATTTTTCAAAAGCTTCGTATTTGTTTCCCGGGTAGTGAGAGTGGGTATTGTTAACATTTTTATTTCAAATTTTAAACAAAAGGTAGCAACAATTTTTATTTGATTTTTGTTAACTAAAAAGAAAACTTTGTTTAAACAGCTTTTCAAAAAAAAACTTTTCGTATATTTATTTATCTTCAACAGAATTTGAATAGGCTTAGGAAAACATAAAGTACCTGAGTTTTTTTCGCAGATTTTTGGTACAAAGTAAATATTTAACAAGTAAGAGTGTTATATTCGGCTGTGCCGAATCTTATATACCCACCATCAAGTTGTGTTAAATTCAGAAACAGGGTGCAGCTAATTCAAAATCTGGACCAAAACTGAAAAAATCGCTAAGCTAATTGGTATTGTTGGTAAAACCTTTGGACTAAATTCGGTTGCCGTAGCTACTTTGCCAGTATTTACTTTGATCAAAATTCGGTCTCATAACCGGGTATAGTTTTACATTAATAAGTTGTTAAAGACTTTTCGTTGTGCTTAATATGTAGTTAAGCTAAACACGTTAATAGTAATACGGCAGGTCCATATATTTCGCTAGGAGTTCCTAATGCATTTATCATATACAAAGTCTGGGCTGCACATTGATTGATGCCTATCTAATTTCATAGGTGCAATCTTAATATCATGAATGTACCTCCAAATATTTTTGATTATAGATATAACAAGTAAGAGTGTTATATTCGGCTGTGCCGAATCTTGTAAACCCACCATCAATTTGTACGAGAGTGCAGCTAATTCAAAATGTTGACCAAATGTGGTATTGTTGGTAATATATTTGGACTAAATTCGGTTGCAGTGGTATAGTTACTATAGTTCAACATTAAAAATTATTTAAGTGGTTTCCCAAGCATTTACCTTGGATAAAATACTGTTCCATAACCGAATATAGTTTTACATTCATAAGCTGTTTCGTTGTGCCATAAACATGTTGATAGCAACACGGCAGGTTCATATATTTTGTAAGGAGTTCCTAATGCATCTACCGTGTATAAAGTCTGGACCTAACATTGATTGATAGCTGTCTAATTTCGTAGACGCAATCTTAATATATTGAATGTACCTCCAAATCTTTTTGATTGTAGATATAAAAAGGGGATGTTATATATATAAGAACTATAGCCAAATGTTGACCGATTGTTACAAAATTTTACATACTGGCTGGTATTAATATAAAGTTTATTTGTGCAAAATTTAGTGACCATAGCTGGCATAGTTTATAATTTAATAGCTTTTAACTGGAGTTTTTGGCATTTTAGTGGTTTCCGGAAACGGTTTTTATATGAAAGCTATGGTCAAAAATGGACCGATTCCTATAAAATTTGACAAACTGACTGAAAGTTGCATAAAGCTTCTCTGTTTTAAATTTGGTAGTCATAGATTTTACAATTTTATTCAATTTGTTAGCATAAATGTGATTCCCGGGGAAGGGTTATATGGGAGCTCTAACTAAATGTAAACCGATTTTACCCATTTTTAGCACACAATTTCTATAATATATGAAAAATATTATTGTCAAATTTTGTCTCTCTAGCTCTTGTAGTTAAGGAGCTATCGCGCTTTTCTCTGACGGAAAGTCGGACATAGACTGTGTCTTCTTATTGTATTTTTGTGTTTCTATAAGTTTTTCACATGGGAGCTATGGTCAAATAGTAGCCGACTGTAACAAAATTTTGCACACTGGCTGGCATTCATATATGACTTCCTTTTGTAAAATTTTGTTACTGTAGCCCTTTTCGTTAAGGCGATATCGTGCTTTTATCTGACGGACAGAAGGACATAAACCCCCTTTTCTTTTTGTATTTTTGTATTTCCGTAAGGTTTTTATATGGGAGCTATGGTCAAATGGTGACCGATTGTGACAAAATTTTGCACACTGGTTGGCATTGACATAAGACCTTCTCGTGCTAAATTTAGTGGTTATATCTGTTATAGTTTTAGATTTATTGGCATTTAAGTGTATTTTAGGTGAAATTTTGGCTGTTTCCGTAAGTTTTTTGTATGGGAGCTACGACTAAATGTCAACCGATTTTGATGAAATTTTACATGCTGCCTAGGGCTTATGCAAAACTTCTATATACCAAATTTTTTTTTTTTTATCATAGCTGCTATAATTTGTCATTTATTAACAAATAAGCGATTAGTCTAGACGATGTAGCTGACATAGTTTATAATTTAATAGCTTTTAACTGGCGTTTTTGTATTTTAGTGGTTACCTTGAACGGTTTTTATATGAAAGCTATGGTCAAAAATGGACTGATTCCTATAAAATTTGACATACTGACTGAAAGTTGCATAAAACTTCTTTGTTCTAAATGTAGTAGTCATAGATTTTACAATTTTATTCAATTTGTTAGCATAAATGTGATTCCCGGGGCAGGGTTATATGGGAGCTCTAACTAAATGTGAACCGATTTTACCCATTTTCAGCACACTATTTCTATAACATATCAAAAATATTATTGTTAAATGTTGTCTCTCTAGCTCTTGTAGTTAAGGAGCTATCGCGCTTTTCTCTGACGGAAAGACGGACATAGACCGTGTTTTCTTATTGTATTTTCACATGGGAGCTATGGTCAAATAGTAGCCGACTGTAACAAAATTTTGCACACTGGCTGGCATTCATATATGACTTCCTTTTGTAAAATTTTGTTACTGTAGCCCTTTTCGTTAAGGCGATATCGAGCTTTTATCTGACGGACAGAAGGACATAAACCCCCTTTTCTTTTTGTATTTTTGTATTTCCGTAAGTTTTTTATATGGGAGCTATGGTCAAATGGTGACCGATTGTGACAAAATTTTGCACACTGGTTGGCATTGATATAAGACCTTCTCGTGCTAAATTTAGTGGTTATATCTGTTATAGTTTTAGATTTATTGGCATTTAAGTGTATTTTAGGTGAAATTTTGGCTGTTTCCGTAAGTTTTTTGTATGGGAGCTACGACTAAATGTCAACCGATTTTGATGAAATTTTACATGCTGCCTAGGGCTTATGCAAAACTTCTATATACCAATTTTTTTTTTTATCATAGCTGCTATAATTTGTCATTTATTAACAAATAAGCGATTAGTCTAGACGATGTAGCTGACATAGTTTATAATTTAATAGCTTTTAACTGGCGTTTTTGTATTTAAGTGGTTACCGGGAACGGTTTTTATATGAAAGCTATGGTCAAAAATGGACCGATTCCTATAAAATTTGACATACTGACTGAAAGTTGCATAAAACTTCTCTGTTCTAAATGTAGTACTCATAGATTTTACAATTTTATTCAATTTGTTAGCATAAATGTGATTCCCGGGGCAGGGTTATATGGGAGCTCGAACTAAATGTGAACCGATTTTACGCATTTTCAGCACACTATTTCTATAACATATCAAAAATATTATTGTTAAATGTTGTCTCTCTAGCTCTTGTAGTTAAGGAGCTATCGCGCTTTTCTCTGACGGAAAGACGGACATAGACCGTGTTTTCTTATTGTATTTTCACATGGGAGCTATGGTCAAATAGTAGTCGATTGTAACAAATTTTGCACACTGGCTGGCATTCATATAAGACTTCCTTTTGTAAAATGTTGTTACTGTAGCCCTTTTCGTTAAGGCGCTATCGAGCTTTTATCTGACGGACAGACGGACATAAACCCCCTTTTCTTTTTGTATTTTTGTGTTTTCGTACGTTTTTTATATGGGAGCTATGGTCAAATGGTAACCGATTGTGACAAAATTTTGCACACTGGCTGGCATTGATATAAGACTTTCTTGTGCCAAATTTAGTGGTTATATCTGTTATACTTTTAGATTTATTGGGATTTAAGTGTATTTTAGGTGAAATTTAGGCTGGTTTCATAAGTTTTTTGTATGGGAGCTACGACTAAATGTCAACCGATTTTAATGAAATTTTACATACTGCCTAGGGCTTATGCAAAACTTCTATATACCAAATTTTGTCAGCATAGCTATTATAGTTTGTTATTTATTAGCAAATAAGCGATTAGCGTAGGCGAGGTTATATGGGAGCTATGGTCAAATGTTAACAGATTTTGCCCAATTTCAATACAAAAATTTTCTCAGAGATGAAGAATATTTTAACTAAGTTTCAGTGAGCTAGCTCCTTTCATTTAGGCGTTATCGTGATTTCAACCGACAGACAGAGAGACAGACGGACAGACAAACGGACATCGCTCAATCGTCTTAGAATTCCATATGGATTCAGAATATATATCGTTTTTGGTTTTTTAGCTAATATTAACGAAATTACAAACGGAATGACAATCTCAATATACCCCCATTCTTTTTGATGGTGGGTATAAAAATTGTCCTTATAGAGGATTTTATAGAGAGCTTTTTATTCCTTTGCTGCCTACTTAGCCTGAAACATAATTGGTTGGCAAGTTTGATTTCGAAACATATGTCGTTATTAATGTTCCCAGCGGTACCATTTGTTATCCTTGACACCCAGTGGAGCATCGTGGTGCCAAGGTAAACAAATTCTTTTACCTTGAAGATATAGTTCTCAACGATTATGTATGGTCCAAATATAGTAGACTGACTGCTTTTAGAAACAAGCAGTTTTGATGTTGATTAATTGACAACAAAACCCAATTTTATGGATTCCTTCTTAATACTTAAAGAGACGGCAGTCACTTGGTGTAATGTTCGTCCCATAATATCAATGTCATCGGCAATCACGAGTAGCATATGTTTTCTGTTGAAAGTGGTTCCAGTTCTTTTAACTGCATTTTCTCTAATACAATATTAAAGAGATCGCATGATAAACTATCGCCTTACCTGAATCTCCGTTTAGTTATGAGAGACGCCGATGCCGGTTCTTACCTATTTTACCTGATGTGGTTGCATTAGTTAATTTCATTCTGAATAACCTTACTAGCCAAACTCAGACATTGATTTAAACAACTTCGTTCGTATCGGGCTGTCAGCTTTGTAGTTAACGAAGAGTTATTGCAACGCCGTCATCATTGATTTGTTGGTCGCTTTCATTTGATACAAACAGTTTGCAACGAACAACTTGAGGACTTGGAATAAGCCGATGACGTATGTCTTCTAAGCCAAAGCTCTGGTCACCTTCAAGAGAATACTAACGCTATTACTGCTGAATCTCGTAAAGCTGGTCTGGAAATTTATATTTTTAAGATAAAGATTATGTTGTTGTAACTGCGATATTATTATTAATATTGCAGAAGTAACAGTCCTTGGTCGGAATCCTAAGATTTCCGAGTCGTTCCGGTACGAAGAACCGACTGCCGTGGGAACGAAATAAAGATTATGGCCGGAGGCAATGTCGCAAACCCATTGACACACATCAATGTAGATAACGAGGTTATTTAATTACCTGGGAAGTTTAGTAACTACAAAAGGTGGCGCAGACGAGGATATTAAATCGCGTATTAATAAGTCAAATCTGCATTCGGCATTTTTCGGGCTATATGAAAATCTCGGCAAATATCAACAACAACTAATTTACGAATATACAACTCGAATGTCAACACAAATGCCATCGATAATCGACTGCAAACCTTTACAAACAAATGCTTAAGACAAATTCTTAATATATGGTTGCCGCATGGCATAAGAAATGAAGATCTACTTAATGCGGCAAACTAAGTCCCTGCTTCCACAGAGGTATGTCAACGGAAATGGCGGTGGGTAGGCCACACACTTCGCTTGCTAGACAAGCGCTTCGTTGGATTCCACAAGGAAGCGGCCGTCGTGTTGGTGCACCTGCTAGAACGTGGAGAAGGTCAATTGATGCGGAGTTACAAGCAGCAAACTATTCATTGAATGATGTATGCCTAACATCTCGCAATAGAGTCCGATATAAAAGGATGGTTGAGGCCCTATGCTCCACTGAAAGTCAAGGATAACAGAAGAAGAAACAGTTTGTAATAGTACTATTTGTTTTATTTTGTCGGAAGTAGTAGTTCCTGTAGTAGTCGTTAGTGTCGAAAGTTTTTCTCAAGCTATTAAAACTATCGAGTGGTGCCGACTATCGATAGTTTTATAGCTACTAAGCTCGGTCTCGGAAAAATCAATTTTAATTGTACAGTATTGAATAATCTCTCCTTTACACCGCCTTCTGCTTCTTTACTATCCCCTTATCAAAGAAGGCAACCATATTCGTTACCTTCTTAAGAAGGGTCGATAAACTAACTTCAGGTTAACCAACTTTTAGTTGACTGATAAAAAAGACTAATGTTAAGTTAAAAGTCATGCAAGGTCGGACAGCTGACTACCTCCAATGACATCGACACTTTGAAATAGTCAGTTTTCTTCGATAAAAGTAATCCAAGCATCAACCATAACTAGTTGACGAAAAGTTCACTTCAAGTTTGCTTAAAGTTAACAGAGTTGCTTGCAGGAACCATTACTAACTGTCAGAGTCCATAAGCCCCTGTTGAAAGACCCTTTACTTACTTAAAAACAAAATAAACAGCCAACTGTGGTCAAGTGATTTTTTGTATTTTTTTTTATTAAAATTTCGCTTTTTTTTTTTTTTGAAGGTACATATTTCAGTCATTTGATACTAAAATATGTACATAAGTACTTCACATATTGCTTGTGTGTTTATGTGTTTGTAGTTAATTGTAATTGTATTGTACTTTAGTACTTTTAGTACTTTAGTATGTAACAATTTTAAAGAGGAAACAAAATAGAAAAAAGTTTAAGTACTTTGTTAGATAAAAACAAAAGTTAAGTTTTGTAAAGTAAAACTCAAAATGTTTACATAGAATTTAAGTGTGTTTTTAGTATGAAAGTATTAAAGAGTATGTGTGTATATAAGTATGAGTGGGTGTGTGTGTGTAAGGACCTATGTAAAATATGAATGTAAAAACTTTACTTCCTCTGTATTTTACTTTACCTTTCATTTCACTGTAAATATTTGTACTGTGTGTATGTTTTTTTAAAGATGTGTATGTTTTTTTAAAGATGATTATTTTATATTTTGTTTATATAAAACATTTTTCTTTTTTCAACACACATACAAACATAGATATACCTTTTACATAGAGATGTTGACATTAACAACATGAACTAAGTAACAGTAAGTAAAAACTCACAGTTACATTAAAGGGTAGTAAAGGATAATTTTATTGCTTTTCACGTTTTTTTTTGTTTATTTATTTTTTAGTAAAGAATATTTTTGACAGTTCCCTTGCGATTTGTGACATGTTTGAAAGTCAAACACGCCCAGTTATATTAAAGGTTTGACATGGAAATACATGTAGCAGAAAAACACTTAAAATAATGGATTTTGTTATGAAAATTCGCAATCTGTGTAAAATTTGGTTTTTTTAAATTTCAAATTTATTTCGATTAATTTAATGCATAAGGCATTAAAGTTGAATGCTCAATAAATTCACAAAAAAAAAACTCAATAATACTAAAAACTAATGGATTGCATCTCCTGTTTTCAATGATGATTTAAATATTAGTAAACGAAGGGATTCAATAAATATTCGATCTCAGGATGTAATTTTTTTAGACATGATTAATAAAAAGTGGCTGATAAATTTTGTGAAGGAAACTTTGAAAAACAAATAAAAGTGTTATACCCACGTGTCGGCGCAAAGAGAATAGAACAAAAAAAAAATAGTCGAGAGAGTTCCCGTTTTTTATACTTTTAATACCTATAGGTATTTTTTTCTTCAATGTGTAGTTCTTATGTTTTAAAAAAAAAGTTTTCTACTCCATTTTTTGAAATATTTTTATCAAAAATTTTTCTATAGAAAATTTGGCGGGACAGAAATTGCAATCCACTAGCCGCGTTCAAAAATAATTTTTTCAGTTTTTCTCCACATTATTACTTTCAAATTTTCAAATTAATAATTTGAAAATAAAAATGAACTCAAGCCTGATAAATCCTAATTTTTCAATTAATGAAAATTTTTTTATCAAAAATTTTTCTATAGAAAATTTTTTTATCAAAAATTTTTTTTATAGAAAATGTTTTTATCATAAATTTTTCTATGGAACATTTTTTTTATCAAAAATTTTTCTATAGAAAATTTTTTTATCAAAATTTTTCAATAGAAATTTTTTTATCAAAAATTTTTCTAGAGAAAATTTTTTTTATTAAAAATTTTTCTATAGAAAAAATGTTTGTTTTAATTATTTGGGATTTAATAATTCGAACTTTAAATTGAATAAATTGAAAAATAAGAATTTTTCTATAGAAAATTTTTTTATCAAAAATTAGAAAAATAGAAAATTTTTTTCTTGATAAATTATTATTTATTAGGCTTGAGTTCAATTAATTTCAATTTAAAGTTCGAATAATTAATTCCCAAATAAATGAAAATTCTTTTCTCAAAAATTTTTCTATAGAAAATTCTTTTCTTTATTTGGGAATTAATTATTCGAACTTTAGAATTGATTGAAAAATTAGGTTTCGAAAATTCTTTTCTCAAAAATTTTTCTATAGAAAATTTTTTTATCAAAAATTTTTCTATGGAAAATTTTTTTATTAAAAATTTTTCTATAGAAAATTTTTTATTAAAAATTTTTCCATAGAAAATTTTTTTTATCAAAAATCTTTTTATAGAAATTTTTTTTATCAATAATTTTTCTATAGAAAATTTTTTTATCAAAAATTTTTTTATAGAAATTTTTTTATCAAATTTTTTCTACAGAAATTTTTTTAAAAAATAACAAAATAGTCGGGATGTAAATATTATTCAAAAAGAAGAGTATTCGTATTTGATCCCAAATCTGTTACATTTATTTATTAATGTAACAGACCAATTTATTGATAAAAAGCCAAAAAATGTTTGCGGAGAAACCAAATTCCTCGACGAGTTTCGATGGTTGGTTAAGCCATCTCTTCAGAAGGATTATCCCCAATTTAGACAGATCGAAAACCTCGCATTATTACTAAATTTACAAACACAACTTTTCAGAATTATGTTCATAAACCAAAAGTAAAAGCGTATATTATCGACTGAACAAAAACAAACATTTTTCAGTTTTCATCTACCTTCACTTCCCACATTATTGCTGTAGCCGTCGGCTACTATATGCTACTATATTCTTCACAGCATTCTGCATATAGTAGCCGACGGCTACAGCAAGAATGTGGGAAGTGAAGGTAGATGAAAACTGAAAAATGTTTGTTTTTGTTCAGTCGATAATCTACGCTTTTACTTTTGGTTTATCAACATAATTCTGAAAAATTGTGTTTGTAAATTTAGTAATAATGCGAGGTTTTCGATCTGTCTAAATTGGGGATAATCCTCCTGAAGAGATGGCTTAACCAACCATCGAAACGCGTCGAGGAATTTGGTTTCTTCGCAAACATTTTTTGGCTTTTTATCAATAAATTGGTCTGTTACATTAATAAATAAATGTAACAGATTTGGGATCAAATGCGAATACACTTCTTTTTGAATAATATTTACATCCCGACTATTTTGTTATGTTTATAAAAAAATATTTTTTATTAATTCATTTGAAAAACAAGTAAGAGTGTTATATTCGGCTGTGCCGAATCTTGTGTACCCACTATCAAGTTGTACGAGACTGAAGCTTATTCAAAATGTTGACCAAATGTGGTATTGTTGGTAATATATTTCGACTAAATTCGGTTGCAGTGGTATTGTTACTGTAGTTCAACATTTAAAAGTATCTAAGTGGTTTTCTCAAGTATTTACCTTGGACAAAATGCTGTTCCATAACCGAATATAGTTTCACATTAAAAAGCTGTTTCGTTGCGCCATAAACATGTTGATAGCACCACGGCAGGTCCATATATTTTGTTAGAAGTTCCTATTGCATCTACTGTGTATAAAGTCTGGACCAAACATTGATTGATAGCTATCTAATTTCGTAGATGCAATCTTAATATACTGAATGTACCTCCAAATCTTTTTGGTTGTAGATTAAACAAGTAAGAGTGTTATATTCGGCTGTGCCGAATCTTATATACCCACCATCAAGTAGTATTAAATTTAGAAACATATCTCATATATCTACAAGGGTGCAGCTAATTCAAAATCTGGACCAAAACTGAAAAAATCGCTAAGCTAATTGGTATTGTTGGTAAAACCTTTGGACTAAGTTCTGTTGCCGTAGCTTTATAGTTCAACATTAAAAAATACTTTAGTGGTTTCCCCAGTATTTACTTTGATAAAAATTCGGTATCATAACCGGGTATAGTTTTACATTAATAAGTTGTAAAATACTTTTCGTTGTGCTTAATATGTAGTTAGGCTAAACACTTTAATAGTAATACGGCAGGTCCATATATTTCGTTAGGAGTTCCTTATGCATTCATCATATATAAAGTCTGGGCTGAACATTGATTGATGCCTATCTAATTTCAAAGGTGCAATCTTAATATTATAAATGTACCTCCAAATCTTTTTGATTGTAGATATAAAAGCGGGATGTTATATATATAAGAATTATAGCCAAATGTTGACCGATTGTTACAAAATTTCACACACTGACCGGTATATATATAGAGCTTATTCTTGCAAAATTTAGTGGCCATAGCTATCATAGTTTCAAATTTTATAGCTTTAACTGGCCTTTGCTAAAATTTTTGGTTTCCGTGAGTGTTTTTTATATGAAAGCTAAATTCAAATATAGACTGATTCCTATAAAATTTGATAAACTGATCAAAAATTGCATAAAACTTCCCTATTTTAAATATAATCGTCATAGCTACTACAATTGTATTCAACTTATCAATATAAATGTGTTTCCCGGGTCTGGGTTATATGGGAGCTCTAACTAATTTGGAACCGATTTTGTCCATTTTCAGCGCACATCTTTTTCAAGGTATCCTAAATACTTTTGTCCCTCTAGCTCTTTTCGTTAAGGCGCTATCGTGCTTTTATCTGACGGACAGATGGACATAAACAACGTTTTCTTTATGTATTTTTGTGTTTCCATAAGTTTTTTATATGGGAGCTATGGTCAAATGGTGACCGATTGTAACAAAATTTTGCAAACTGGCTGACATTCACATAAAACTTTCTTTTGTAAAATTTTGTTGCTGTAGCCCTTTTCGTTAAGGTGCTATCGGGCTTTTATCTGACGGAAAGACGGACATAAACCCCCTTTTCTTTTTGTATTTTTGTGTTTCCGTAAGTTTTTATATGGGAGCTATGGTTAAATGTGAACTGATATCGATGAAATTTTATACGCTGCCTAGTGCTTATGTAAAACTTCTAGATACCAAAATTTTTCATCATAGCTGTTATAATTAGTTATTTATTAGCAAATAAGCGATTAGCGTAGACGAGGTTATACGGGAGCCATGGTCAAATGTTAACCCATTTTGCCCAATTTCAATACCAAAATTTTCTCAGAAATGAGCATCTTTCGTTTAGGCGTTATAGTGATTTCAACGGACAGACAGACGGACATCGCTCAATCGTCTTAGAAGTTCATAAGGATTCAGAATATATATAGTTTTTGGTTTTTGAGCCAATATTAAGGGAATTCCAAACGGAATGACAATCTTAATATATAATATGGGTATAAAAATGGGATGTTATATATATTTATTTATGTATATATATATATATATATATTTATATATATATATATACATATATATATATATATATATATATATATATATATATATATATATATATATATATATATATATATATATATATATATATATGTATATATATATACATATATATATATATATATATACATATATATATATATATATATATATATATATACATATATATATATATCTATATATGTATATATATATATATAAATATATATATATATATACATACAAATAAGCGATTAGCATAGGCGAGGTTATACGGGAGCTATGGTCAAATATTAACCGATTTTGCCCAGTTTCAATACCAAAATTTTGTCAGAAATGAAAAATGTTTTTAGTAAGTTTCAGTGAGCTACCTCCTTTTGTTTAGGCGTTATCATGACGATGGACATCGCTCAATCGTCTTAAAATTTCATAAGGATTCAGAATATATATCGCTTTTTTTTTGAGCCAATATTAAGGAAATGACAATCTTAATATACCCCTCATTGATGGTGGGTATAAAAATATTTTACATATATATATATATGTTTTATTTACATTGACTTTTGAAATTTTTGCACAGTTGGGAAATTCTCTTTAGCTGCTGTAATGTACAAACATATTTCTGGTAATATTTCACAATCTTAAACTTTTAAGAATTTCAATATACTTTTCATTTCATACACACACACCCACACTTATATACATACATATGTACTCGTATACATCCAACACTGTTAAAAACTTAATTGTAAAATGCAATTAATATGAAAATTGTTTAAATAACTTAAAAAGTTACAAACATTAATTGATGATTGTTACTGTTTTGTCTTCTCGAACAAAATAATCGGGTATTTTGTTTAAAATAATGTTATTTGATTTGACTACGTTTTGTATTTGTTTGTGTGAAATATCCCTGCAGGACTCGGATAACAAGTTGCATTGACTTTTAGTACAAAATATTATTTTACTCTTGAAACTTTTTGTCCTGATGAGATACTAAATTATTACTTTTACAAGTCAATAACTCATTTCGACAATATTTTACTTGTTCTTCAGTTTTTTTTACTGTTTTACTTGTTCTTACAGAAGTTTCAATTGTTGATGTCAGAAATTAGGAATTTGTAATTTTTCACTTTTAAAATTTTGAAATGATTTGTTTGCAAAAGTTTGTATGTAAAATTTGAAAAATTGATTTGAATTTGGGAAGTGAAGAATGATATAAAATAAAAGAATTTTTCGTATTTATTTTTCAGGAAATTCAAATATCTTTAAGATTTAACGCATAGAAATATTGACCTTAGACTCATCTTTGAGAACACTAAAAGACTAAGAACCTGCCAGAGTTGATTTAACGATGTCAGTCCGCCCAAAGCTTTTAATTTAAAAAGAGGTAGCAATTCTAAAGACAGTTAAATTTTTAAATTCGGTTGCAGTAGCTTTATAGTTCAACATATAAAAGTAAACATATGTTTTCCCTAGTATTTACTTTGCACAAAAGTTAGTCTCATAACCGAGAATAGTTTTACATAAATAATAGTTAGGATAAACATGTTGATTAGGGTGCACCTAATATTACGAAAGCGTGAAATAAAACCGTAACTCCCCTCAAAATGTTCTATGTAACAAGAAACATACTGTGCAATTTTTTTTTTCAAAATTGAATAAGGGGAACACTTGCCGCATCCGCCCACAAAGTGTTAAACTTTTTTGTATGGCAAAAATTGTAATGGCCACGTTCCATAACACAAGCAAGTTCTTGACGATTGAGTTGATTCTTTCGTGAGAAGCATCAAGGATCTGCAGAATAAAGAAAATTTATTTGAGATCCGTACCGTATTATTATTTGGAAGAAACCCTTCATAACAAAGCTTCATGCTTGTATTTATGATGAGATTCCTCGCTCACCCAAGTGCATAAAACTATCATTTGATGCTAGTTCAGTTCTATTTCAGTTCTAGTTTAGTTCTAGTTCAGTTCTAGTTCAGTTCTAGTTCAGTTCTAGTTCAGTTCTAGTTCAGTTCTAGTTCAGTTCTAGTTCAGTTCTAGTTCAGTTCTAGTTCAGTTCTAGTTCAGTTCTAGTTCAGTTCTAGTTCAGTTCTAGTTCAGTTCTAGTTCAGTTCTAGTTCAGTTCTAGTTCAGTTCTAGTTCAGTTCTAGTTCAGTTCTAGTTCAGTTCTAGTTCAGTTCTAGATCAGTTCTAGTTCAGTTCTAGTTCAGTTCTAGTTCAGTTCTAGTTCAGTTCTAGTTCAGTTCTAGTTCAGTTCTAGTTCAGTTCTAGTTCAGTTCTAGTTCAGTTCTAGTTCAGTTCTAGTTCAGTTCTAGTTCAGTTCTAGTTCAGTTCTAGTTCAGTTCTAGTTCAGTTCTAGTTCAGTTCTAGTTCAGTTCTAGTTCAGTTCTAGTTCAGTTCTAGTTCAGTTCTAGTTCAGTTCTAGTTCAGTTCTAGTTCAGTTCTAGTTCAGTTCTAGTTCAGTTCTAGTTCAGTTCTAGTTCAGTTCTAGTTCAGTTCTAGTTCAGTTCTAGTTCAGTTCTAGTTCAGTTCTAGTTCAGTTCTAGTTCAGTTCTAGTTCAGTTCTAGTTCAGTTCTAGTTCAGTTCTAGTTCAGTTCTAGTTCAGTTCTAGTTCAGTTCTAGTTCAGTTCTAGTTCAGTTCTAGTTCAGTTCTAGTTCAGTTCTAGTTCAGTTCTAGTTCAGTTCTAGTTCAGTTCTAGTTCAGTTCTAGTTCAGTTCTAGTTCAGTTCTAGTTCAGTTCTAGTTCAGTTCTAGTTCAGTTCTAGTTCAGTTCTAGTTCAGTTCTAGTTCAGTTCTAGTTCAGTTCTAGTTCAGTTCTAGTTCAGTTCTAGTTCAGTTCTAGTTCAGTTCTAGTTCAGTTCTAGTTCAGTTCTAGTTCAGTTCTAGTTCAGTTCTAGTTCAGTTCTAGTTCAGTTCTAGTTCAGTTCTAGTTCAGTTCTAGTTCAGTTCTAGTTCAGTTCTAGTTCAGTTCTAGTTCAGTTCTAGTTCAGTTCTAGTTCAGTTCTTGTTCAGTTCTAGTTCAGTTAAATAATAGTTATTTCAATATGTTATTCAGGTTTATAAAATAAAGACCAAAAATTATAATTTATTCATTATAAAATATATTTATCAATAAAAATCTTCTTTTCGCATAAAAATTCCTAAATATCTATGTAAAAATTTTGAGTTAGGAAATAAAATTGTATACCATCGATTTTTTCTTATTGTGTGTCTTTGACATAACAGACGAGTGAAATTGTCTTACAGAACGGCAAAAATTATACAAAGCTTTCAGTTCTTACGTTTTTACTCAACCAGAAATTACATACGCTTTACAAAACCCAAAACCAAATGTTTTTACTCATAGGACGTACATTTCTGAGTAAAACGTTTTACCTAACGTGGCCATAAGTATTTTTTTTCCAAATTTTAATTTTTTTTTAAATATAAAAGAAAACTAAAGTAGCTTTATTAAGTCATCAACATTAAAAAACCATGAAATAGTTTCGGAGTTATTGCAGCTTTCCCTGAAAACTCCTAAGTATATTTCAAAGTGCCTGGTCAAATATGAACCGATTCCCTTAAAATTTAACATTCTTACCAAAAGTTGCATAAAACTTTTCTGTTCTAAATTAAATCGTCATAGCTATCTCAATTGGATTTAATTTATCAGCATTTATGTTATTCCAGGGGTGGGGTATATAGGAGCTCTAACTAAATATGAACCGATTTCGCATATTTTCAATTTTATTAAAATTTTGCTTCTTTTGTTAAAACGCTATCGCGCTTTCATTTCACGGACACAAACTCCCTATTTTTTGGTATTTTTGAGTTTCCGTAAGTTTTTATATCGGAGCTATGATCAAATGGTAACCGACTGTGACAAAATTTTGCACAATGGCTTGTATTGACATAAAACTTCCTTGTGTTAAATTTAGTGGCAGTTTATCATTTATTTGCATTTAAGTGTATTAAGTGTAGGTGAATTTTACGCTATTTAAGTAAGTGTTTTGTACGGTAGCTATGGCTGAATGTAAATCGATTTCGGTGAAATTATTATTTATATGCTGCCTAGTGCTTTTGTAAAACTTCTGTATACAAAATATTATCATCTTAGCTGTTATAATTTATTAGCAAATGTGAAGCGATTTTACCCAATTTCAATACCAAATTTCTCCCACAAGAATGTCTTTGTCAATTTTCAGTGACCTAGCCTTTTTTTGAGGCCCTATGATCTACTGGGAGTCAAGCATAACAGAAGAAGAAGAACCTTTTTGTTTAAGGGTTATCATGCTTTCAACAAACAGACAGAATTTAATAAGGATTCAGAATATGTATCCCTTTTGGTTTTTGAGACAATATTAAGGAAATTACAAATGAAATGACAATTTCTTTTTGATGGCGGATATAAACAACTGTACTGCCTTATTCTTATAGTTTAAGAGATATTTGACTCCAAACATTTTTGACACGATTTAGCTTATTAATAATTCTTGGTAAGACCGATAATTTTTTAAAAATACTGTAAGATTACCGATAAATTTTTTTAAATTAAATAGAAAAAAACATGTAAGAAAGTGCTATAGTCGGTCAAGCCCTACCATACGGCACCCTTCACCAATATGGTCAAAGGTGTTCTTTTTCCCGTAAAAAGACATATATTTGCTAAATTTTGCCATCATACAAACATTTCCCCAAAACTTCATTTCATTTTGACTTTAATGAAAGCTAAAATTCTCATTATCTTCAAGCATTTTATTGATTTTTATACCCTTCACCACCATAGGTGGAAAGGGTATTATAAGTTTGTGCTGATGTATGTAACGCATAGAAAAATTTGTCTTAGACCCACACTTTAGTATATCAATAGACTTAGAATCATTTTCTGAGTCGATTTAGCGATATCTGTCCGTCCGTCCGTCTGGACGGCTGGCTGACCTTCACGGGAAAAATATAAGATTTTTAAAATAATATTAAGGTGGCTTGAATGTTTCCTTTCATTTCCTTAAAACTACGGAAATGTTGTTTAACACGTTATAAAAATAGAGCATTCAAATATCATAAACGCTATTTATTTGTCTCATTTTTACACAAAAAACTTAAATCAGATTAAAAAAGTTTAACAAGAATTCTTTGAATCAAAAATCTAAGATACATAAATAGATAAAAAGTAAAATATTCCATAAAAAGTAATTTAATTAAATAAGTCTTAAAATATAATATCAGATTGCCTCAAGTATTAAGCTTATATTTAGGCGTGTAAATATGAGTGCATAAGCTTTAGATCTTTGTTAATTATACACGAGATATATATAAATAGATAAAAGTACATAAATATTTACTTACACATGTAAATAAAAAGAGAGCAATGTGCTTTTATACATTTACAACAAATGCCTAAAGTAAATAACTTAAAATTAAATTTCCCTTTCCACTCTCCGAACAGGAAGTTATAAATTTGTAATATTATAATTTAACTCTCATCTCCCACATTTACTTATTAGTAATAGAAAATATTTAATTTTATTTGAAAAATCTAAAAATTCAATTGCTCTGTTAAAGCTGTCATGTTATCAGCAGCGAAATGCCAAATATTTATTTATTCAACATTTATTATATTTGGCTTCTTTTTAACGCTATTTCCTCCCTCTTACGATTATTTTTCCAAAAATGGTTTTCAAATTTTACGCTATTTTAACTTCAAATTAATTTGGCTCATTTTTCTTTCAAATGTCAACCAATCAATTAATTTTGATTGATTTGCATATTTTTAATATAAAAGAAATATGTTGAGATATATTAAAAAAAAAAACTGAAAAACAAAAGGGAGGGTAATTTTCTGTTAAATAGTTAATAACAAAAGATTTTTATTATTAAGAGCATGAACAGTTTTTAAACAAATTAAATGTAGAGAAAATTATAATTTATGTTAAAGTAAACATTTATGCGCTAATCATCTGTGACTGAATAATGATCAAAATCCATATCTAAGAGGATGGTCAGTCATAATGGAAATGTTATACATCAGTGGAAAGGAAATTTTATATACTTTTAAGTGGGTTTTATATTTTTTTTTACAATTTGGTAATTAATCTAAGACTTTTGTCAAAAACAAATTTAATGCAACAAATTTATATATTTTTTTAAAATTCTTTGTAATTTTAGCAATAATCTCTAAAACTAAACAAGGTATTATCATCATCAAGGTATTATCACCATCAAAAAGAATGGGGGGTTAATTGAGATTGTCATTCCGTTTGTAATTTCCTTAATATTGGCTAAAAAACCAACAAGTAAGAGTGCTATGTTCGGCTATGCCAAACTTTAAATACCCTTCACCAATGGTGTTACAAAAGTAAAGTACAGAGTGGAAATAGTTTTTGGTCAATTACAAGTGTGTATGTTTCTGAAGACAGATTTAGGTGATTAAGGTGTTTATTGATTTTCTAATCTGAAAATGTTTCAAATCTCGATAATTGACACGGCTTTGAAATGTGTGTCCTCATACAATTAATTTTTAGGCGATTTATGAATAATACTTTAGTTAGTGAATAACCTTGTTTTATATTGGGTCTACATTTTGGAGTTAGATTGAAATACAAACAATTTCAGAAATTACACAACATTGTAAGATTTTGCACCTTGAGAGAGGTCGTATTTAAATGCATATATCTTTTAAATTAGAGGACCGATTAAATGGTTGCTTTAATGAGAATATTTAGCGGACCTATTTATATTAGACTTTCGGCAACAACACTTACGTAAGATATGAATAAAGGTCATCACAATGTTCAAAAGTCACTTATTTAAGAGATATTTTGGTATGCTGAAATCAAGTTTGATGAGCTTCTAGATGACATACCGACATAACTTATATGTAAAGGTAACAGCCAATAAAATATAAAACTATGTGGACTACATGGATTTTGATACGCTAAACTCAGATCCGTTGTCGGTTTAAAATTCACATTTTTAAACCGATTTTTATGGTTTATAGCTTATTTTATTCTTAAGATATGTAGCTCTTAGAAAAATGTTTAAAATATTAAAATTTTACTTTATCTTTTTTTTAATTACATTTTTAACCTGAAAAAAATTACGAATTTCGCACGAAAAAAAAATTTTTCTCCATTAATTTCTAAGTAACTCCAAAACGATAAGAGATACAGAAAAATTATCTTAGACTAAAATAAATGCATCTTCAAGTGTTTTAATTTTGAAAATCGGAGTCGGAGTCGTTCTCGAGTTAGGACGAAATAGGTCTCTGTACCTGACTAATTTAAGGGGAAAAATTTGCCACGCCCATAAAAAAAAAATCCAGATCTGATGGAAAAAAAAACGACAACGGATCTGAGTTTAGCGCATCAAGATCCATATAGTCCGCATAGTTTTATTATTAAAGACAAAAAATGAATTTTTGCAGAGCAGTGTAATATATGTTAATAGTGTTCTTCGAAGTACACTATTAAGTTGTAACATATAGTTCTACTTACAACTGAGATATAGCCAATACTCGAAATTCGATGCTAAATTACAATTTTTTTATTTTCTATAAACACCAGGGATATCGCCAAAATTCCAAATTCGATAAGAACTAAAAATTTTTTTTTAATAACTGTATTTTTCAAAATAACTATTTTTTTTAAACTATATTTAAAAAAAATGTTTTAGACTGTTGTCAATAACTGAGATATCGCCAAAGCAAAAGTTATCGATGTACGCAAATTGACAAATTTTTAAATTAACAAGTAAGAGTGGTATATTCGGCTTTGCCGAATCTTGGATACCCTTCACCAATGGTGTTCTAAAAGTAAAGTACAAAATCTATATTCTTACGATTGATAATTATATAGTTTCTGACTACTGACTAAGTTGAGCTCCACACAAATGCTTGATATGTATATTAATTTTCTGTTGTTCGTACTCAATGTAATTCCTAGCAATATTTGGTTATACTAGTGTTATATGCAAAGAGTCTTTAAAATTAAGAGTCGGAAAACGAAAAGCTTTTCGGTGGCGTCATCATTTAGAATAGTTCTAGCTTCGAAATAAAATAGACACATATTTTACGAACATTTAATAAAGTTCGATAGACCAGATAAACCATGCAGAAAAGATGCTTCAAAATGTAGATGCCCTTAGATTTGCAAAAGCACATCGATATGATGAAGATTAAGTATTATGGCATGCAACCCAAAAACACAGTGCCCATTGAGGGTTCTGCACTTTAATTGGTACGAATTATCCAACTAGTAGAAGTTCTTGATTAGTTATGTAAAACTCTGAAGTTAGCGGGCTGATTTAGGTAAAAGCTTTAACAATGATTTTCAATGTATATAAGCCTTAAAATTATAGGGTATACACTCTTAGTTTTAGATACATACGTGAAATATATAGCTTTTAAATGGATGGATATCAGCTTTGTCGGAAAAGTTATTAAAGATTTACTTGTTAATCTGTAGTTAGTTAATTAATTAAAATGAACACTTCATCAATAATATTAGGGATGTATTGTTGTTTCGATCTGTCCGATGGATGTTTGGAAAGTTTTGCTCTAGTTCTTTGTGCAATCATAGTGTGATTTAATTTATCAGCATTAAAGTGATTCCCGGTCGGGGTTATATGGGAGATTTCACTAAATGTGAACATTTTCAATATCGAACTTTTCAAGAGATCAGAAATACTTTTGTCAAATGTTGTCCCTCTAGAAAGTTTATTTTAGGCGCTATTGTCCTGAATATCAATATTGTACAACGTCTTTATACTAAATGTCATCATCGTATCTATTATAATTTGTCATTTATTAGCTACTAAGAGATTGCCTTAGGCGAAGTTATACGGGATCAATTGTCAAACGTGAACGGATTTCTCCCAATTGCAATTAAAAAATTTAAAATTTTGTTGATATGTGAGATACTTACATACATATGTAGGTTTTGAACGGATATCATGTAATTAGCTGCATTTTTGTACTTCCTAGGAAGATTACCTATAATTTGATATATAATACATTCTCAAATGTTATCATAATGTTCAAAAGTCAGACACAAAATTAAGATAAATGCAGTGTGTCTGTCTGCTAAAACCAGATTTGTGGAGCTCCTGAATTGTCCCACCCTGAATTTCAACATTGTCGATCAAAACACCATCGCACGTTGGGGCGAAAGCCTTCAATAATGGCGATTAATTCAATAGATGAACTTTAACTTTCGCAACCATATTTGGTACCATATGAAAGTAGATAAAATTCTACATCGCTAACTGCAAAAGTAAAAGTTCTTGGTAGTTTATTTTATTTACAGTGTGTGTTCAAAGTTCAATAATTTTTGTTATTTTTGCGCGAATTGATCAAAAGAAAAAATTTTTAAATTTCAAGTGATTATAGTTTTTATTAAAACTTTTATAAGTAAAAGTTTTATAGCGGAATCGTTAACTTCAGGTATATGAGCATTTAAAAATATATTTTTTATTTAGATAAGTGTTTTAAAAATATTTAAAAAATAAAAAAAATAAATAGCTCTAAAAATGTGGTAATTTTAATATATACATTGAGTTTCCACAACTTTGCGGATGAGTGCAGGAAAAAATGATTTTATGGTCTTAAAACATAATATTTTAGTCAATAAATCCCAAAATATTTTGTTGCGCATTAGTGCGATTTTTGAGTTATGGAAGTTTTTGTGAAAGAATTCTAGTTGCCGACAGGTCAGTTTCAAAACTCATTTTTTATATTTTCGAAAATTTTGCTTAGAAAATATAAGAATATAAAAATTATTTCACCGGTAATTTAAAATATACAACTAGGAAAATAAAATTAATGAAAAGCCGAGGTCAATTCTTTAACAGTTGCGCCGTAACAGCGATTTTAATTCGCCGATTTTCGGCGAAAAATCTAATTTTTTGGTCTTTATTTTACAAGTGCTTTTTAAATTTATTTCTGTTCAATTTTAATAAAACTGTTAATCAATATTATTGCTCAGTATATAAAAATGTATAGTGAGTCTTTTTTTAAATTGGATAATTTTAACCCTTTCTTTCACGGGGCAAAGCTCAAATTTTTTAATTTTATTTTTCATGGTAATATCATAACAATAATCAAATAATTATTTTTATGAAATTAATGATACAAATAATTATTTTTATAAGATTTTCCGAAATTCACTAATAAATTCTTAAGTTTTCCTAATTTTGTCATAAAAAACTAAAGAATTAAAATTTTTACTTTTCAGCCCGGGAAAGAAAGGGTTAATGTCATACAATTTCGAAAAAAATCCAGCATACATTCTCTATATACTAGACAATAATATGCATTAAGATATTGTTAAATTTGAACATAAATAAAATTTACCAAGCACCTCCTCAAATTATGACCAAAAAATTACATTTTCGCGAAATTTTAAAATATGATGATTATGTAGTAAATATTGCTTTTATAAATAACTAAATGAAGAAAATAAAGAGGCTTTATATTTTTTTAATGTGTATTTTCTGAAATGTTTGTTTTTTGTTTACAAATATTTATAATTAAAAATTAATAATATTTTCTAATGTGACTTTTTTGAGTAAAATCTTTGGAGTTATGAATTTTTGAAAAAAACGTGTTTTTTTGTTAAAACTAAACAAACATATATTTAATATTTATTTTATTTATTTAAACAAAAAAAATATTTTTTCTAAAGGCACATAAAATATGCTCTAATTTACAATTTAATTTATTAATTATTAAAAACGATTAATTCCAAAGTTACAGCGAAAATATTCAAATAAGACCATTTTATCCAAAATAGAAAAAAGCCCATAAAAGGTTAACAATTTATGTTTTTTCAAAATTTTTTCTTTTAAATATTGGGCTTTTATGTATTTATTAATATTTATCAATAAAAAATAACAATATTTTAATATTACGACTTTTATGAATTAATCGCCAGTTTCTATACCATTCACCCCACTGTGCATCGCTTAAAAGCTAAATTATATCTACCACAAATTACAGAATGCATCAGGATTTAGATAATCCCCTGCGAAGGACGCTATTAAACTTCATCAAAATAAACATCTGAGATATCGACAAAACAGGAGCTCCAAAAACTTGACTACAACAGAAAAAAGGACAGACAGGTAGACGGACGGACATGTAGACGGACGGACAAACAAACAGACGGACGGACGGACGGACGGAGGTCGCGAAATCGATTCTTGTGCCGATTCTGAGTTGATCGGTACAATTTGAATGGTATTCATAATCAGATTTGTGGAGTATATATATCAGATTTTAGAAAATCCTCCCATAAAGAACGATGTCAAATTTCATCACAATCGGTCCATAAACACCTGAGATATCGCTGAAACAATACTTACAAAATGTAAACAAAATTTCTTAGACACGTACTTTGGGCAATTTGCTGTACATCAAATGCAGTGTTATGGCGATATCTCAATTGTTTATGGACCGCTTTTGATAAAATTTAATAACGTGCTTGGTGGGGGAATTTCCTAAAATAGATATAAAATTTATGTAGGTCCGTACTAAAGGAGGATAGTTTTTCCTATTTCTGCATTTAATTTTTTCAACAAACATTCTCTAATGTGTACTTTGGGCAATTTGCGATACATCAAATTCAGTGTTTTGGCGATATCTCAGTTGTTTATGGACCGATTTTGATAAAATTTTACAGAGTGCTTTGGGAAAATATTTTCTACAATCTGATATATAACATATTATCACATGTACACCAGGAGTATCTTTTTTCTCTTGTTATTTAAAAGTGTGTTTCAATCAAAAATTTTCAAATTTTCGTCTAATTTTTGGTATTTTTTCGATATTTTCGGTGTTTATAAACCGATTTTAATGAAATTTAATAGCGTTCATTGCGGGAGAATTTCCTAAAATCTGATATATAATTTATGTAAGTCCATCCTCCAGGGGCTTCAGAAACTTGATTTCAACAGACAGACAGACGGACGGACAGACAGACAGACAGACAGACGGACATCGCTTAATCGATTCTCCTCCCGATTCTGAGTCGATCGGTATAATTTTTATGGGGTCTACGATAACAAAAAAGTTACAAACGGATTCACAAACTTATAATACCCTTTCACCTATTGGTGAAGGGTATAAAAACTGTGTTTTCCAAAAAATAAGTTTTGAATTTGGTTAAAAAATTGTGTTTTTTAAAAAAAAAAGTTTTTTGAACTGCATATCAAATTTTAGGAAATCATTCAACGCTGCACACTATTGAATTTCATCAAAATCGGTAGATCAATAACTGAGATATCGCCAAAGCAAAAGTTATCGATGTACGCAAATTGACAAATTTTTAAATTAAAAAAAACAGTACTTAAAAAAAAATTTTGAATTAAATACCAGATTTTAGAAAATACTTCAACGCAACATGATATTAAATTTTATCAAGATCGGTCTATAAACACCAGAGATATCGCCAAAATTCAAAATTCGATGAGAATTTAATTTTTTTTTAAACTGTAGTTTAAAAAAAAAAAAATAAAATTCTTCATCGAAGTTTAGTATTTTAGCGATATCTCGGTTGTTTATGTACCGATTTTGATGAAATTAAATAGAGTGCAGCGTGTGTGTATAATTCGTCTGGGTACACCCACCAGGAGCTCCACAAACTTGATTTCAACAGACAGACAGACGGACATATCCAAATCGACTCTCCTGGTGATTCTGAGTCGATCGATATAATTTTAATAGGGTCTAAGATGAATAACGAAAAAAAAAAACAAACGGAATGACAAACTTATAATACCCTTTCACATATTGGTGAAGGGTATAAAAACGATATATATTCTGAATCCTTATGAAATTCTAAGACGATTGAGCGATATCCGTCTGTCTGTTGAAATCACCATAACGACTAAACGAAAGGAGCTAGCTCACTGAAACTTGGTAAAAACATTCTTCGTCTATGATAAAACTTTGGTATTGAAATTGGGCAAAATCGGTTAACATTTGACCATAGCTCCCGTATAACCTCGCCTATTCTAATCGCTTATTTGCTAATAAATAACAAACTATAATAGCTATGATGATAAAATTTGGTGCATAGAAGTTTTCACATTTAGCTATAGCTCCCATACAAAATATTTATTAAAACAGCCTAAATTTCACCTAAAATACACTTAAATGGCCATAAATCTAAAACAACAGCAGTCTTATATTAATGTCAACGAGTGTGCAAAATTCTGTCAAAATCGGTCACCATTTGACCATAGCTCCCATACAAAAAACTTACGGAAACACAAAAATACAAAAAGAAAGGTTTATGGGTTTATGTCCGTCTGTCAGTCAGATAAAAGCGCGATAGCTCCTTAACTACAAGAGCTAGAGTGAATTTTACAAATGTATTTTTGATATGTTATAGAAGTTGTGTACTAAAAATGGGCGAAATCGGTTCACATTTAGATAGAGCTCCCATATAACCCCGCCCCGGGAAACACATTAATGCTGATAAATTGAATACAATTGTAATAACTATGACGACTTAATTTAGAATAGAGAAGTTTTATGCAACTATTGGTCAGTATATCAAATTTTATAGAAATCGATCTATATTTGACTATAGCTTTCATATAAAAACACTCCCGGAAAACAAAAAAAAAATGTAGCAAAGGCCAGTTAAAAGATATTAAATTTGAATCTATGACAGCTAACCACTTAATTTTGCAAGAATCAGCTTTGTATGAATACCAGCCAGTGTGTAAAATTTTGTTACAATCGGTCAACATTTGGCTATAATTCTTTTATATATATTACATCCCCTTATTATACCCACCACCAACAAGAATGGGGGGTATATTGAGATTGTCATTCCGTTTGTAATTTCCTTAATATTGGTTTAAAAACCAAAAACAATATATATTCTGAATCCTTATGAAATTCTATGACGATTGAGCGATATCCGTCTGTCTGTCCGTATGTCTGTCTGTCTGTTGAAATCGCGATAACGCCTAAACGGATGGAGTTAGCTCACTGAAAATTAGTAAAAATATACTTCATCTCTGAGAAAATTTTGGTATTGAAATTGAGCAAAATCGGTTTACATTTGACCATAGCTCCCGTATAACCTCGTCTAGGGTAATCGCTTATTTGTTAACATAGAAGTTTTACATTAGTCCAGCGTATAAAATTTTATCAAAATCGGTTCAAATTTAGCCACAGCTCCCATACAAAAAACTTACTAAAACACAAAAATTCAAAAAGAAAGGGGGATTTATGTCCGCCTGTCCGTCAGATAAAATCGTGATAGCTCCTTAACTACAAGAGCTAGACTTAATTAAGCACAAGGAAGTCCTATGTGAATGCTAGCCAGTGTGCAAAATTTTGTTACAATCGGTTACAATTTGACCATAGCTCCCATATAAAAAAACTTAGGAAACACAAAAATACAAATGGAAAACACGGTTTATGTCCGTCTTTCCTTTAGAGAAAAGCGCGATAGTTCCTTAACAACAAGAACTAGAGAGATGATATGTTATAGAAATTGTTTGCTGAAAATGGGAAAAATCGGTTCACATTTAGTTAGAGCTCCCATATAACCCTGCCCCGGGAATCACATTTATGCTGACAAATTGAATTAAATTGTAAAATCTATGACTACTAAATTTAGAACAGAGAAGTTTTATGGAACTTTCAGTCAGTATGTCAAATTTTATAGGAATCGGTCCATTTTTGTCTTTAGCTTTCATATAAAAACCGCTCCTGGTAACCACTAAAATGCCACAAACGCCAGCTAAAAGCTATTAAATTAGTTGTAATATATAAATCAAAAAGATTTGGAGGTACATTCAGTATATTAAGATTGCATCTACGAAATTAGATAGCTATCAATCAATGTTAGGTCCAGACTTTATACACGGTAGATGCATTAGGAACTCCTAACAAAATATATAAACCTGCCGTGTTGCTATCAACATATTTATGGCACAATGAAACAACTTATTAATGTAAAACTATATTCGGTTATGGAACATCATTATGTCCAAGGTAAATACTTGGGAAACCTCTTAGATACTTTTAAATGTTGAACTATAGTAACTATTCCACTGCAACCGAATTTAGTCCAAATATGTTACCAACAATACCATATTTGGTCAACATTTTGAATTAGCTGCACTCTCGTAGAAATTGATGGTGGGTATACAAGACTCGGTACAGCCGAATATAACACTCTTACTTGTTAATTTTTCTATCTGTTGGCGTTTGTTTTATTTGGTAAGTTTATTATAACTTATTCTTTATTTGTTATTAATAATAGTTCTTAATATATTTCAGGTATTGGTATGGACTTGGATGAAATGATAATAGGGGAGTTGGTCAAAAATCTATATCAGCTGTTTTCAATGCAGCTGCCGTCTTAAAAATAATTAAGTAGCTAACTACAAGGCGACAATTGCAGCGAACGACTTTTGTAGTCGGTGTTCATGTAGCCTGCTGTCGTAATTGTGTTTCTAGCATTAAGCGCAACAAGGCCCCGGCCAATGACACTATCTCAGCGGAGATGCTTTTATGTGATGTTGAAGGATCGGCGAAACTGTGGCACCCATTTGTGCCTAAAATATGGGAAGAAAAAGCCAATCCAACTTAAGACATCGTATCTAATGAATACCCTTTAAACAACTCGAGGACTTGAAATATGCTGATGACGTATGTCTTCTAAACCAAAACTCAGGTCACCCTCAAGAAAACTCTAGCGCTATGACTGTTGAATCTCGGCCAGTTGGGCTGCAAATCAATATTTCTAAAACAAATATTATGGCTGGAGGCTATGGCACAAACCCATCGACACACATCACTGTAGATAACGAGGTTATTGGAAGAAGAAGATTATAGATATTTAACAAGATTGTGATTCACCATACTCTTCGAAATTTTTGAGAATTTCCTACTAATATTTATCAATAGATAAGTTTTAATAAAACAAAAATTCTTTGTAGATTACGTGTTTGCTATAATTCTTTATTATAACATTTAACAAAATGTCAACATCATATTCTTCTGAAATCTGATAAAAAAAATTCCTGTCTAATCTTTTGTTTATAGCTAGAGGACATTAAAAGGGAATCATCTAGTTTAGTATTTTAACTGGAATTGAATTAGTTCTTTTCCCAAAGACAAAATATTTAACTTACAAAAATTTATTCGAATCAAATCCTATTTCTTGGACTTAGCTACTCAAATTATTGATTTGTTAAGAATTTATGTACTTATGTTTGTATGTGTATTGTTTTATTTATTAATCTCTTTTGTTTCTTATGCTGTATATAGAGACAACAATATAAAGAAAAAATTAAATCTATTTTTTGATTTCTAATAACATCTGTCAAATCCATAAAATGTCACTCTTAATATTTAGCATTGAAATTTTGAAGATCTGTTGAGGTCGGACTTAAATACAACAAAAGACAATTAAATGAAAGAAGAAAATTTGATTACTTTCAAAAAATTTCTTTTGAAAAGAAAAATACAAGTACATACGTATGTATGTATAGATAAATTTATTGCGAAATATTTTTATTAGTTTAAGAAAGAAGCATCATGATATTATAGTCAAGAAATATCTTACTCGTAATATACAATGTAAATAGTTCCTTTTCGAGATTACCTTTCCAGTTAAAGCTTTATATTGATTTTTGATATCTTACACTATACAGTGATTTGAACAAAAAGAAGTAATAAGTATCTTCTTAACTGTATTGTTAAGGAGAAATTAATCTTTCTGAATTTTGGATTAATGGTTACCCCGTGTTTTCACAGGATGCATTTTTGAGCGTCAAAGTAGACTACCTCAAAAGTAAAATAGCCTTTGGACCGTGTAGCTCTTTCAATTAATGCTCAATATGATTTTTTACATTTTTTTATAAATTCTGGCATGTGGTTGATATTAACCAAACGAATATCTCGCGGTTGTAGAGAAGTGAACATTGGGTTCTGGCGCTTAGCAGATATTTCAACCTTAAAACTACTTTGTCGACCATTTTTAGATCGGTTTGATTTGTCTCTGCATTATGACGCTTGTACAAAATCAAAGCATTATTTACAGCCATATAACACTCATGGTAAAATAAGCGATTCGTCCATTTCCAAGATTTTATTCGTATACGATTACGACCTAGAGAAGAATACAAAAGATCAACGCCGCCCATATACTTATTGTATTAATGAACAGTATTTAGACACGGAATACTTTCCATTCTCTATTCCATCTTATTGTACCGTTCAATGGTTGGTGCATTCTCTGGAGTTGTAAATCAGTTGACTACTTTATTGTCAATCCAAGCGACAGTGGTCACGTCGATTACGTTAAATGTTGCCACCAATTTTTGAATTTCTGTGGTAATATACAGAGTGGAACCCATGGTCGGCGAACAGTTCCAAGTGAGTATATTCCGCCTTTCATTCCGAAAAGCAGCCTCAAAGTCAAAATGTGGTTCAAGCTCCGAATCATCGTTAGAAAAATCTACATCATCTTTTTCTATCTGACCATGCAATGAGTTGATATACATATTCATAAAGTTGCTTCTGCGTTCGAAAATTACGAAGATTGAGAGCCATATTCAAAATACTTTCTAAAAAATCACAAAAAAACGCCAACAAACAAACTATAATAAATACTCAATTTTGAACTCACAAAGCCTGGTGGTTCCTCAAAGAATCAACAAAATTATACCAAACAAGTAAGAGTGTTATATTCGGCTGTGCCGAATCTTATATACCCACCATCAAGTTGTGTTAAATTTAGAAACATATCTCATATATCTACAAGGGTGCAGCTAATTCAAAATCTGGACCAAAACTGAAAAAATCGCTAATCTAATTGGTATTTTTGGTAAAACCTTTGGTAAGCTACGGTTGCCGTAGCCTTATAGTTCAACATTTAAAAATATTTTAGTGGTTTCCCCAGTATTTACTTTGATCAAGATTCGGTCTCATAACCGGGTATAGTTTTACAATAATAAGTTGTTAAATACTTTTCGTTAATATGTAGTTGGATTAAACACGTTAATAGTAATGCGGCAGGTCCATATATTTCGTTATGAGTTCCTAATGCATTAGTCATATATAAAGTCTGGGCTGAACATTGATTGATGCCTATCTAATTTCATAGGTGCAATCTTAATATAATGAATGTACCTCCAAGTCTTTTTGATTGCAGATACAAAAAGGGGATGTTATATATATAAGAATAATAGCCAAATGTTAACCAATTGTAACAAAATTTTACGCACTGGCAGGCTTTTATATAGAGCTTATTCTTGCAAAATTTAGTGGCCATAGCTATCATAGTTTCTAATTTTATAGCTTTTAACTGGCTGATCAAAAATTGCATAAAACTTCCCTATTTTAAATTTAATCGTCATAGCTATTACAATTGTATTCAATTTATCAGCATTAATGTGTTTCCCGGTGCAGGATTATATGGGAGCTCTAACTAAATTTGAACCGATTTTGTCCATTTTCAACACAAAATACTTTTGTAAAATTTTGTCCCTCTAGCTCTTTTCGTTAAGGCGCTATCGTGCTTTTATCTGACGGACAGACGGACATAAACAACCTTTTCTTTATGTATTTTTGTGTTTCCATAAGTTTTTTATATGGGAGCTATGGTCAAATGGTGACCGATTGTGACAAAATTAATTTAGTCTTAATTTAGTCTTACTAGCTCTGGTAGTTAAGGAGCTATGACGATTTTATCTGACGGACAGACGGACATAAATCCCCTTTTCTTTTTGAATTTTTGTGTTTTCGTAAGTTTTTGTATGGGAACTATGGCTAAATATGAACCGATTTTGATGAAATTTTATGCTCTGCCTAGGGCTAATGTAAAACTTCTATATGGGTACTTCCATGGTTATGTACGTGACATTTGTACACGTTTTATTGTCTTTGAATATTGTGGAAATAAAAATGGATTGGAATTTTTGAATGAATTTTAGAATCGTACATTATATGTGATGAGTTCTTTCTAAAAAGTATATATATTAAAAAATTGAACACTGAGTACCCAAGTTCCATGCATTCAAAGTTGACTTACGCACGTGACAAAAAAAGTAAGTGCCTTTTAGAGCCGTAAGGAATATTGTAAAAGTAAGCGAATTATAGGAAATTTTTTTTTTCGGAAAAAATGTTTTTATAAAGGCTATTAATGGGCCTTTATAATCATGTTTTGTTCAAAAACAAGTATGCATTGGTTGGCTAAGAAAAAACAAATTTGTTCATTACGCACGTTACATTACGCATGTGACACTTTTTACCTTCATACATATTTTAGTAATTTAACATATATTTTCAGAAGTTTTTAAGAAAAAATTTGGCACAGATCATTGTTTTGATATTGGGGCCATGGCTATTGAAATCGGTCCATTATTTATGGTACCTCCCATAGGTCCCACTTCCCGGAATTGATATTTTGGCCACAAATATCAATATTTTTCCATGAAATTTGAAGCAAATACTTCTTATGTAAAACTGAATCACTGTACAAAATTTTGTTGAAATCGGTCCACATTTGACCATAGCTCCCATACAAACTCTTATGTCAAAACGCACTAAATGAAGCAAAAATCACTAAAACACTCGTAAATCTGAAGGTAATGAGAATTCTCAGTTCATATTTTGCATACATAATTTTTGTAAAAGCCGTAATCAATTTTCTGAATTTCAAGGTAATCGGTCCATATTTGACCCTAGGCCCCATGTAAGCCAAACTGACAAAAACAGCTTAAATATATAAGTTTTGAGAAAATGTTTCTATGATTTAGTAAATATTAGCCTTTATACAGGAAGAAGAACACCTTTGACCTTAGTGGTGAAGGGTATCGTATGGTCGGACTTGACCGACTATAGCACTTTCTTACTTGTCTTAAATTAAAATAAAATTTATCAAATGGACATAAATGAACAGCATTGAATTTTTCGTACTTACTATTACGCACGTGACAAAGTTCAAAAATCCAAAAAAAAATTACTTTTTGTAGAAGGCTATTAATTTCAATAATTTATTTAAGCAAACAAAAAACTTGCTTCAGAAACTAAACAACAAGACACTTCAACTGATAATGAGCAACTAGTGGCATTATGTGGTTCTTTTGCCTTACGCACGTGACAAAGGAATGTTGCCCAAAAAAACATTTAAATATTCCGTTATTGATGCACAGTTTGCTCTCATCTCACATTTTTATATTCATTTGTTGTTGTATCAGTTACTTACATACCAAACTGCAATATTACATATATATTATTTTCGTCAGCAGCAATGACAAATAATGGATGTTAAAGCTTTTACATTGAATTAAGGAGCCTTTCGTTTTACATACCATTTTTTTTGCATTTAAGATTATGATAAGCTGAAAATTTGTTTACATAGTAAAATCTTAATAGTTTCTTTTCAATTTTCTGTTCTTAAAAATATTATGCGAGCGTTTTGATTTTTTAACTAACGGTGGACCATTTCATGGAAATGCCCATATACCAAATCATCATAGCTGTTATAATTTGTCATTTATGAAAACATAAGCGATAAGCCTAGACGAGGTTATACGGGAGCTATGGTCAAATGTGAACCGATTTTGCCCAATTTCTATACCAAAATTTTCTCAGAGATGAAGAACATTCCTACTAAGTTTGAGTGAGCTAGCTCCTTTCGTTTAGGCTTTATCGTGATTTCAACAAACAGACAGACGGACGTCGCTCAATCGTCTTAGAATTTCATAAGGATTCAGAATATATATTGTTTTTTATTTTTAGCCAATGTTAAGGAAATTACAAACGGAATGACAATCTCAATATACCCCCCATTCTTTTTGATGGTGGATATAAAAACTTCATGAAGAGCAAATTTAAATTACTTTAAAGACTTGCGGTGCCTTTTCTACAATACAAAGATTATACAAATTTTTTTTTCCGTTAGGATCTCGGAGAATTTACCTCAAAGAACGTTTTTGAAATGCATAGGTTTACACACAAGCGGTAAAACTCGGGGTTGTTGTTTACCACTGAACCCGAAGCTGCTAACTTAGCATAAATTCAAATGTCAATCAGTGCAAATAATGAAAGTTGAATGAAAGATCAATTTAAAAGTTTTAAAGTAAAATTAAAGAAACAATTGTTGCAAAACTATTATGTGGTTTAAGTTATTTCATTGCATTTCAAAAATAAAAAAAAATCTTCTAATTTTTTTAGTTTTTGGCCAATTGTGGACTTTATATTAATCCAATAATTAAAAAAAATACTGACTTATAGGTAACAGCTTATGAAATAAAACTGTAAAATATCTTGAACATTTTTGTGTTAAGAAATTTTCAAAGTCAAATATTTTTCACTGATCGATAAAATTGCATTGGGGGCAAATACATTTTTCAAATGGTTTACGTACAGATTACCTTTCTCTGAGCCGCTTCTTGCCCAGCTTCAACTCGTAGTTCTCAAAGGTGGTTTACGAATGACTGGACTTTAATAGCTTTAAGCAGCTCGCCATAATGAATAATCTGATTGTGGGGTCGCATCTAGTCCTTTTAAGTAGGTTTCCAGGGATTCAGCTCTTTGGGATTCTAGTAATTTTGTAAGTGATTTTATGCAATGTCGGAATCTGATTTTAGATTGGGGGATCTATGAATTTAAGAATCACTTCAAGCTCTTCTTTTTTCAGCCAAAAGCCTTTCGATATCGGTAGAGTATATTCCATTGTCTTGAAGGAAATGCAGCATGTTGTAGGGGGTTGTAGTAGCTTGTTGTGGGGGGGTAATGCAGCATATTATCTTGTGGGTAACGTAGCATGTCGTTGGCTGGGTAGGGTAGAATGTTGCCGGGAGAGATATGCAGCATATCATCTGGGGGTAGTGCAACATATTGCGGGGGGTTAATGTAGCGTGTTAATGGGTGTATTATGTAGCATATTGCCAGGTGGCTAAAGTAGCATGATGATTGGGGGTAATATAAACATGTTTTGGGGGATTACCGAAGTTTGTTGTGGGGGTGCAATGTGGGGTTAAATTGGAGTTTCGTATGGGGGATGGTGTGACATATTGCCGGGGGGATAATGTACCATGTCGTCTGGGGTATCATAGTATCTTGTTCACGGTTGGGACTATTGATTATTGTGGGGTTGTAATGAAGAATTTTGTGTTTTTACAAGTTCTCGGGGGATAGGGTATTAGGTATTATTATGGGTGATGTGGTTTGCTGCAGGGGGTTAATGTCACGTCAGAGAGGTGATGTAACATGTTTCCAGTGGGGGGGGGGGTGTGTGACATGTTGACTGGGGAGTACTGTAGCATGTTTAGCAGCCAATTTGATATTATTTTCAAGATATCTAAAAAAGAGATCGATGTCTTCCGGTGTATGTAGCGGTATGTTTTCTGTGCGAGTGACTGCTGAGTAATTTCTTATATATATGCCAGTTTGTTTTTGTGCTTGCCATTGCTACGTCTATAATCAGGGATACAGTTTCTTCGGGCTTTAACATGGCTATGATAGTTGGCAGTTGGTCCAAGAAAAATTTCAAAGAAGATTCAACTTAGATAATTTCCCTTCTGATACTTTTCGTTATTCCGAAATCGATTATTTGGGTTACTAGGTTAATAAGTTGGATGACCGCTTTATGTCACGTCCAAACCTAATTATACCCTTTACCACCATAGGTGGAAAGGGCATTATAAGTTTGTGCTGATGTACGTGACGCATAGAAATATTTGTCTTAGACCCACCTTTTAGTATACCAATAGTCATAGAATCACCTCCTGAGTCCTTCCGTCTGGCTGGCTAGACCACCATGTAAACCTTGTAATCAAACTACAGATCGCAATTCTAAAGATAATTTGATGAACATATCATTTTTTTGATAGTGGGACCATGGCTATTGAAATTCGTCAAAATCAGTCCATTATCTATGGCACCTCCTACAGGTCCCACTTTCCGGAATTAATAAATTGGCCATGAATATCAATATTTTTTCATGAAATTTGAAGCAAACACTGCTTATATAATCCAATATCACAGTACTAAATTTCGTTGAAATCGGTCCACATTTGACTATAGCTCCCATACAAACTATTCTTTAAAAACGCACTAAATAAGACAAATATCACTAAAACGCTCGTAAATCTAAAGATAAAGAATATTTTTTGCATACATAATTTTTGTAATAACTGTAATCAATTTTCCAAATTTCGAGATAATCGGTTCACATTTGACACTAGCTCTCATATAAGTCCAAATGATGGAAACAACTTAAATATAAATATATAAGTTTTGAGAAAATGTCCTATGTCACAGGAAGACATTTCTATAGAAAAATTGATGACAGGAAGACATTTCTGTGGAAAACTTGATGATAGCAAGTCATTTCTAGCAAGACATTTCTTTAAAAAATTGACGATAGGAAGACATTTCTATAGAAGAGTTGACGATAGGAAGACATTTCTATAGAAAAGTTGACAATAATAAGACATTTCTATAGAAAAGTTGACGATAGGAAGACATTTCTATAGAAAAGTTGACGATAGGAAGACATTTCTATAGAAAAGTTGACGATAGGAAGACATTTCTATAGAAAAGTTGACGATAGGAAGACATTTCTATAGAAAAGTTGACGATAGGAAGACATTTCTATAGAAATGTTGACGATAGGAAGACATTTCTATAGAAAAGTTGACGATAGGAAGACATTTCTATAGAAAAGTTGACGATAGGAAGACATTTCTATAGAAAAGTTGACGATAGGAAGACATTTCTATAGAAAAGTTGACGATAGGAAGACATTTCTATAGAAAAGTTGACGATAGGAAGACATTTCTATAGAAAAGTTGACGATAGGAAGACATTTCTATAGAAAAGTTCACGATAGGAAGACATTTCTATAGAAAAGTTCACGATAGGAAGACATTTCTATAGAAAAGTTGACGATAGGAAGACATTTCTATAGAAAAGTTGACGATAGGAAGACATTTCTATAGAAAAGTTGACGATAGGAAGACATTTCTATAGAAAAGTTGACGATAGGAAGACATTTCTATAGAAAAGTTTACGATAGGAAGACATTTCTATAGAAAAGTTGACGATAGGAAGACATTTCTATAAAAAAGTTGACGATAGGAAGACATTTCTATAGAAAAGTTGACGATAGGAAGACATTTCTATAGAAAAGTTGACGATAGGAAGACATTTCTATAAAAAAGTTGACGATAGGAAGACATTTCTTTAGAAAAGTTGACGATAGGAAGACATTTCTATAGAAAAGTTGACGATAGGAAGACATTTCTATAGAAAAGTTGACGATAGGAAGACATTTCTATAGAAAAGTTGACGACAGGAAGACATTTCTATAGAAAAGTTGACGATATGAAGACATTTCTATAGAAAAGTTGACGATAGGAAGACATTTCTATAGAAAAGTTGACGATAGGAAGACATTTCTATAGAAAAGTTGACGATAGGAAGACATTTCCATAGAAAAGTTGACGATAGGAAGACATTTCTATAGAAAAGTTGACGATAGGAAGACATTTCCATAGAAAAGTTGACGATAGGAAGACATTTCTATAGAAAAGTTGACGATAGGAAGACATTTCTATAGAAAAGTTGACGAAAGGAAGACATTTCTATAGAAAAGTTGACGATAGGAAGACATTTCTATAGAAAAGTTGACGATAGGAAGACATTTCTATAGAAAAGTTGACGATAGGAAGACATTTCTATAGAAAAGTTGACGATAGGAAGACATTTCTATAGAAAAGTTGACGATAGGAAGACATTTCTATAGAAAAGTTGACGATAGGAAGACATTTCTATAGAAAAGTTGACGATAGGAAGACATTTCTATAGAAAAGTTGACGATAAGAAGACATTTCTATAGAAAAGTTGACGATAGGAAGACATTTCTATAGAAAAGTTGACGATAGGAAGACATTTCTATAGAAAAGTTGACGATAGGAAGACATTTCTATAGAAAAGTTGACGATAGGAAGACATTTCCATAGAAAAGTTGACGATAGGAAGACATTTCTATAGAAAAGTTGACGATAGGAAGACATTTCTATAGAAAAGTTGACGAAAGGAAGACATTTCTATAGAAAAGTTGACGATAGGAAGACATTTCTATAGAAAAGTTGACGATAGGAAGACATTTCTATAGAAAAGTTGACGATAGGAAGACATTTCTATAGAAAAGTTGACGATAGGAAGACATTTCTATAGAAAAGTTGACGATAGGAAGACATTTCTATAGAAAAGTTGACGAAAGGAAGACATTTCTATAGAAAAGTTGACGATAGGAAGACATTTCTATAGAAAAGTTGACGATAGGAAGACATTTCTATAGAAAAGTTGACGATAGGAAGACATTTCTATAGAAAAGTTGACGATAGGAAGACATTTCTATAGAAAAGTTGACGATAGGAAGACATTTCTATAGAAAAGTTGACGATAGGAAGACATTTCTATAGAAAAGTTGACGGTAGGAAGACATTTCTATAGAAAAGTTGACGATAGAAAGACGTTTCTATAGAAAAGTTGACGATAGAAAGACGTTTCTATAGAAAAGTTGACGATAGGAAGACTTTTCTATAGAAAAGTTGACGATAGGAAGACATTTCTATAGAAAAGTTGACGATAGGAAGACATTTGTCTTTATACAGATAAAAGAACACCTTTGACCTTAGTGGTGAAGGGTATCGTATGGTCGGGCTTGACCGACTATAGAACTTTCTTACTTGTTTTGAGATAAAATTAAGCAATACACGACCTTTATTGGTAATCAGTCGCGATCCCCAGAATGTGTGCCTTGCATTATAATCTCTAGCTACCAAAAAGCGGGGGGTTGAAGAATTTGCTCAGATATTGAGAAACCTGGGGGTATAAGTTACAACAAAATTTTTTTAGACAAATTGTAGTTGCTTGAGGATAATCTTTAAAATAACTAGTGCTTGATGCGTTCTTTTATAAGAATAGCCGAGACGCCGAATGCTCTACCTCTTGGGTCCTTAGTATCATAGAGTATTTAACCATTTAAAGCATTTTTTGAGAAAAAAAAAATTGAATTTTTTCGATATTTCACTTTGAAAATCTCTCAAAACAAAATATATTTAAAAACGGGTTTCAAAGTTTCATTTCCTAAGCTGTTGGCTATGTTTTAGTTTATTTTAGAAAATATATTTTAATACGCACCTTCTCCAATATTTTACTATCATTTCTATTGACCTTCAAATCCAAGCGGTATTAATCTTCAACAAATAGATAAATTTATCGATGTCTATATGTTTTATGTCATTTTCTTTTTCAAGATAAATTATTGCTATTTAAAGTTATTTTTCATTTTAAAAGAAGTCAGTTAAAATCTTTTCCATTTCATCTCTATTCAGTCGTTCAGTGAATCGTACATAAATCAATGCATTACAGATTTTCTTTTTCTAATATTTATTTATATTCACTTCATTTATTTGCTTAAAGTGTAAGGGATCGAAGGAATGGTTACAGTGTCAACGAAAAGATGAAAATATCAAGACAATTTACTTTTTTCGTTATGTTCTTTTGTCTTGAATGCTAAGAGGCTTAGAGTAGAGGTTAAGTGGATTTGAATTATGTATAATAGGATATAAAATATTTAGTTTGAGTTCTGAGCTAAAATCTTCTATATTTTTACTTAAGAAGTTTAATTCAAAATACACCTTAAAGCATCTTAAGCAAACCAAACTTTTGATTGTTTTTTTTTCACTCATAAGTAAATTTCCTTAAAAGGATATGAAAATGAGAAATTCTGTTATAATAATGTTGACCTACAAAATGACTTCTATTTCCTATTGACACAAGAACAAGCTCTAAAAAATAATTTTAGAAATGTGCCTGTTTTTTTCTAAATTATTGTAATTTCCCCTATTTTCATGAAGAAATAATACTGTTTTCCCTTCGAGTGCTGCTCATTGAAGAAAAACGTAAGGAAATAAAAATTGGTAAGGGATATACGAATATTTTCATACATTAGGGTGGCACTTATTTTGTATTAATTGGAAATATTTTACCGTTACTTTAGAAATCGGTTATATTTAATACAAAAATTTGTAACATAATGTTTCAGGTCAATCAGTGAAGGTTAGCAAGTATCGAACGCCCTACGAATTTGGAAAACTATTTGTCAAAACTATTCGGAAAGCAGACTATAAAAAATATAGAAAGTAATTTAATAGTATATTTTCTGTTCAAGAGTCCGTTTTCCCATATTGGAACAACTGCGTGTGTTCCTCAGTAGGTGGCTATGCTCAAACTGCAGGAGGAAAGTTTTTTATATCCAAGTGGTAAAATTAATGAAGTACCTCTGAGTCTTGAACTAAGTACTTCAAAAGCTGCATTGGTAAAACATCCTAATTCGAGTTCAAAACCTTTTTATCTATGCAGGAAGTTAATTCTAATGCTTATTCTACTCCCCTCCTACACCTTTAATCAGGAGTTCAAGAACTGTGAGTAGTCCTTAATCTCTAAAGACTATTTTCCAAAATATACATTTGAATACGAACCAGTCTTCTGGACTGGTTTCTTCAGAACATCCATTTTAGGACTTTATTTCTGCAACAAGGTCTTTTTTGAAAAATCATGCTACCTAGTTAAATTGCTAAAAGTTAAATTGAAGGTATAAAATACCACCATTAGAACCAAACTCCAAGTGGGTATGTACCTTAAAACTCTAAAGTACATATCACACTAAACAGGAGCTAAACTTTTGGCATGTCGCTTAGGTTATAGTTGGATTATATGTGTTAAAAAGGGTTGCGAAAGTAAGACCAATTATTCTATACATTTTGGTGGAGAGCTCTTCAGATAGAAGGCCTAGCTTTTAAGGGGCGCCACAATCACTTAAAACGATATAAAATTGTCATTTCGATTTAAATACTTACATCTACATAAAATATAGCTTCATACATATCCTATTTCTTATGGTTTTAAAGATATTCGACTTTAAAAATGAAAATTTTCAATTTTTGTCCCATACTATGTAAAAATATATAAGTGCTTAAAGTTAATACTTAAGAAAACTTTTATTTGGGTAAAAAGTAATTTTGGGACCCCAAAAATTTATTACCATTATTAATTATTGTAATAAATAGTTTTTTGATAAAACCAAAAAATGTTAATGGGACCACTTTCCTCGACGCGTTTCGATGGTAGGTTAGGCCATCTCATCAGGAGGATTATCCCTAATTTTAGACAGATCGAAAACCACACATTATATATTATTTGAGGGACAGAATAAATACAAATTAATAATTGTGTCCAAAATATATCAACATAAAGTGAAGATTATCATCTGAGCAGAAACACACAAACATTTTTCAGTTTTAGCATTTCTTTATTTCCCACACAATAAATTGGGCTCCTAGTACAATACACTACAGTAAATTTTTTTTTAATTTAAAAGTATTTTGGTTATTAAGTTATTTAAATAATTTCTTAAGGAACATATAACATATTTTTAATTTTCTAAAAGAAAGCTTTAAAAAGTTAATAATTTAAAAGTTGCAGACTTATTTCCATTATATTTTTCCACCATCCCACTGTGCAGCGTTTTTTCCAATCCTCGAAGCGGTTCCGATATACAGTTTTTGGTATTGAGCTCTTTCAGATATTCGATTTGTACGAGTATTTCCTTAATAGCCTAAAAACGCCAACATTTCATGGGTTTCTTCAATCTTCAAGTGATGCCAAAGACATGCATTTTTTCTCCAAAATCCGATTTTTCTTCATATTGCTTCTCACAAGCGGCTCATAAGTTCAAGATAATACTCCTTTTTGACCGTACAACCATGTGGTAAGAACGCCAGATGCACGACGCCACTACAGTCAGTAAAACCTACACATTTGATCGAACTTGTCGTGTTTTTTTCGTCTGGATCGCTATTGACGTAATTCAACAATTCCTGAGCGATGCTACTATGTTTTTTTTTTTTGTAAAAATTCAGCGATTTTGTAACAAAAATCCCCGAACACTAACCAGCTCTTGCTGCTGTTACAGCAGTTTCGGCCCCCTTTGGCTAGGTAATTCAATTTGTATATCAGCGCCAATCCCAAACGATGCATCGTTTAGGATTGGTGCTGTGTTGTCCTTATTATCGCTACTATCGGATACTAACGTATTAAAGCCCTCAATTTGGTCTTTTTCTCTTTGGTGAAATTTACGGGCTTCATTCTGACACCTGTACATCTCGATTTGCTTACACTTTTACTAACTTACTTAAATCCCACGACATTCCAATTGGAACAAGAGGTACTTCTCTAAGACAATGGGATTCATGCAATTCTATTTTTGACCCATTGAAAGGGACCTACGTTTTAACTCCAGATTTGAACGGCAAATGAATTAGTTGGAGAAGTTTTACTCAATAACCAGTAGCTAGCTCAGTTATAAGATGAGTCGCTTTTTTTTGAAAATTTTTATTTTTTCAAGTGGGTCTGGCCGGGGATCGATCATGGTAACTCTGGTACTATACCACGGCGGTTTACAGTCACGTCATTCTATTTCTTTCCTTTTTTTTGTGAAATAGACATTTCTCCTCTCGCCTTTTCTCCAAATATCTCTCCTTCACTTCACTTGTTGCTTCTGAATGTAGGGTTGCACTGTTTGCCGCGTTCTTCGCCTTAGTGGCACTGCCACAGTCCTGGTCATACCTTTTTTTTTATAGAGTGAGCGATGTTTTGCAATTGCAATGCAATATCATTGGGCCAAAGTGCTTTCTTCAAGCAATTGGGTTATTCGAGCGGAAATATACCGCTGCTGTTTGTGGTGTCTGAAGCTTTTTAAGGTCAAACTTGCGAACTGTATTAGACCGTACATTTTTCGCTATATTTTGGCTAGTGCATACCTTTGCTCTCACCAGATAATGATCCGAATCTGTGTTTGCACCTCTGATGGATCGTACGACTAATACACTGGAAGAATGTCTTCCATCCATCACAACATGATCAATTTGTTTTATAGTCAGTTGATCAAGTGATAACCAAGTGGCCTTATGAACGTCGAGATGTTGAAATCTGGTGCTGCTAACTACCATGATTTTTGTCTTGGCGAAGTCTATTTGCCTTTTTCCGTTATCAGACATAATTTCGTGACTGTTTTTCATGACTGTTTGACAAAAGATAGTTTCCCTTCCTAGTTTTGCATTAAAATCCCCTATAACATTCTGTCATGGTCAGGACAGCGGTCATATGCTCTGTCTAGGTGCTCGTAAAAAGCATATTTAGTATGTTCACCTTTGTCTTCTGTCGGGGCATGGGGATAGATAAGATGTTAAAGAACTTGGTTTTTATGCGAATTGTAGCTACCCTCATCAACTGGAGTGAATCTGGAGACAAGATGTATGGGCCTCCGGCTAATCACAAATCCGCAACAAAATACATATATCGGTTTATGGCAGCGCGTCACCTTTTGGTGTTATTGTGACGCCTTTTCCAACTTGTACTTTTCAAGTACATCCTCCAATGCGTATACCGCACCTTCTCTGTAAAGAGTGCGAACATTCCAGGTGCAGATTCGCCAATCATGGCCCTTTAAACGTTTAAGGGGGTCGTCAACATAGAGGGGTCCATTATTATAATATTTTTTTTTTGTTTTTCATAGTAATATTGGTTTTTAAAACCGCAAAGCTTAACATATATTTGTACAATTTTTATACTGAACTCGCGCTACCTTAACATTGTTACCAAGGGATACCACGAGGAGGAATATGCCTGCAATTGGCAAGATAAAGGGACCATGATGAGTCTGTGTTTTACCAAGTTAAATCAATCAGAACCGTTGTTTGGTATCCAAGATCCCCTTTATCCCCTTGATTTCAAACAAAATATAGAATAATTTATTATTGTGCGTTTGGAATTCTCGACTTCGGTGTTATTTAGCTGGTTGGCCGGCACAACATTCGACATTTTTATAGCGAATACTGAATTATAATGACTTATATGTTATTATTGACACAAACCGTATGTGATAGTTATTTTATATAAATATTGTCACGAATTTTTAAGTTATTTGCCCCATTGTGTTAAGTTCACTACTTTTAATTCATCCCCTAGTTTTCTAGAATGTTTTTGCTGATGTTATTATACTGTTTATGTCTATAAGCAGAGCAACATGTTTCTCTTATTTGCTGTAAAGAGTATAGAAACATTTTTCTCTTTTATCTACATTCTCTCTCTCCCTCTGTTACTGTCAACTTCAGACAATCTATTTGTACAACGTATGTTTGTGCGTGTTCTTGATCGTGTGAGAATGTATTGGAACATGCATAAACTTTCGTGAGCCGCATTGTTGGTGTTGTCAACGACAGAAGCTCTTTGGTTAGGTCTGCAGAAGGTGCTAGAAACTCTCTTCTCTACTATATAAGGCCGATGAACCAGTATTGAGGGAACAGTTTTAATTGAGACGCGTATAAGAGAACAGTGTGACTAAGAATATTTGTAAAGCAGTTTTGTGAAGTTTGTTTACAGCTTTTGTGAAAGTGTGTTTAAAGTGATAAGCTCTAAAATTAATAAAAATTTTAAAAGAAAAACCTAACAATATATTTGAATAGCGATTAAAAATAATGTATGATTACATATTGTCACCTATCGAATACTAAATTATAATGACATTTGTTATTATTGATACAAACCATATGTGATAGTTGTTTTATATAAATATCAATATTATCAAATTCAGGGGGAGTTTGGTATTTTGAACTTTTGCTAGATATGAGTCACCCTAATATACATATTACTCTTAAGGAAGAAATCAAAACGGCAAAGTATAAGAACAATTTGCTTTAAAATGTCAGTAGGAGCAAAATCAGTCAGTCTGTCTGCCTGCCAGTCACTCACTCTCTCATTCATTCATTCGTTCACTTTTTTTTATTCAGTCAATCGGTGGCATATTAAAATCTATAAAATTGGTTTTCTTTCTAGACGATATAGTTTTGTTGACTTAATGTATTTTAAACATGATAGCAAGACAGCGAAAAATAATATACATTAAAAAATAAATAAAAAATCGAAAGAAAAAAAAATGTAATAAGAAAATATTGACTTGAACTGAAAGTATGTAAATATTTTCAAAATTGTTAGATATAGAAAAATATATTCAAATATTTCTACTCCCACGCAGTATATTTTTCACTCTCAAGTATCTATGTACTTAAAATTGACAACATGTTAACCGAAATACTTGGAAATATTAATAGCAAATACTTAAAAAAAACTCAAATAAAACATTAAAATTTACATTAAAATACATGATGATAGTGATACTTGTAATACATTAACAACGAGTGGCTAGAGGAAAACAAATATTTCCTGGAATTGATATCAATTTTCAATGGACTTTTGCAAAATTAAGTATTTATTTAATCATTCGAAAATTAATTTACTTAATTACTTTTTGAAAGTTTTTTGATTTTAATTGAATATTAATTTTGTATACAAATTTGTTGGAAGCTATTTCTACTTCAGAAAGTGAAAAACTATCCTATAGTTTAATTAGTTTGGTTATATCGTTTTCATCTTATCATCCATATTTGTCATTTTTAATGTTTGACTTATGTGGGAGATAAAAAAACCAAGCCTATATTATATTACGTTAACAATTTACAATTTAACAAAATTTACTATGAAAACATTTAGAAGTTTTTCTTATCAAACTTTTTAGACATTCAAACTCAAATAGAAGAAAACTAAATGATGGTCTATGAATCGCAAGATCTTCGTGTGCCAAGGTACTAAGGCGCGAAAAGGTTTTACACGAGCAGCGTCTTCGTGCTAAAGCTATTGCTGCTCCCCGTGGCAGTAAAAGGTTTAGGTCATTCGTTAAAAGAGAAATATTCACAGACCCAATTCATAAAGCTAACTTATTGGTTAAACTATTTGCAAGTAACTCGCACTTGCCAGAAAGCAATCAATCACTGCCAGAACTGGAAAGAGTTTCATCACTATTTCTTCTTCTTCTGTTATTCATTACTCCCGGAGCGTCGACATTGATAATTATCAAATTCCGAGCTTTAGTTTTGATTTTTATTGCCATGAGCCTATGCTAAGTCCGCTATCACGGACTTAGCTTTTTTCAATATTAGGAATCCCACACCCCTACTATGCTCATCGCCTTCCGGACAAAAGAAACACAGTATTTTCATTCCGTATCTCCCCTTGCCCTGTCGATCTTGCCTCTTGCACTACCAACAAATAAATTTTATAACGTAACATTTTTCGTCTTAGTTGTTCTAATTTCTAATTTATAGTCCGATTTCTTCGGATAGAATTGGTTTTATTCTTCAGGATGTTCTTGCATAGATTAGGCACCTCCAAAATCCTTGAGCCAGCTGCTATAGCATGGGGATTTCTCGATGTTTTTTACTCCAAGGGGTAATCACCCCTTGGAGTAAAAACATCGTAAGTAAAAAAACATCGTAAGTGCTAACTCGATGGATGATGAGTCGCTCGATCCGAGACAGACGCCCGCTTGCTTCAGTGTTTATTATACGAATTATATTCTACCGAAAATGGAATAAAATTTTCATTTATGGGCCGGTGCATCAAAGTTTACTATGAAGCTTCTCAACCGCGTACAGGAAAGGGCGAAGATGCTTATCGGTGATAGTAGGGTATCCAAATTTATTGATTCACTGGAGCAACTCTAGCTGTTGTAGTTAAGGAGCTATCGCGCTGACGGGCAAAAACCGTCTTTTTTTTAATTCTTGTGTTTCCGCAAGTTTTTTATATGGGAGCTATGGTCAAATAGTAACCGATTGTAACAATTTTGCACACTGACTGGCATTCACATAAGGCTTCCTTTTGTAAAATGTTGTTGCTGTAGCCCTTTTCGTTAAGGCGCTATCGCGCTTTTATCTGACGGACAGACGGACATAAACCCCTTTTTCTTTTTGTATTTTTGTGTTTCCGTAAGTTTTTTATATGGGAGCCGAATGGTGACCAATTGTTACAAAATTTTGGCATTGTCATAAGACCTCCTTGTGCTAAATTTAGTGGTTATATCTGTTATAGTTTTAGATTTATTGGCATTTATGTGTATTTTAGGTGAAATTTTGGCTGTTTCCGTAGGCTTACGCAAAACTTCTATATACCAAATGTTATCATTATAGCTATTATAGTTTGTTATTTATTAGCAAATAAGCGATTAGCGTAGGCGAGGTTATACGGGAGCTATGGTCAAATGTTAACCGATTTTGCCCAATTTCAATACCAAAATTTTCTCAGAGATGAAGAATATTTTTGCTAAGTTTCAGTGAGCTAGCTTCTTTCGTTTAGGCGTTATCGTGATTTCAACAGACAGACAGACGGACATCGCTCAATCGTCTTAGAATTTCATAAGGATTCAGAATATATATCGTTTTTGGTTTTTGAGCCAATACTAAGGGAATTACAAACGGAATGACAATCTCAATATACCCCCATTCTTTTTGATGGTGGGTACAAAAATGGTACCTTACCTTAAGTAAGTATTATAGTACCTGGTTGACCGAACCGTGCTCTGAACTTTATGATTTGCCTCAAATTTTAAAGTTTTTATATATTTTATTTTATAAAGTACTAAAGTAATTTTAGAGGAAAGACATTGTACAAATATTAAGGTAATTTTGAATTATTTTATTTATTTTGTCCGACCAAGTTTGCATAGTTTACAGTTTAACTCATTTTAATAATTTTGGAAATTGGTCATACAAACAGAAACCTCCATCGACTCATGCGCAACAACTTTGCTAAAGATTATAGTCTGATAAAATGTACAGATTATGATTTAATTCACTTTGAGTAGTTTTCAGTGGCGCCACCTGAAGTCGTAACAACTTTGCTTATGATTATAACATGATCAAATGCACATTTTAAGATTTAATTCACTTTGAGTAATTTTCTGTGGCGCCACCTGTCGGGCTTTGCTCATTCCAATTCATAAACCTTCGTCGGCTTATCCGCAACAACTTTTCTGATGATTATAGCATGATTAAATGTACAGTTTTTTGAGTAAATTTCTGTGGCGCCACCTATCGAAATTTTTTCATACCAACTTAGAAACCTTCGTAGGCTCATGTGCAACAACTTTGCTAAAGATTGTAACATGATTAATTTAATAATTTTCAGTGGCACCATCTGTCGGAAATTATTAACTTAAAAACCTTCGCCGGCTTATCCGCAACATCTTCGCTAAAGAGCATAACATGATCAAATTCACAGTTTACTATTCTATAAAGAACATACATACAAACTATCGTTTGTTTAAAAGTTATTACATTACTCATTTTTTCCCCATTTTTATCCCCTACTTTCAAAAAGTTCCATATGCATATTTGGTACTTCTTTGGTACCAATTGAATTCGGCACATTTTGTTAAAACGCAGTTAACATAATTCTTATTCATATAACTTTTTGAGATTTTAAGTTATCATGTTATCCCTTTTTACCCATTTTGGCCCCAAAATCAAAAAAGTACCAAATACGTATTCAATATTTCTTTCACATCTATTGACTTCAGTACAAAGTTCCTTTCTATATTCTTTGGTTTAAAAAATAAGAGTGGGTTTAAAAAAGTACCAAAAAAACAATTTTCACCCTTTTTTACCCCCTATCGGACATAGTTTCAAAAAAGTACCAAATACATGTCCGCTTATTTTCATAGCTGTTTAAAACGTAATTTTAATTTTGTTTATATACCTATTACTTTAGGAGATATAACGTTTTGCGATTTTTCCCATTTTTACCCGTTTTTAACCTCTTAGAGGCAAAGGTTCCACAAGTCCCTTCTTTTTCGACCTATACATCAAAAAATGTACCCACTGTCAAAATTTTATTAAAATCGTTAGAGCCGTTTTCGAGATAGCCATTCTATATATATATATGGGCAAAAATCAAACAGTTTTTATTCCTTTGAAACCGACTTTCAACTCCAATAATTGTTGTACCCATAGGAGTTCGGAAAATCTAATTACAGATCTCAAATTTGCAAAAACTTCTGTATACTGAACACAATATCTTAGTTGCGCAAATTTGCGCTTCTAAGTGTAATTGGCATGAAAATTAAAAAAAAAACGTTAAAAAATCGATTGAAGCATTTAAGTTTTTCTTCATATTTCGTCTTCTTCTGCATTTGTTTTAACATTTGGACCCAAGTCGTTGTTCTACGAAATAGACACCACACTTAAGGGATAAATCCACTTCCCTCTAAATTTTAATTTTGTCACTTGTAATACTACTTTTTAATTTTTTTCGCATATTTTTTGGCCGCCTCATAGAGTTTTAAAAAAATAGACAACGATTTGTAGATCTTTCAATTTAGCATCGTTTGATATATATCTCGTTAATGTGCTCTGTATAGGTATAATATACGACAGGTGTAAATGAGGAGTTTTTGAGCGTAAATTTTTCAAAATACCGGTTTTTCGTGAAGCACACTCGCAAATATGAATGAAAATTTCCAAATTACCGCGTAAACCAAGTTTTTTGCCATTTAGCACCTAAAAGGAAAAGCGCACCAAAAAATCATTGTTTGCTAAAATTTTATGAAGATTTTGAAAATCGTGCAAAAAAGTACATATTGGTTTTAATGGTTTTAGAATGCAAACTGAAACAAAATCATATAAGTCATGAAAGCGATGTCATTTATAACCGATTTGCATCAAAAGTTTGTCAAAAATCTCTATATTAATTGAGAACGCGAAGGTTTTATCTGAAAACATTTCAATGAAGCACATCGCGAATTGAGCTCAAAATTTATCAGAAATGGTCTTAAAACTATTCTTTAATAAAGCTTTACCTTAGATTTGAAGCGCACCAACAAATTATAAGGATTAACGATTTTATGGACCAAATAAGAATTTTATATCTTAGAAAGATATGCACCTATTAAAACTTATATTTAAATAAAAAATTCTTTTAAATTAAATTTGTCCATAAGTCAAGGCAGCTGAATCTCACTAAGACTCACATTTTGTAAAATTTCGCGAAAATTGCGGTTAAAAAAATCAAAAAAATATTGTTAAATTTTTTTTTTTCACTTGCATAATTGCATTATTTCTTCGTGTTAAGGCATAAAGAGTGCTCTAAATAAAATTTGTAGTTGGATTTTCTTAAATAAAAATCAAACCTTTTAATATAAAAACTCTACAAAATACGCAAATATAATGACATATTATACAAAATTATTTAGCATTAAAATGTTTACTTAGTACTCGGGTTTTGCAAAACTATCGACTTTTTTCGGAAACCCTCCCATTAAAGATTTTACAGTTGCTTCTGATACCTTTTTGGAGCATGTGTTCCACCTGCGCTTAAAATCGGACATGTTCTTGGAAATCTTTCCTGTGTTCTTCAATTCCTTTTTTACCAGAGCCCAATACCTTTCCACAGTCCGAAGTTCTGGACAGTTAGGTGAATTTGCCTCTCGTGGTACAAAAATGACATTATTCTTTGAGTACCACTCAAGTGCCTTTTTTCCATAATGGCATGATGCCAAATCGGGCCAAAAAAATGTAGTCACTCTGTGCTCTCTTAAAAAGGGTAACAACCGTTTTTGTAGGCACTCCTTTATATAAATTTCTGTGTTTATTGTGCCAGATGCCACAAATACTTTACTTCTTTTGCCACAACTGCAAATAGCTTGGCACACGAGAAACTTCTTAGGGAATTTTGTTTATTTTTTTGTGCGAAACTCTTGCCGAACATTGCCCCGTTTATCAGCAACATAAAAATCTTGACCAGGAAGTTGAGAAAAGTCTGCCAGTACGTATATTTCATCATCCATCACTCAACAGGTGTATTTTTTTATAAAATCAGACATCAATTTTTTCGCTCGTTTTTTTGCTTCTAAGTTCTTTATAGCATTGTGATCTGGAACCTTTTGGACTTTGTATGTCTTCAGTCCAGCATAAGCTTTGACTCTATGTGCAAAATTCGTAGAACATTTCACCGTACGAGCTGCTTTTCTTAAAGAAGTGTTAGGCGCTCTTCGAAAGAGTCGCTCGACTTCTTTTGCCTTACCAATATCTGTAGGACCTTTTTTCCTCCCTGATCCAGGTTTTCTTTCAATGCTCAGGTTTTCCTTATACCGTCTGATGGCATTAGAAACCGTTCGAGGGTCAACTTTCAAATTTTTAGCTATTTTTTTAAAAGTCCATGACGGATTTTTTTGAAAAGTTTTAATTATATTTTCACGAACTTTTTTTCGCAGTCCATTTTGATTGAAATAACTATTGAAAATTAATAATTTCTAAAATAATAGTATCTGACATATCTATAGAAACTAACTTGATCAAAAAATAAATTATTTCTTGCACTATGGATAAATTTTGTCTAAAATAGTAAATGCATATTTTTTTTAGAACACTCTTTATATAAGCTACCATAATGCCATGAAACGACAGAACACATGAAAATATATAAGTTGTGTTAAAATTAACATAAAACTAATAAAAATCAAATTGTTTTTAATTTTTTTTAGAAATTTTTGTTTTAACCGTCATAACCAGTGTGGCCATTTTGGCATTTTTGCGGCTAGATTTAGCATTTTTATTTTTAATTTAGCTGCAAATTTTTCATTTTGCAGTTAGCATTATTTTTAGCACTTTTCAATTATATTTTTAGCATTTTTTAGCATTTATTTTTTTACTGAAAATATTTTGTATTTGAATAAATAAATATTTTGTAGTCTTAATTTCAAAACCATGCAATTTTTTGTTGATTACACATTTAAATATGTAACCCCGGCAATAAAGTGAATGAAAATGGCATCACATTGTTTATGTTTAAAAAAAAATTAACTTGCTACAAGTGTCGAAGAGTACAAAGGGCACTATCATCATTCTTTTAGCACAGTTTTAACCGTACGGTGCTGATGTATGTAACGCATAGAAATATTAATCTTGGATCCAAAATATTTAGATTCACTTCCTCAGTCGATTTTAAGGTGACTTTCCGTCTGAACGGCTGGCTGGAAACTAGGGCTGAAACTTTTTCATACTTTTTGTGAATATAAAAACGGCATAGTCTAGTCGTGTAGAGCATTAAAAGTTATTAAGAAAAAAAAATATTATTTCTGATCATTAAAAAGTTCAAAAGGGTTGAAGTTTGAAAACATCCATTTTTATCTCACCGAAATTTAAAAAACTATACACCTGATATTTCTACATATTCATATGTGTATCACTTAAATGCTGTTTGCGAATCTACAGACTATTTTAGATTTCAAAATTTTTCTACGGTTGACAATTTATTGCGGTTAAAAGTTCTTTATTTTAAAAAACCTAAGTAATATACCTTATGTTTAATAATTCGATTTAAACAGGTTTCACCTTCACGAAATGCTTATGTTATTAGGTTTTAAAAGAGCTTTCAAAATACAGCATTTCCAATCAGATTTCATCCAAAAATTAAGGATCTAAAAAATCATAATTACTGCAATTACTTACTTGGCCACCCCGTGGTACTATGCCAAAAATTTGGTTATAGCCCTACTGAACACCTACGAAAACCTTATAATCTGACACAAACAAATATTTTGATCGTGGGACCATGGCAATTGAAATTGGTAAAAATCGGTTTCTTAGTTAGGTTACCTCTCATAGGTCTCACTTCCCGGAATTGATATTCTGACCAGAAATATCAGAATATTTTAATGAAATTTCAAACAAAAACATTATACATATATACCGAAGATAATGACAATTTTGAGTTTATTTGTTGCATATGCAATTTCTCTAAAAACTGGTAGCAAATGACAAAATAACGTACATAAATGTATACAAATGTGTAAATACATATACTTCAATAAATATTCTGGTACTTTTTAGTCACTTTGTTTGATTAAAATGATGTATAATAAGTTTTTATAGGGAAGAATTATGGAAAATAAACCATTTATAAAGATATATTTGGTAAATATATTAATAAATAATACAATTAAAATGTTAGCATTATTTTTTGGCAGTTTTGGTTTTTATTTAGCATTTTCTAGCATTATTTTAAAGCTGATTTAGCTGTAAAATATTTTTGGATATGGCCACACTGGTCATAACTTCTGCGCGCATCCCTAAGCTCTCTTAATATAACCCCAAAACAAATTTAGTGGGGATCAAAAAATTTTTGTAATTTTTTTATTTCCGAAAATTAAAACTATTTGATTTTTGTCCATATGTATATACATACAATTATTGCTCGTTTAAGAATATAAGATATCACTAAAGAAAGAGTGTCTGAACGTGGCAATTCTGATAAACAAAATGGTATAGACTGTCAAAGACATTCCATTAACAGCGGTCATCAAGCATTCGACACTATTTCTAGCAACAAGTGCTTTTCAAAATTCTCTTGTCTGTCTCAATGCAGTATTTATACCGAATCTTACTTAAAATGTCTAGAACGCAAATGTCTGAAAGGAATAAGAATCTCGTATTTTTCTGATCATCTTGATAGCATAAGGAATCTCTTGATCGCAAGATCGAGAAAGAGTGGATAGAGTTTTCGGAAACTGTGCTTTTTTCAAAGATAAATATCTTCGTCTCAAAACCAAGTGAAGGCGGAAGTGATTACAATGAAAAAATCTGATACCATTAAAATCAAAACATGTGTTAATGGAGACTTAAATCGAAACTCTTAATCATCCTATTTTAACCCTTATGTGTATGGCAAAAAAACACCTTTAAGAGAATGGCAAGGTACCCGGGTACCTATATGGAAAAATTATTGTAAACAAACATTTTTGGAGAAAATAAATGAGTGATCTCGGAAAATAACTCTGAGAGTTACAATGCACGTTCATTTATAGTAAATAGTAAATCTCAAGGTGAATTCAACGTGGCGGTTGTAAGGATACGAGTCATGGCGAATATATATGTATACCATAAATTTGTATTAAGTAAATTAAGTTTCGTACTACAGGAAGATGTAGCCTCCAATTTTTCTACATTTGACTCCAATAATCCAAATACATGATATATAACCTTAAAATCGGTTGAAAACTTTTCTAATTATCAAAGGTTTTATAAAATATCCTATGTCCTTGAAGACTCTCCTGAGCATATGCTATAAAAAAATTATTATTTTTAAAAAACTTTAAAAAGTTTGACTAGTTTTACTTTTTTAAGGCTTTAGGATATTTAAATACCCATTTTTGATGCAATGGGCTAACGATATGTCACTTTTGCACAGGACGAAAAAAAGTATTTTGTCACGCGAATAAAGTATTTTCTCGTACTAGGCTGAACCCACGTTTGTAGCTACACCATGCCTTTAATTTTTCTATAGAAAAATATTTTTATCAAAAATTTTTCTATAGCAAAATATTTTTATCAAAAATTTTTCTATAGAAAAATATTTTTATCAAAAATTTTTCTATAGAAAAATATTTTTATCAAAAATTTTTCTATAGAAAAATATTTTTATCAAAAATTTTTCTATAGAAAAATATTTTTATCAAAAATTTTTCTATAGAAAAATATTTTTATCAAAAATTTTTCTATGGAAAAATATTTTTATCAAAAATTTTTCTATAGAAAAATATTTTTATCAAAAATTTTTCTATAGAAAAATATTTTTATCGAAAAATTTTCTATAGAAAAATATATTTATCAAAAATTTTTCTAAAGAAAAATATTTTTATCGAAAATTTTTCTATAGAAAAATATTTTTATCGAAAATTTTTCTATACAAAAATATTTTTATCGAAAATTTTTCTATAGAAAAATATTTTTATCAAAAATTTTTCTATAGAAAAATATTTTTATCAAAAATTTTTCTATAGAAAAATATTTTTATCAAAAATTTTTCTATAGAAAAATATTTTTATCAAAAATTTTTCTATAGAAAAATATTTTCATCAAAAATTTTTCTATAGAAAAATATTTTTATCAAAAATTTTTCTATAGAAAAATATTTTTATCAAAAATTTTTCTATAGAAAAATATTTTTATCAAAAATTTTTCTATAGAAAAATATTTTTATCAAAAATTTTTCTATAGAAAAATATTTTTATCAAAAATTTTTCTATAGAAAAATATTTTTATCAAAAATTTTTCTATAGAAAAATATTTTTATCGAAAAATTTTCTATAGAAAAATATTTTTATCAAAAATTTTTCTATAGAAAAATATTTTTATCAAAAATTTTTCTATAGAAAAATATTTTTATCAAAAATTTTTCTATAGAAAAATATTTTTAACAAAAATTTTTCTATAGAAAAATATTTTTATCAAAAATTTTTCTATAGAAAAATATTTTTATCAAAAATTTTTCTATAGAAAAATATTTTTATCAAAAATTTTTCTATAGAAAAATATTTTTATCAAAAATTTTTCTATAGAAAAATATTTTTATCAAAAATTTTTCTATAGAAAAATATTTTTATCAAAAATTTTTCTATAGCAAAATATTTTTATCAAAAATTTTTCTATAGAAAAATATTTTTATCAAAAATTTTTCTATAGAAAAATATTTTTATCAAAAATTTTTCTATAGAAAAATATTTTTATCAAAAATTTTTCTATAGAAAAATATTTTTATCAAAAATTTTTCTATAGAAAAATATTTTTATCAAAAATTTTTCTATAGAAAAATATTTTTATCAAAAATTTTTCTATAGAAAAATATTTTTATCAAAAATTTTTCTATAGCAAAATATTTTTATCAAAAATTTTTCTATAGAAAAATATTTTTATCAAAAATTTTTCTATAGAAAAATATTTTTATCAAAAATTTTTCTATAGAAAAATATTTTTATCAAAAATTTTTCTATAGAAAAATATTTTTATCGAAAAATTTTCTATAGAAAAATATTTTTATCAAAATTTTTTCTATAGAAAAATATTTTTATCAAAAATTTTTCTATAGAAAAATATTTTTATCAAAAATTTTTCTATAGAAAAATATTTTTATCAAAAATTTTTCTATAGAAAAATATTTTTATCAAAAATTTTTCTATAGAAAAATATTTTTATCAAAAATTTTTCTATAGAAAAATATTTTTATCGAAAAATTTTCTATAGAAAAATATTTTTATCAAAATTTTTTCTATAGAAAAATATTTTTATCAAAAATTTTTCTATAGAAAAATATTTTTATCAAAAATTTTTCTATAGAAAAATATTTTTATCAAAAATTTTTCTATAGAAAAATATTTTTATCAAAAATTTTTCTATAGAAAAATATTTTTATCAAAAATTTTTCTATAGAAAAATATTTTTATCAAAAATTTTTCTATAGAAAAATATTTTTATCAAAAATTTTTCTATAGAAAAATATTTTTATCAAAAATTTTTCTATAGAAAAATATTTTTATCAAAAATTTTTCTATAGAAAAATATTTTTGTCAAAAATTTTTCTATAGAAAAATATTTTTATCAAAAATTTTTCTATAGAAAAATATTTTTATCAAAAATTTTTCTATAGAAAAATATTTTTATCGAAAAATTTTCTATAGAAAAATATATTTATCAAAAATTTTTCTAAAGAAAAATATTTTTATCGAAAATTTTTCTATAGAAAAATATTTTTATCGAAAATTTTTCTATACAAAAATATTTTTATCGAAAATTTTTCTATAGAAAAATATTTTTATCAAAAATTTTTCTATAGAAAAATATTTTTATCAAAAATTTTTCTATAGAAAAATATTTTTATCAAAAATTTTTCTATAGAAAAATATTTTTATCGAAAAATTTTCTATAGAAAAATATTTTTATCAAAAATTTTTCTATAGAAAAATATTTTTATCAAAAATTTTTCTATAGAAAAATATTTTTATCAAAAATTTTTCTATAGAAAAATATTTTTATCAAAAATTTTTCTATAGAAAAATATTTTTATCAAAAATTTTTCTATAGAAAAATATTTTTATCAAAAATTTTTCTATAGAAAAATATTTTTATCAAAAATTTTTCTATAGAAAAATATTTTTATCAAAAATTTTTCTATAGAAAAATATTTTTATCAAAAATTTTTCTATAGCAAAATATTTTTATCAAAAATTTTTCTATAGAAAAATATTTTTATCAAAAATTTTTCTATAGAAAAATATTTTTATCAAAAATTTTTCTATAGAAAAATATTTTTATCAAAAATTTTTCTATAGAAAAATATTTTTATCAAAAATTTTTCTATAGAAAAATATTTTTATCAAAAATTTTTCTATAGAAAAATATTTTTATCAAAAATTTTTCTATAGCAAAATATTTTTATCAAAAATTTTTCTATAGAAAAATATTTTTATCAAAAATTTTTCTATAGAAAAATATTTTTATCAAAAATTTTTCTATAGAAAAATATTTTTATCGAAAAATTTTCTGTAGAAAAATATTTTTATCAAAATTTTTTCTATAGAAAAATATTTTTATCAAAAATTTTTCTATAGAAAAATATTTTTATCAAAAATTTTTCTATAGAAAAATATTTTTATCAAAAATTTTTCTATAGAAAAATATTTTTATCAAAAATTTTTCTATAGAAAAATATTTTTATCAAAAATTTTTCTATAGAAAAATATTTTTATCAAAAATTTTTCTATAGAAAAATATTTTTATCGAAAAATTTTCTATAGAAAAATATTTTTATCAAAATTTTTTCTATAGAAAAATATTTTTATCAAAAATTTTTCTATAGAAAAATATTTTTATCAAAAATTTTTCTATAGAAAAATATTTTTATCAAAAATTTTTCTATAGAAAAATATTTTTATCAAAAATTTTTCTATAGAAAAATATTTTTATCAAAAATTTTTCTATAGAAAAATATTTTTATCAAAAATTTTTCTATAGAAAAATATTTTTATCAAAAATTTTTCTATAGAAAAATATTTTTATCAAAAATTTTTCTATAGAAAAATATTTTTATCAAAAATTTTTCTATAGAAAAATATTTTTGTCAAAAATTTTTCTATAGAAAAATATTTTTATCAAAAATTTTTCTATAGAAAAATATTTTTATCAAAAATTTTTCTATGGAAAAATATTTTTATCAAAAATTTTTCTATAGAAAAATATTTTTATCAAAAATTTTTCTATAGAAAAATATTTTTATCGAAAAATTTTCTATAGAAAAATATATTTATCAAAAATTTTTCTAAAGAAAAATATTTTTATCAAAAATTTTTCTAAAGAAAAATATTTTTATCGAAAATTTTTCTATAGAAAAATATTTTTATCGAAAATTTTTCTATACAAAAATATTTTTATCGAAAATTTTTCTATAGAAAAATATTTTTATCAAAAATTTTTCTATAGAAAAATATTTTTATCAAAAATTTTTCTATAGAAAAATATTTTTATCAAAAATTTTTCTATAGAAAAATATTTTTATCAAAAATTTTTCTATAGAAAAATATTTTTATCAAAAATTTTTCTATAGAAAAATATTTTTATCAAAAATTTTTCTATAGAAAAATATTTTTATCAAAAATTTTTCTATAGAAAAATATTTTTATCAAAAATTTTTCTATAGAAAAATATTTTTATCAAAAATTTTTCTACAGAAAAATATTTTTATCAAAAATTTTTCTATAGAAAAATATTTTTATCAAAAATTTTTCTATAGAAAAATATTTTTATCAAAAATTTTTCTATAGAAAAATATTTTTAACAAAAATTTTTCTATAGAAAAATATTTTTATCAAAAATTTTTCTATAGAAAAATATTTTTATCAAAAATTTTTCTATAGAAAAATATTTTTATCAAAAATTTTTCTATAGAAAAATATTTTTATCAAAAATTTTTCTATTGAAAAATATTTTTATCGAAAATTTTTCTATACAAAAATATTTTTATCGAAAATTTTTCTATAGAAAAATATATTTATCAAAAATTTTTCTATAGAAAAATATTTTTATTGAAAATTTTTTTTTAGAAAAAAAATTTTATCGAAAATATTTCTATAGAAAAATATTTTTATAGAAAAATTTTCTATAGAAAAATATTTTTATCGAATATTTTTCTATAGAAAAATATTTTTATCGAAAATTTTTCTATACAAAAATATTTTTATCGAAAATTTTTCTATAGAAAAATATATTTATCAAAAATTTTTCTATAGAAAAATATATAAATTTTTTTATAGAAAAATATTTTTATCAAAAATTTTTCTACAGAAAAATTTTTTTATCGAAAAGTTTTCTATAGAAAAGTGTTTTTATTGAAAAATTTTTTTTATAGAAAAATATTTTTCTATAGAAAAATATTTTTATCGAAAATTTTACTGTAGAAAAATATTTTTATCGAAAATTTTTTTATAGAAAAATATTTTTATCGAAAATTTTTCTATAGAAAAGTTTTTTTATCGGAAAGTTTTCTATAGAAAATATTTGTATCCAATATTTTTTTTATAAAAAAATATTTTTATCAAAAATTTTTCTATAGGAAAATATTTTTATCCAAAATTTTTCTACAGAAAAATATTTTTATCCAAAATTTTTCTGTACAAAAATATTTTTATCGAAAAATTTTTTATAGATAAAAATTTTTCTATAAAAAATTTTGTTATCAATAATTTTTCTATAAATTTTTGTTTTTAATTTTTCAATACAAAAATTTGTTTATAGAAAATTTTTGTATCAAAAATTTTTCTTAAGAAAATTTTTTTATAAATTTTTTTTTTTTTTTAAATTTTTCTAGAGCAAAGTTTATTTTATTGAAAATTTTTCTACAGAATAATATTTTATTCGAAAATTTTTCTGTGGAAAAATATTTTATCAAAAAGTTTTCTATAGAAAAAAATGTTTCTGAAAAATTTTTTATAAAAAAATATTTTAATTGAAGATTTTTTTAAATATTTTTATAGAAAAATTTTCCACAGAAAAATATTATTATCGAAAAAAATTTTTACCAAAAATTTTTGTATTGAGACATATTTTTATTCAAAATTTTTCTATAGAAAAATATTTGTATCGAAAATTTTTTTATTGAAAAATATTTTTATCGAAAATTTTTCGTTAGAAAATTTCTACAGAAAAATGTTTTTATCCAAAAATTTTCTAAAGAAAAATCTTTTTATTAAAAATGTTTCTTTAAAAAAATGTTTGTATCAAAAAATTAAAAAAAAAATTATCTAAAAAATATAAAATCTTTTAATATTAGAATTTATTTCTATGTCGAAAAATATTCCCTAATCGGTTACATTTATTTCAAACAATGTTTACAAATTATGTTCGAGATTATATTTCTTTGTTTTCTCTAACCGTCTATTTTGTTGTTTTAAATTGGATTTTGATGTTGCTTCTTGTATAATTTGTTTTTGTATTTTCTTAACAAAGCGGCGAAAACCGGCTTTGCTAATATACAAATCCCAACTGAATGCTTTTAATACTCATTTCCACGAGTTTCATTAATGATCGTGATATTAACGAAAATTGCCAAAAGTTTTCGGCTACTGGTGGCATGTGCTGCCTACGACTGGTTAAGTGTCATCGTATAGCTTGTTATATTAGCTTGTCAAAAGGTGGATATGATCGAAAGTTATTCTTTATTAACAACTAAAGAATTGAACGATTTAATGGAGCACATTTTGTGTCTTAACTTAAGGTAAGGTTATACTCCTCCAGTTTCGCCTATCAGTTATATTTGGATATGTTTCTATCTTTAAATTGGTCAGGTAGTTATTTTAATCCAGTAGTCATATACATATGGATAGGTTAGCAAGTTTTAATTTATAGATGCTTTTGTTTTAAGCAACTCTGGGGGAATTTCATTAAAGCCAGTTGTATTGGGCCTAATGGTTCCAATTGCTTCGATAATTTTTATGATTACGAGAGGTACTGCTACAAGTGAATTGGTTTCTGTTGGATTTCCAGATTTCTGTATTGTAATCACCAAAAGTTCTTGATGTAACTAGTTCAACTCTGTTGCTAATAAAATGTTTCCTAAATAACAATCATATTATTTTCATTAGATTGACAGCGTGTTAGTGTTGTAGGTTCGATCAATTCTAGAAAAGGTTTGTGGAAGCCCCTTTTTATCTGTTTAGTTATAAGGAAAAAGAAACAATTTCGAGATTATATTTCTTTGTTTTCTCTAACCGTCTATTTTGTTGTTTTAAATTGGATTTTGATGTTGCTTCTTGTATGATCAATTCTAATTTTCAGGGGGTAACTTAAGTTTATTTTCATTAATATTCGGATGGAGCCACTCTAATGAATACATATGTACATACATGCAAAAAAGGCAATAGATAAAAACTCTGTTTTGTGCGTTTTTATCAGTGTCAGCAGGTGTCCTTTTAAGCAAGTTCATCATTTTTGTCGTGTTTTTTTTTACACGCAGTCACATACACACCCTCAATAAGAGATAAATAAAATTGTACCTTCACATATTGCAGATACAAATGTATCTGAATAAAACAACTAAATCAAACGAATACAGGTGTCTCTGAAAGCCATATAAATATTAAGGATACGAGAACGAGTAACAAAACAAATTGCTTATTTCCGCATTGAGTTAAATAACAGAGATAGGGAGAGACGGATCGTTTTTGTAGGAGCTTGTGTAGCTGCTTTTATGTATTTTTTATATAAGTTAGTAGTTTCGAGATATTACATCCTTTTGGTTTTGCTGCTACATACTTACATACATACATACATACATATGTATGTACCGTCTGCTTCATATCAATTACAAATATAGCTAGAAAAATCAAAAAAGTCAAATATTCTTTAGTAAACGTTATATGCAACCTACAAAGTTAATGGAAAATTTAATTTCAGATATTGCTTCTTTTTTCGATTTTATTTCTTCTTAAGGACCTTTTTTTGATGAACTATTTTTTGCATATAATGTTTTAAATTGCTTTTTTTGTTGAGGAAAAATGATTTCAAAATATTGAAAAAAGTTAAATTAATAAGTTAATTGCTGTTTTGTTATGAGATTTTTAATTTTATACTCTAGTTTTAATAGCTTCCATTCAGTCGTGATACTTTTGATAAGAAAGGGTTATGTCAAAATATTTAATTTTCAATTACGTCTTGTACTACTGGCACATTTCTATTTCCATTATTTGACTTGCAATACACAATTAATTTATATTCTAATAGTTTTCCGAACTGTGCGATTATTAAGTAGGTCTTCATTTCTTATGTGGTTCGGCCACCATTTATTAAGTATTTGCCGTAAGCATTTGTTTTCAAAGTTCTGCAGGCGCTTATCGATAGCATTTGTGCGTTTTCAAGTTTCGCAGCCGTAATACAGAATGGACTTGACATTCGAGTCGTATATTCGTAACTTGCTTGTTGTTGATATTTGCCGAGATTTCCAAATAGCTCGAATAATGCCGAATGCAGATTTTGCCTTGTTAATACGCTAATCAATATCCTTGTCTTTGCTACCTTTTATAGATTCTAAACTTCCAAGATAATTAAAGGTACCTTTAATTTAACACATCCAATATGCTCGTTATCCACATTTGCGTCGATGGGTTTTCGCCATATGTCTTAGAAATATTAATTTCCAGCCCAGCTGCCCGAGATTAAATAGTGATAGCGCCAGTATTTTCTTGAAGTTGCTCTGAGCTTTGGCTTAGAAGTCATACGTCATCAGTATATTCCAAGTGCTCGAGTGGTTAAAAGGGCGTCCATTGGATACCGCGTCTACTATTCAGAGCAGTGCGCATTATATTTTCGATTAAAAGACTAAAAAGTATAGGTGACAAAATACATCCTTGCCTTACTTAAGTAGTGACTTAGAACGAATTTGACAATTTACCTTGGTGTAGGACCGGATATTTAAAATCCTCGTACATTGCCCGAATTAAGTTCAGAATTTTCGTTGGCATGTTACGATTTTCTAAAATTCTTCATAGATAGCTTTTGTTAACACTGTCGGAGGCCTTCATAAAGTCGATAAATGCTAGGTAAACGAGAGTATTTTGAAACTTCTCGACAAAGTACAGGAGAGAGCGGAAGTGCCTATCTGTGACAGAAGGGTATGTTATGATACGCTAGAGCACCGTCATAATTTGGATTATGTCAGAATGATCTATTCTAACTAACTTGAAATGTGCTCTAACGAAATCGGAAACTTGCTCCCAAAACTCGAACGTTCTTACGCAATATTGGCCATTAGACTCTACATTACTTAAAATTTATTATAATTTTAGCTTTTTCATATTAATTGTTATTTCAGGAGTGGGTTACTAGCCCAACGTCCTATCTACACTACATTAACGGAGGCTAACGTAGTTCCCCGGGTGATACCTCGATTAGGTCAGTGTCCACAGTTGAGATGATAGATACCCAAGATAACTCTGAGCTCAAGTGTAGTCCAATCAGAAACGTTGCTTATTATTTAACATCCCCTAAATAATACTCTACACCAGATTCTATAGCACACTACAGAGAAATATCGTTCTATAGATGTACAGTTCGTATGTGAAATGCCTGTAAACATTTCTTTATCTATCTTCCTTCCAGAAACTTATTTTCCTAGTTACAACACAATGCATTGCACACATGAACATTATAACGACGACGTTCAACTCCTGGAGTTATGAATGTTAATTAAAGCACGCTAGAGTTGCCGTTCTCCTGAACGTCGACTCATTCTTACGTAGATAGGGCTCCTCCAAAATTCTTGTGCTAACTGCAATTACAGGGGGATTTCTTGCATGGTAACCTCTTGGAGTAGTCTATTCTGTAATGTTGTTTTCCTTGAGCCACGTTTGTATAGCGAGCCACAACTAATAGACTCTGCAGTTTCATACATTACCAAGTACAATTATCATAGACCCTTAGCCACTTACATTGGACTAGTTCTAAAATAACTCCCTCTCATATCAGCCCTGAACCAGAATCCCACACGGGTTGTTGACCGCATCATAAACTAGGTTGCTCAGGTTAGAGTAGGAATTGGATACAGTTCTTACCTGGAAGCTGTTTCCAATACTTTTTATCCTCGTCATCGACAACAATGGACATCCTTTAAACAACTCGAGGACTTCGAATATGCTATGTCTTCTAAGCCAAAGCTCAGGTCACCTTTAAGAAAACACTAACGTTATCACTGTTGAATCTCGGGCAGCTGGGCTAGAAATCAATATTTTCCTGATAAAGATTATGCCGGAGGCTATTAAACAAACACTTCCACATTGAATCGCGTATTAATAACTCAAAATCTGCATTTGGCATTTTCCGAGCTATTTGAAAATCTCGGGAAGTATCAACAACAACTGAGTTACGAATATACAACACGAATGTCAAGTCAAAAAAGTCATCGATAAGCGCCAAAAAACTTTTGCAAATAAATGAACATAGGTGCATATGAAATAATAATAAGTACATAGTTGACCGAGCCTTGCTCGGAGCTTTATGATAAGCATTTTAAGGCAAATTTTAAAATTTTTATATATTTTATTTTATAATGTAGTAAAATAAATTTAGATGAAATACATTGTACAAATATTCAGTTGATTTTGACTTGTTTTATTCATTTTGTCCGATCAACACATAGTTTACAGTTTAACTCATTTTGAAAAATTTTGGAAATTGGTCATACCAACAGAAACCTCCGTCGACTCATGCGCAACAACTTTGCTAAAGATTATAGTCTGATCAAATGCACAGTTTATGATTTATTTCATTTTAAGTAGTTTTCAGTGGCGCCACCTGAAGTTGTTCATACCAACCAAGAAACCTTCGTTTGCTTATGCGTAACAACTTTGCTTATGATTATAACATGATCAAATGCACAGTTTACGATTTAATTCACTTTGAGTAATTTTCTGTGGCGCCACCTGTCGGACGTTGTTCATTCCAATTCATAAGCCTTCGTCGGCTTATCCGCAACAACTTTGCTGAAGATTATAGCATGATTAAATGTACAGCTTACGATTAAATTGATTTTGAGTAAATTTTAGTAGCACCACCTGTCGAAATTTCTTCATACCAACTAAGAAACCTTCGCCGGCTCATGTGCAACAACTTTGCCAAAGATTGTAGCATGATCAAATGTACAGTTTACGATTTAATTAATTTTTAGTAATTTTCAGTGACGCCATCTATCGGAAATTAGTCTTATCAACTTTAAAACCTTCGCCGGCTTATCTGCAACAGCTTCGCTAAAGAGCATAACATGATCAAATGCACAGTTTACTATTCTATAAAGACAAACAGACATACAGACAAACATTCATTATATAATATTACTAATTTTTCCCCTTTTTTATCCCCTAATTTCAAAAAAGTTCCATATGCATATTTGGTACTTCTTTGGTACCAATTGAATTCGGTACATTTTATTAAAACGCAGTTAACATAATGTTTCTATTCATATTACTTTTTGAGATGTTAAGTTATCATTTTATCCCTTTTTTACCCATTTTGACCCCAAAATCAAAAAAGCACCAAATACGTGTTAAAAGTTTCTTTCACATCTATTGATTGCAGTACAAATTTTCTTTCTATATTCCTTAGTTTTAAATATGAGAGTGGGTTAAAAAGGTACCAAAAAAACAATTTGCACCCTTTTTTACCCCTTATCGGACATAGTTTCTAAAAAGTACCAAACACCTGTCCGTTTATTTTCATAGCTGTTTGAAACGTAATTTAAATTTTGTTTCTATACCTACTACTTAAGGAGATATAGCGTTTTCGATTTTTTCCCCTTTTTACCCGTTTTTACCCTCTTAGAGGCAAAGGTTCCAAAAGTCCCTTCTTCTTCGACCTTTACATAAAAAAAGATACCCACTGTCCAAATTTTATCAAAATCGTTAGAGCCGTTTTCGAGATAGTCATTCTATATATATATATATATATATATATATATATATATATATATATATATATATATATATACATAGCACCTGGTAGACCGAGCCTTGCTCGGAGGAAAATTTTAAAGTTTTTATATATTTTATATTATAAAGTGCTAAAATAAATTTAGAGGAAAGACATTGTAGAAATATTCAGTTAATTTTGAATTATTTGATTTATTTTGTCCGACCAACACATAGTTTGCATAGTTTACAGTTTAACTCATTTTGAATAATTTTGGAAATTATTCATATCAACAGAAACCTCTGTCGACTCATGCGCAACAACTTTGCTAAAGATTATAGTCTGAGCAAATGCACAGTTTACGATTTAATTCATTTTGAGTAGTTTTCTGTGGCGCCACCTGTCGGACTTTGCTTATTCCAATTCATAAACCTTCTTCGGCTTATCCGTAACAACTTTGCTGAAGATTATAGCATGATTAAATGTACAGCATACGATTAAATTGACTTTGAGTAAATTTCAGTAGCGCCACCTGTCGAAATTTCTTCATACCAACTAAGAAACCTTCGTCGGCTCATGTGCAACAACTTTGCTAAAGATTGTAGCATGATTACATGTACAGATTACGATTAAATTGACTTTGAGTAAGTTTCTGTAGCGCCACCTGTCGGAAATTATTCATACCAACTAAAAAGCCTTCGTCGGCTCATGCGCTACAACTTTGCTAAAGATCATAGCATGATCAAATGTACAGTTTACGATTTAATTAATTTTTAGTAATTTTCAGTGGCGCCATCTGTCGGAAATTAGTCTTATCAACTTTAAAACCTTCGCCGGCTTATCCGCAACATCTTCGCTAAAGAGCATAACACAATCAAATTCACAGTTTACTATTCTATAAAGAACATACATACAGACAAACATTCATTATATAACATTACTAATTTTTCCCCTTTTTTATCCCCTAATTTCAAAAAAGTTCCATATGCATATTTGGTACTTCTTTGGTACCAATTGAATTCGGTACATTTTATTAAAACGCAGTAAACCTAATGTTTCTATTCATATTACTTTTTGAGATGTTAAGTTATCATTTTATCCCTTTTTTACCCATTTTGGCTCCAAAATCAAAAAAGCACAAAATACGTGTTAAAAGTTTCTTTCACATCTATTGATTGCAGTACAAATTTTCTTTCTATAGTCCTTAGTTTTAAATATAAGAGTGGGTAAAAAAGGTACCAAAAAAGCTATTTGCATCCTTTTTCACCCCTTATCGGACATAGTTTCTAAAAAGTACCAAACACCTGTCCGTTTATTTTTATAGCTGTTTGAAACGTAATTTAAATTTTGTTTCTATACCTATTACTTAAGGAGATATAGCGTTTTCGATTTTTTCCCCTTTTTACCCGTTTTTACCCTCTTAGAGGCAAAGGTTCCAAAAGTCCCTTCTTCTTCGACCTTTACATAAAAAAAGATACCCACTGTCCAAATTTTATCAAAATCGTTAGAGCCGTTTTCGAGATAGTCATTCTATATATATATATATATATATATATATATATATATATATATATATATATATATATATTAACTAAATTTTAGTATATATTAACTAAATATAGTATATAACTATACATTTTTTATTTAAATGTAGTATTTTTTACTAGACTGTAATAATTTTTCCTAGTTTTGAGTAAAAATTTATTCTGAATGAGGAAATTTTTTTCCATAAAAATAGGAATTTTTTTTCCTCAAATTTAGTACATGTCTTTTTTCTGAGTGTATATATGTATATATATATACATACAATTATTGCTCGTTTAAGAATATAAGATATATATATATATATATATATATATTTATATATATATATATATATATATATATATTTATATATATATATATATTAACTAAATTTTAGTATATATTAACTTAATATAGTATATAACTATACATTTTTTATTTAAATGTAGTATTTTTTACTAGACTGTACTAATTTTTCCTAGTTTTGAGTAAAAATTTACTCTGAATGAGGAAATTTTTTTCCATAAAAATAGGAATTTTTTTTCCTCAAATTTAGTACATGTCTTTTTTCTGAGTATATATATATATATATATATATATATATATATATATATATATATATACATACAATTATTGCTCGTTTAAGAATATAAGATAATAATTTACACGACAACATTCCAATTGGAACAAGTGGTACTTCTCTCAGGCAATGAGCTGCATCCGATTAGACTCATTGAAAGGGACCAACGTTATAACTCCGGCTCCGAACGGTAAATGCATTAGTAAGAGAAGTTTTACATAGCCAAATACTCAATAACCAGTGGCTAGCTGAGTTATGAGGTGAACGGCCGCCGTTTTGAAAATTTATTTTTTTCAAGTGGGTCTGGCCAGGGATCGAACTTGGGACCTCTGGTATGCTAGGCGGATGACTAACCTGCTATACCACAGCGATTCACATATGAAATGAAGATCTATTAAATGCGACAAACCCAATTATTGCTTCTATAGAGGTATGTCAATGAAAATGGCGGTGGATAGGTCACACACTTCGAAGGGCAAATATTTACATTACTCCGCTGCAATCCACAGGCAAGCGGCCGTCACATTGGTGTTCCTGCTGGAACGTGGAGAAGGTCAATTGAATCGGAGTTGCAGGCAGCAAAATATGAAATGACGTATGCCTAACATCTCGCAATAGAGTTCGATATAAAAGGATGGTTGAGGCCCTGTGATCCACTTGGAGTCAAGGATAACAGAAGAAGAAGAAATCACTGCTCAATTAGGAATGTAAAGTTTTAGATTTAGATATTTTCGAGGCATTTTAGCTTATTGCTTTTCGAGCTTTTTCAGAGATTGATCTACAATATTTAGTTTCTATAGATTCGATATAATCTATCGAGATTTATAAATAAATTCATAATTTGAAATTCCAAGTTTTTCACCACAAATGGATTTTTAAAATAACATATGTAGCATTCATAAACGATTTATAAGTATATCATAGGCTTATTACTTTAGCATTCATAAACGATTTATAAGTATATCATAGGCTTATTACTTTAGTTTTCGTTTAAGAATATAGGAATGAATAATGCGTAGTACTAAAATAATATAATTTAAATTTGCAAAACTATGCAAACTTCAAATATTGTCATGCAAATGGAATCCATATTATAAGTATCTAATAGTACGAGTATCTATTGGAAGACAAGAAAGTATCATAATCGTAAAACAGTTATTATTCAAATGAACAAAATTCCTGTGAATATGCCTAAAATAAGTTTAGCCTATTATTGCATAAACAGACTATTTAGATGATTTTAGACAAATTCAAAATAAAAAGGGATCAAATAAACATTTATTTAAATCTTTAAACATTATTTCTATTGTTCTTAAAAAATTGTTTTTCAACATAGGATTTCCAAAGGATAAAACTAACGAATGTGTTTTTTTTTTTGGAACATACGAGTATAAATAGGTTGGTTTTTACAAACGTTTAAATGTTAAATAAGGAAAATACAATAAGAATTAAGGATATTTTTATTTTGATGATATGACATTAAGACACAAGAAGACACGCACATGCAGGCACATTTCAACATCATCATCAATTTTTTTTTTTTTTTGAAAGTGCTGAGAAAATAAAACAAATGATGGGTCCTTGAATTTTGATGTGAATAGAATAAATAAAAATCTTAAATAAACATTAGGATACAAAACAACAAAAATTCGATATAAAAACAAAACTTAAACAATATAAATGTTGGAGTTGAGCTGCGTAAGTAGAGGTTTGGGGGTTCCATCAAAGAAGAAATCTTAAATGACCTAATGATATTAAAATCACATTAATATTAAATGTCATTTAATTGTATTCTCATTCAAAACGTTTCAAGATCTGACATCAAATGAAATAAACATTAAAGAAAAAGTGAATGACTTTTGAAGACTAAGAGAATTAAATGGGTAAATCCATGTTGAACTGGACATATACCGGAATTGTCGTCTTCGAGTTTAGTGAAACTTATTATACCCTTCACCACCATAGGTGGAAAGGGTATTATAAGTTTGTGCTGATGTTTGTAACGCATAGAAATATTTGTCTTAGACCCACCTTTTAGTATACCAATAGGCTTAGAATCACTTTCTGAGTCGATTTAGCGATGTCCGTCCGTCCGTCTGGCTGGCTGGACGGCTGGCTGGACCCCCATGTAAACCTTGTAATCAAACTACAGGTCGCAATTCTAAAGATAATTTGATGAAATCGGTCCATTATTTATGGTACCTCCCATAGGTCCCACTTCCCGGAATTGCTATATTGGCCACAAATATCAATATTTTTTCATGAAATTTAAAACAAATACTGCTTATGTAAACTTAAATCACTGTACCAAATTTCGTTGAAATCGGTCCACATTTGACCATAGCTCCCATACAAATTCTTCTTTAAAAACGCACTAAATGAGACAAAAAATCACTAAAACGCTCGTAAATCTAAAGATAATAGAAATTTTGAGTCTATTTTTTGCATACATAATTTTTGTAACAACTGTAATCAATCTGCCAAATTTCGAGATAATCGGTCCACATTTGACCCTAGCTCTCATATAAGTCCAAATGACGGAAACAGGTTGAATATATAAGTTTTGAGAAAATGTTTGTATGATGGCAAAATTTAGCAAATATTTGTCTTTACACAGGAAAAATAACACCTTTGACCTTAGTGGTGAAGGGTATCGTATGGTCGGCTTGACCGACTATAGCGCTTTCTTACTTGTTTTAAATATTTTGGTATGTAAAGAAAAAATTTAAATTTGACTCATAATCATCGTGCAAGAAAGGGTTAAATTTATTCCATTTCCAGGTCTGCACAATAACATTCATTATTAGTTTCTGGGAGTGTAGGTGATTTGGTAAATTTTTGCTGATCTGGTTTAACCCTTATACACTCCTTGGGTCAATTTGACCCAATTTTGTTTTTCAAACGCAAAATTATCTCATTAAATAATTAGATATGAATGTGAAACTTTAATTTATCCATTACAGGGACAAAAATTATTTTTTTAGAATAAAGTAATAATATTAAATTTTTTCCTTCCTCCTCTACTTTTCAAAACACGATTGACACACATTTAGTACCCTTTGGGTCAATATGACCCAACAAGCGATATTTCAAGCTTAATTCCATTTGATAATTTTTTTCCTATTAATCATAATTGAATCGAGTTCACCTTCATTCAGAATCATCTATCAATAATTTGTTTAGTGAAATAATCAATAAAATCGCTTTCATTCAATGTTTTTCCATTCATGGCCTGTTTACATATTATGTAACGCTATTTGCGCAATTTTTTGTTTTCAAATTATATAACTATAGCATCATATGTTCCAAACAAAAATAAATAAGTTTTCCTCTTAAGATCTCTTCATCTTTCAGCCGACGTAAGAATCATGAACAAAAAAACAACTAAAATACTATATCATTACATCCAAACTTGACTAAACGATGGCCAGTTGCATTATTTTCAAACATGATAGATGCATCAGCGTATAGATCTTATGGACTTAAATAAATCCTGACTTGAATTTTTATAAAAACTTCAGAAGCAGGCTTTATCTAGTAGAACTTGCAGATCAATTAGCTAACAAATGGGCATATTTTGCGAAGAATATTTCCAAGGTATGGAGAACTTCTATCAAAACTTATTTCTCAGAGATCGCTCTATACGAGTTGTTATAGATGGGTTCTCTTCAAACGAGTTCAAGATTTATTCAAGGATACCACAAGCTCTGTTCTTTCTCCAAGCCTATTTCTTATCTTTATAAATGACCTTCAACATCAAATTTCCAATCCCATATACTCTTTTGCAGATGATAGTAATATTTGCCATTCATATTCATTCAATCATAGACCAAGCGTTCTTGAGGTTGGCGCTATGAGACAAAGCATGAATTAATTATTAAACCGATATTTAGAAACAATTTCAGAATGGGGTATGCTTACGCATAAACGCGCGGCAAACAATGTTTCTTCATCTGTTGTTGTTGTTGTAACTGCGATATTATCGGTAATATCGTAGAAGTGACAGTCCTTGGTCGGAATCCTAAGAATTCCGAGTCGTTCCGGTACGAAGAACCGACTGCCGTGGGAACGTTCTTTATCTGTATTAATGGGTGGTGTACATATTGAGGAATCAGATGCTCTTAATGTTCTGGGCAAGTGATGTCCGTACGACAAAATACATCTTTCAAGTGCCGAAAGAGGCATTCAAGTGCCTCAGTTTTCTAAAACGGAGCAAGAGATTCTTAACTTCATCTGATCTCCTTACTATTTACACCACCTCATGTATGGGCTGGAGCTTCAAAGTCTATTTTGGAGCCTCTCGACCGTGTGCAAGATATGGCGAAAGTGCTCATAGGGACTTTATTAATTTACAGGAGTACCATCGTAATTTGAGTTGTGTCACACTGTCCTATTGTTTATACTTTGGAATATGCTCTAACGAAATCAGAGAACTCGTTCTCGAAGCTTGGACTTTTTTTTGCGCAATACACGTCATTCTTTTAGAGCTCATTCCTTTGTGATCGATGGGACGGTAGACCGTACGAACACGCTACATTAAATTCGCCCTTCAACAATGTATGTAGTTCGTATGTGGAATTCACTCCCCGCAGAAGTTTTCCCTGCCAGCCGGAATATAGGTATAAACACTACTCCATCTATCCTCCCTCCCATATTATATTTTCCTACTGCCAACATAATGCATTGCATAAGTAGGGGTCATCCCCTGAGTTTTGGTCCTAAATTAAACAAAAATATTATGTTAAATATGAATTTTTGTTCATATTTCATTGTTGGGTCATATTGACCCAAAGGGTAATATAAAGGGCACAAATCCAAGGAAAGTAGAAGGGTTAAGTCCTGAGCAACAGTACTTTGTCAACTGCTCAAATACTGGTAAAAATATTTTCGATCAGCCTGATTTATGCTTTTGAGCCGACGAAAAAAGGAAGAGTATAAAGATAACTGTTTTTGGGCGATAGCCTAGAAAAAACAAACGACCACTGCATAAATATAGAAGAAATTTTAAATTAAATAGTTTTTAGTTCTTTCAAGGTTTTTTTTTTTTAACATACCCATCAAAAGCATACCGTATCAAAAGCTATAGACATATAACTATAGCTTTTTATACGATTCTTAGATTTTTAAGAAATAAGGCTCATATTTCAGTGAAGGTCATGTAGTTTTACATTCCACAGTGGTACAGTTGGGTTTTTGTATTTTTTTGGTATTCACGATATTTGAAACATCAGTGGAAGAGGGTTTAGACTTTCAGATGATTTTCGACCACCGCTGGTTGTAGGGTGCATCCAAAATTATATAAGTTTTTTTTTACACGCATCCCAGAAGTCATGTTGAAAAAGGCAAATAACAATGTTTGAATATCTCTATAACTATAAGAGAAAATGTGGTACAGAAAGCATTTTTTACACACCCGAGTTGGACACCTTTAGTCCTCTGTGCTAATGATAGATACGTTCTTAAATATTGTTCTAAAAGTTTCTCTTCTACTGATGTTTCAAATTTCTTCCATTTTCTTTATTCTTATCTCAAATATGGCTTATAGTCTTCTCATCAAAAAATTTAAACCAAACAAGTAAGAGTGTTATGTTCGGCTATGCCGAATCCTATATACCCACCATTAAGATGCAGCTAATTCAAAATTTTAACCAAATGTGGTATTGTTGGTAAAATATTTGGACTTAATTTATTGGCCATAGCTGTCACAGTTTATAATTTAATAGCTTTTAACTGACATTTGTGGCATTTTTATGGTTTTCGGGAGCAGTTTTTATATGAAAGCTATAGTCAAATATGGACCGACTCCTATAAAATTTGATATACTGACCAATAGTTGCATAAAACTTCTCTATTCTCTATATTGTATTCAATTTATTAGCACTTCCCGGATAGGGGTTATATGGGAGCTCTAACTAAATGTGAACCGACTGCGTCCATTTTCAATACGCAACTTTTTTAAGATATCGAAAACAATTCTAAAAAATGTTGTTCCTCTAGCACTTTTCGTTAAGGCGCTATCGCGCTTTTATCTGACGGACAGACGGCCATAAACCCACTTTTTATACCCTTCACCACCATAGGTATTATAAGTCTGTGATAATTTGATGAAATTTGGCACCGATCATTTTTTTGATATTGGGACCATGGGTATTGAAATTTATCGAAATCAGTCAATTATTTATAGTACCTCCCATAGTTCCCACTTCCCGGAATTGATATATTGAACACAAATATCAATATTTTTTCATGAGATTTACAAAAAATACTGCTTATGTAAACCTAAATCACTGTACCAAATTTCGTTGAAATCGGTCCACATTTGACCATAGCTCCTATACAAACTCTTCTGTCAAAACGCACTAAATGAGACAAAAATCACTGAAACGTTCGTAAATCTGAAGATAACGAGAATTTTGAGCTTATTTTTTGCATACATAATTTTTCGCGATAATCGGTCCACATTTGACGCTAGCTTTCATATAAGTCCAAATGACGGAAACAGCTTAAATATATAAGTTCTGAGAACATTTTTGTATGATGGCAAAATTTAGCAAATATTTGTCTTTATACAGGAAAAAGAACAGCCTTGACCTTAGTGGTGAAGGGTATCGTATGGTCGGGCTTTACCGACTACAGCACTTTCTTACTTGTTTTTTGTATTTTTTATATGGGAGCTACGGTCAAATGGTGACTGATTGTGACAAAATTTTGCACACTGTTTGGCATTGGCATAAGACTACCTTGTGCTAAATTTAGTGGCCAACGCTATTACAGTTTATCATTTATTGGCATTTAAGTGTATTTTAGGTGGAATGTAGGCTGTTTCCGTAAGTTTGGACGTGAGCTATGGTTAAATGTGAACCGATTTGTATGACATTTAATATGCATAGTATTTTTTTAAAACTTATATATATCAAATTTTATTATCATAGCTATTATAATTTGTCATTTATTAGCAAATAAGCAATTAGCCTAGACGAGGTTATACGGGAGCTACGGTCAAATGTGAACTGATTTTGCCCGATTTCAATAAAAAAAATTTTCTAAGAAATGAAAAATATTTATGCCAAATTTCAGTAACCTATATCCTTTCATTAAGGTTTTATCGTGCCGACAACAGACAGACAGCTGGACAGACAGGCAGACAGACGGATATCGCTCAATCGTCTTAGAATTTCAAAAGGATTCAAAATATACTTCAAATACTTCACAAACGGAATGACAATCTCAATATACCCCCCATTATTCTTGATGGTGGATATAAAAAGTGGGCCGATGGGGGAATCGAGAAATAATAGACGTTTAGTAAAAAAACTAATATTATTTCGGTACAAATGTTAAAATTTGAAATTTTTCCTAATGAATCGTTATAAATTTTTTTACCTTAAATTTAGAACGATTCATGAAAAAAAATAAATTTTAATAGATATTTGTACTGAAATATACATCCGAAATCGACTTCGCTTTAGAAAGGATATTAGTAGTACCTGGTTCAAACTGAGTAACATAGAGAAATGCACATAGAAAATAATAATGCACATGGCAAATAATTTAAGAACTTTTGATCTTCTAAATAGCTGAGATCATTGCTATACGTATGGTTTATCTCCTATAGTTTATGAGATATTCGACTTCGAAAAAAAATTTAATTTTTTGGCGACTTAGGCCCAAATTTTTGGATAAAATCGACTTTAGATAATGTCATCGTTGACGGAAGGCATGTACAAATCGTGTTGGAGCAACATTCCGAACTAGAAACCCTGACTCGGTTCAATACCTTATAACAGCAAAGGACGTGGTGAAGCAGCACTGAATTATTTTACGGAGCTATCTCAATTACTCCTTGTAAAAGCATAATCGATACTCAATGGCGGCGATTTGAAAACTCCATAAAGAAATCAACAGAAACCAATCATTTGACGAAAAGTATTCAGTAATTACTGAAACTTATATTTTGAGAAAACTAGAAGCTGGAAATACTACTTAATAAAGTGATCCAACCAAGTTCAATACGCACCCTCTACATAGAAAGAGGTCAAAACAAAGTGACAATCCGGATTCTTATTTCTGTCGCATATAAAATCCTGCCTACATACAAGAAATAAAACATCAAATTTTCACCTTTCACCTATTCACAGATTAAAAATCCTATTTCGAAGCTGAAGGAGGATATATTGTACTTTATGAAACCATGTTCGGGACATGGACCTTTCCCAGCCATTCCTGACATTTTGAGTTATAAGACTTGCCAAACATAAGCTTTCGAAAATAGAGAAAAAAGTTTTCATTCTATAACACCCTCTTCCTCCCGTATTCTTATATTACGCAGAGACCAAATAGAAGTAGTAAATCGGGGAATATTGATCTGTGGCAGGCAACACCAACAATCTACATTTGAAAACTTCGGATAGAAAGGTGTTGGATGGTCAATACTGTAGAAGCAAAGAAGTGCTAGGCTGAAACTCTGGTGGATGGACCAAGTGCTGCAAGACTTGTTGTTGTTGTAACAGCAAGATTTGATGACGCTTGGTGTGATCAACCGCAGAAAGTAGTGCTAAATGTGCTTCAGTTGACGTACTGAAGCAACATAATTTCACTGTTAGAGTCGATAAGAGCGAAAAGCCAAAAAATAACCTAATATAAAGAAGGGTTAGGCAGATGCTGAGGATACAGTCCGCGTCACTTGGGTCCTGGAAATTCATCCCTTTCACCTGCAAGCTATAGAAAAGATACGTTTGACTACCAAGGCAATAAAAGCTCAATTAGATTCAGACAGATGCTACGATAAATCTATTTTACGAATATAAACATTTGAGAGCTTAGATAGATCGTGTAGAGACCAGTAGCCTAGAAGATGACCTCTAAGATCAACAAGGGCAGGGCAGTAACAGAGGAGCAATGTAGTAGTCATTGCTTTGAAGATCAAGTTAACTAGCATAAAATCCTATAATGCAGTGGCGTGTAAGGATTGACTGTAGGAAATTTACTTGCGACACAAGAAATCAATTTTTTCCTCAACATTAGCTTGTTCATCAGCAAAATAGAAATCTTGTTTCGACAAAAATATTATTCATGATAATCGAAATCCAATAAAATCCAATAAAATTGGTCATAGATATAAAGGGTGGTTAAATTGTAAGGGCCGATGTTGAATGTGAACCACACCTAAACGCCAAGTTTTTTTTCCGAATTTTATTTGACATTTCTCTATTTCGGACTTACTCAATTTGAACCATGGAGAGATACACAATCCAACAACGTGTTAAAGTTATCCAGACTTATTATGAAAATGGGCGTTCAAATCAAAATGCATATCGTGCCCTTCGTGATTTTTTTGGTCAATTTGATCGTCCAAATGTGCGTACGATCGCAAAAATCGTGGAAAAATTCGAGCAAATCGGGTCTGTAGAAGATGTGAGAACACGAGTGCATGCTCGTACAGCTCGTACTGCAGAAAATATTGCTGCTGTTCGCGATAGTGTGGCTGAAGAGCCGTCCACCCCAACTCGTCGTCATGTCCAATAATTGCACCTCTCACGCTCGTCGTTGATGAACATTATGCATAAAGACTTGCATTTACACGCTTACAAGGTGCAATTGGCTCAAGAACTAAAGCCTCTTGGCCATTCCAAACGTCGTGAATGGCAGAATGGTGGCAAGAAATGGCAACAGTGGATGATCAATTTTCGAAGAAAATCGTCTTCAGTGATGAGGCACATTTTCACCTCAGTGGATTCGTCAATAAACAGAATTGCCGCATTTGGGCGAATGAAAATCCCAGAGTGATTGTCGAAAAACCAATGCACCCACAAAGAGTGACTGTTTGGTGCGGTTTATGGGCTGGCGGCATCATCGGGCCGTATTTTTTCCAAAATGAGGCCGGTCAGGCAGTTACTGTGAATGGTGTTCGCTATCGTGAGGTGATAACGAACTTTTTATGTCCCGAATTGGAAGATATGGATGTGGACGATATGTAGTTTCAGCAGGACGGTGCCACTTGCCACACAGCTAACGAAACAATGGCTCTTTTGCGCAACAAATTCAATGGCTGTGTTATCTCACGTAATGGCGATGTCAATTGGCCGCCAAGATCATGTGATTTGACACCGTTGGACTTTTTTCTTTGGGGTTATTTGAAAGAAAAGGTGTACATCGATAAGCCCGCAACAATTCAAGAGCTAAAGGATGAGATAATTCGACACATTAACGGCATAGAACCTCCATTATGCCTCAGGGTCATCGAAAATTTGGACCATCGGATGTAGGTGTGCCGCCGTGGTCGCGGCGCCCATTTGGCCGATATTTTGTTCCATACATAATTGAGTAATACCAATACATCATAATAAAATAAAATTACAATAATTTCCTAAATAGTTTGTGTTTTATTCAAAATCAACATCGGCCCTTGAAATTTAACCACCCGATAGTTTACCTCATGTCGGAATTGACATAAGTGGATCTCATAATAAAATAAAATTACAATAATTTCCTAAATAGTTTGTGTTTTATTCAAAATCAACATCGGCCCTTGAAATTTAACCACCCGATAGTTTACCTCATGTCGGAATTGACATAAGTGGATCTCGAGTAAATTTCAATCTGACAATAAAATTGGTCATAGATATACATATCTCTAAAAACTAAAAAAGTAACCGGGGTTGTTGACAATTGGTTCATATTTGGCATTAGTGGTGAAGTATCTTGAATAGTCGGGTTGGCCCGACTGTAGCTTTTCTTACTTGTTTATTAATTGTTTTTATAAAATTGACTTTTACTTTTTCTCCCTAGTTTTAAAGTTCTTTAAACAATTGTGATTTGTAAATTTTTGACTTATATACATATAATTCCCCGACAACATTCCAATTGGAACAAGGGGTACTTCTCTTAGACAATGAGCTGCATCCGATTCTATTTTTAGACTCATTGAATTCAGCTCAGCATAAACTTTAACTGTGTGCCCAAAAATATTGGAGCATTTAATCATTTGAAATACTATGTTTAGCTTCTACTACAAAGACAATTCTAGAAACTCCATAATTCTTCCATTTTAACTCGGATTCACTCAAAAATCAAACAAACCAAGAAACATAAAAAGGTCATAAAAATCTCAATAATGTCAAAAGATCTTAAGTAAAAACGGCCATTGAAAGAGAAAAACATTTGAATATGATTAGTAATGCTATTGTTGTTGTTGTTCTTATAGTTGTGACTACAGATGTTAACATTATTGTTGTAGACGATGATGCTGTTGTTGTTCTTGCTGATGCTGTTGGTTGGTGTCCAGCCTAAAGCCATTAAAGTAGATAATTCATTACATTTTCATTACAATAACATCAGAATGCCACAATAATGGAAATGGACATGAGAATTTATGAATGTGAAATTAAGAAGAACTACTACAACAAAAGAATACAAAAACACAAATACTCTTAGCACGAATACTATTACAATTAATTTACATATACAGACATAGGCACGTAAACTTCAGATATACTAGTACATACATAAATATTGTAGAAGTGTGTGTTCAGGATAAACAAATTTGATTTATTTATCATTGTCAGGACAACCCAAGTATTAAACCCCAAATCAATTCTTTTGTTAGGAAATATGTATATGACCTCGAAAGTTGAACTTTAATAAAGTAAATAGGTATGTTTAACTTGAAATTTTACTTTATGTGGCACCGAAACATTTTGTTTCTTTGTGTGTCTATTTAAGTCCATGTGAAGTCTGTTCTTTTCATACTAGATATTTTCGACTTTTTCAATTGTTTGTCGACCAGAGCGAAGTGTATTGTCAACTTCAACATTTCCATATAGAACTGCGCAGAAAGCACTGCGCTTGAATAGCTAAGTTGAGAATACTTTTTAATCTGACCGATTTTGTATTTTGTCGTCAATAATTCATATCCTAATCGAACGAACAAAGTTTAAATTTTCCACGGCTTTTAGTTCTTCATTCCGGAACGACTCGTAAATTTTAGATTTCTATTACTGAAAAACCGTGTGAACCGCCGTGGTATAGCAGGTTAGTCATCCGCCTAGCATACCAGAGGTCCAAGTTCAATCCCCGGCCAGACCCACTTGAAAAAATAAATTTTCAAAAAAGCGGTGGTTTCACCTCATAATTCAGCTAGCCACTGGTTATTGAGTATTAGGCTATGAAAAACTTCTCTAACTAATGCATTCGCCGTTCGGAGCCGGCGTAAAAACGTAGGTCCCTTTCAATGAGTCTAAAAATAGAATCGGATGCAGCTCATTGTCTGAGAGAAGTACCCCTTGTTCCAATTGGAATGTTGTCGGGGAATTATATATATATATATATATATATATATATTATATATATTACTGAAAAACAGATGTCAAGCAGAAGTCTCCGAAATCGACTAGAAGTATTTTTGAGAAACCAACAAAAAATCGCCTGATGATATTCTGGTATCTAAAAGGTATAAAAAAATCTTTGCGGAGGTTGTCAAAGACAGTCTGGTAAAAACAAAATAGAGGCAGACAGTACAAACCTCGAAAGAAGTGATATAATATTATATGTCTTTGATCAATTCCCAAGTCATCATGGAGATGACAAAAACCTGGCATTTAACGCAACGAGTTTTGAAGTGACTGTGTGTGTTGTTAACAAGGATCCCACCAAACACTCACTTAAGGACTTCGTCATTTACAAAGAACGTAGTATCCATAGTTAGCAGGCTCAAGGGGTGCAATCCTAACTTTCAACTTACAAACGATAAGTTTTTTTATTGGATGAATCAGTAGAAGATAAGTTAGATAGCACAGTGGGCTTCACAGTGGAGCAAAAATGCTCACCTCGGGTATGTTAAAATTTTGGGTGGGTATAACTTTCGCCCAAAAGATTTTTACATTTTCACAAACTTCTTAAAAAAATTAAGAAACAACATTGTCTCTATACTATATTATCTCTTATAGTTAAAGAGATATTTGATTCCAAACTTTTTTTTGCATTTTTCGGCACGACTTCTGGACTTTTTTGGATTATGAATCATTTATACTAAGGCGGTAATAAACTGATAAACTTCTTAATGAATTAGAAGAAAAAAAATTAAATTTAATTAAGTTAATAGCACAGAAAAATTCTTCAAAGTTCAAAAAAAAAGAAACTTCATTTTTTCTATATTATTGATTTTTTTTTCAAAAGACTAATCCTATAATTTATAAACGAATAATAACAGTATCAAAGCTTTATTGTAGAAAATTTGTATGGAAAATTTGATTTATAAGCTTGTTATATCATTATTTTCATTATCAAAAAGAATGGGGGGTATATTGAGATAGTCATTTCGTTTGTAATTTCCTTAATATTGGCTCAAAAATCAAAAACGATATATATTCTGAATCCTTATGAAATTCTAAGACGATTGAGCGAAATGAAAGGAGCTAGCTCACTGAAACTTAGTAAAAATATTCTTCATCTATGAGAAAATGTTGGTATTGAAATTGGAAAAAATCGGTTAACATTTGACCATAGCTCCCGTATAACCACGTCTAGGCTAATCGCATATTTGTAATAAATGACAAATTATAGCAGCTATGCTGATAAAATTTGGTATATAGAAGTTTTACATTAATCATAGGCCCATACAGAAAACTTACGAAAACAGCCTTAATTTGACCTAAAATACACTTAAATGCCAATAAATCTAAAAGTATAACAAATATAACCTCAAATCAATATAACCCAAGGATGTCTTATATCAATGCCAGCCAGTGTGTCAAATTTTGTCGCAATCGGTCACCATTTGACCATAGCTCCCATATAAAAAACTTACGAAAACACAAAAATTCAAAAAGAAAAGGGGATTTATGTCCGTCTGTCCGTCAGATAAAATCGTGATAGCTCCTTAACTACAAGAGCTAGTAAGATTAAATTAAGCTCAAGGAAGTCTTATGTCAATGCCAGGTCACCGTCACAATCGGTCACCATTTGACCACAGCTCCCATATAAAAAAACTTATGGAAACACAAAAATACATAAAGAAAAGGTTGTTTATGTCCGTCTGTCCGTCAGATAAAAGCACGATAGCGCCTTATCGAAAAGAGCTAGAGGGACAAAATTTTACAAAGGTATTTTGTATGTCTTGAAAAAGATGTGTGTTGAAAATGGATCTAATCGGTTTCAAATTAGTTAGAGCTCCCATATAACCCCGCCCCGGGAAACACATTAATACTGATAAATTGAATACAATTGTAATTGCTATGACGATTATATTTAAAATAGGGAAGTTTTATGCAATTTTTGATCAGTTTATCAAATTTTATAGGAATCAGTCCATATTTGACTTTAGCTTTCATAGTATAAAAAACACTCACGGAAACCAAAAATTTTAGCAAAGGCCAGTTAAAAGCTATTAAATTAGAAACTATGATAGCTATGGCCACTAAATTTTGCAAGAATAAGCTCTATTTATATACCAGCCAGTGTGTATTTTGTAACAATCGGTCAACATTTGGCTATAATTCTTATATATATAACATTCCCTTTTATATCTGTAATCAAAAAGATTTGGAGGTACATTCATTATATTAAGATTGCACCTTTGAAATTAGATAGGCATCAATCAATGTTCAGCCCAGACTTTATATATGATGAATGCATTAGGATCTTCTAACGAAATATATGGACCTGCCGTATTACTATTAAATCGTTTAGCCTAACCACATATTAACGAAAAGTATTTAACAACTTATTAATGTAAAACTATACCCGGTTATGAGACCGAATTTTGATCAAAGTAAATACTGGGGAAACCACTAAAATATTTTTAAATGTTGAAAGGTTTTACCAACAATACCAATTAGCTTAGCGTTTTTTTTTTTCAGTTTTGGTCCAGATTTTGAATTAGCTGCACCCTTGTAGATATACGAGATATGTTTCTAAATTTAACACAACTTGATGGTGGGTATATAAGATTCGGCACAGCCAAACATAACACTCTTGCTTGTTTAAAATTACTTTATAATTTTTTTGCAAAAATCTCTTAAACCGCACAAGGTATTATGACTATTTTTGGACACAACATATACCAATACCTTACAAATTCAGAAATATAAATTTCAGAACGGGTTTTGAAATTTCAATTAACATTTTTGTATACAGAAGTGTATGCTTTTCAAAAATTTGAGTTTTTTTTTAGAAAAATTGGTCGTATGACCCTATTTATGGCTGAACTCCATCACGTTTTTGCACAGACCTAACGAACATTACAACTAATATAATTTTATTAAAAAAGGTTTTTAAACCCATAATAAAATTTTTTTACAGAAACAAAAATTTCAAATTTTGTCCAAAAATTGCTGATTTTCGATCATTCGAAATATAATTACAACGTATCCCTGAATCCTTAACCTTTAGAAAATGTTAAAAAAATTTAGTATTTTAAAAAAAAAAAATTTCAAGAATAACGAAAAAATAAAGTTACTTAAAAAAAATAATTTTTCAAACTTTTTTCGGTACACAAAATTTGAAGAATTTTTCTGTTTTATAAACTTTACATAATTTAATTTTTTTTCTTCTACTTCACTAAAACATTTATCAGCAATCTCACAGTATCTTTTAAAAAAATGTCGGTCTTACCATAAATGATTTATAAGTCAAAAATGCCAGAATTCATATCAAAAAGTGGAAAAAAAATGTTTAGAGTCAAATATCTCTTAAAGTATAAATGATAATCTGACGGTACTACATATTTTTTCTTAAAATTTCTTAAGAAGTTTTCGAAAATGTAAAAATCTTTTGGATCGGACTAAACTGGCGATAGTTATACGCACACAAGAGTTTAACATGCCCGAGGTGGGCAACTTTGCTCCACTGTATAGCCCACTGCGTTACAGATAGATGAGTCCTTAAGCGTTATTCTAAAGGCCTAACTCCACTTCTACTTGTACTAAATTTCGTCAAAATCCGTCCAGTGCTTTAAAAACTGCAGAGTTATTACCAAAACAAGTAAGAAAGTGCTATAGTCGGTCAAGCCCGTCCATAAGATACCCTTCACCACTAAGAACACCTTTGTTCTTTTTTCTGTAAAAAGACAAATATTTGCTAAATTTTGCCATCATACAAGCATTTTCTCAAAACTTATATATTTAAGCTGCTTTCGTCATTTGGACTTATATGAGAGCATGGGTCAAATGTAGACCGATTATCTGGAAATTTGTCAAGTTGATTACAGTTGTTACAAAAATGATGTATGCAAAAAATAAACATAAAATTCTCAGACTTACGAGTGTTTTAGTGATTTTTGTTTCATTTAGTGCGTTCTGATAGAGGAGTTTGTATGGGAGCTGTAGTCAAATGTGGACCGATGTCAACGAAATTTGGTACAGTAAATTATGTTTATGTATTTCTTTCAAATTTCATGAAAAAATATTGATATTTGTGGCCAATATATCAATTCCGGGAAGTGGGACCTATGGGAGGTACCATAAATAATGAACCGATTTTGACAAATTACAATACTCATGGTCTGATTATCAAAAAAATAATCTGTGCAAAATTTCATAAAAGTATCTTATGAATTGCGACCTGTAGTTTGATTATAAGGTTTACATGGGGGTCCAGCCAGACGGTCGGACGGACTGACATCGCTAAATCGACTTAAATCGCTATGGTCAAGCTCTCATATAAGACCAAATGACGGAAATAGCTTGAATATATAAGTTTTGAGAAAATGTTTGTATGATGGCAAAATTTAGCAAATATTTGTCTTTATACAGGAAAAAATAACATCTTTGACCTTAGTGATGAAGGGTATCGTATGGTCGGGCTTTACCGACTATAGCACTTTCTTACTTGTTTTGGTAATAACTCTGCAGTTTTTAAAGTACTGGACGGATTTTGACGAAATTTATTACAAGTAGAAGGGGAGTTATGCCTTTAGAATAACGCTTAAGGACTCATCTATCTGTAACACAGTGGGCTATACAGTGGAGCAAAATTGCCAAATATTTGCAAAGTTAGCAAATATTTGTCTTTATACAGGAAATAATAACATCTTTGACCTTAGTGATGAAGGGTATCGTATGGTCGGGCTTTACCGACTATAGCACTTTCTTACTTGTTTATTATAAAGTTTAAGCATTTAAAAGACCACCACTCGAAATTTTGCAATCATTGATTCTTTTGAGGTAATTTTCGACCACTTTTTGACATATATTGGGTGGTATTTCAGCCATAACTTGCCAAATGTTGGTTTTTAAGTGCTCAAGAGTTAAGGGTTTATCTGCTTAAACTCGGTCTTTCGCTTGGCCCACAAAAAAAGTCTAATGATGTCAAATCGAATGATCTTGGTGTCCAGTTGATATCGCCATGACGAGAAATTACGCGGTCTCTTGCAATAAAGCCATATTCGCTCGAGTTGTGTCACATATGGCACCGTCTTGTCGAAGCCACATATTCTCCAAGTCGTATTCTTCAATAATCTGCCATAAGACATTCCTAATTCCTGAGAACGACGAGGAATCGACACATTCAGGCATACGGTAAGACTTTCACTTACAGCAGCGATATTATCAGCGGAACGAGCAAAACATTGATGCACAGGCCTTACAATATTGTAACCACTACAGTCTCTTCAAATTTCTTCACAATTTTGCCAATTGCTTGCGTAGTTGGACGTTTATGTAAACCATAATCTCCTCTTAAAGCACGATATGTGGCTGTTGCAGAATCACCATTTTCGTAATATGTTTCGGTAATTTTTATGCGTTGTGTGATACTTAAGCGATCCATTTCCGTCAATGTCAGACTTTCAACTAAAAAGAAAAAAGTTTGGTTTAACAAATTAGTTTGACAGATCTGGAATTCCAGTCCTATACTTTTGAAACCACGAAATGGATAACCCGATATAATGTAATAATCATTGATTTGTTCATCTTGATAACATTCGCTTGATACTAGAAATTTACAAAAGTAATCCTCCCAAGTTTTGTACGCTTTCTGTATTTTTCACCAGATTTTATTGGTCGCCCTTATATTGGAAGATATACTACTTACTAACTTAAATGGCCTATTGTATCAACCTGTTTAGGTCAAAGGCCGAGCATATTTTAGAATTCCATGCGCTTCTATCTTGTGCGCATATTCTCCAATTTCTTATGCCAAGTTTTGAAAGATTTTCTTTAACTTGGTCTTTCCATCGAAGTTTTGGGCGCCCTCTTCTACGAGTTCCCTCAGGATCATTATCAAACACTTTTCTTGCCGGAGTATTTACATCCATTCGCACAACATGTCCTAGCCAGCGCAGCCGCTGTTGCTTAATGCGTTTTACTATGTCTATGTCAGCGTATAACTCGATATTCATGGTTGACGCAGACTGGTTCAAATATTTTTCGTAGGATTTTCCTCTCAAACACTCCAAGGATAGCTTCATCTGCCTGTGCAAGTACCCATGATTCTGCACCATACAGTAACACGGGTAGTATAAGCGTTTTATAGAGCGTAATTTTAGTTCTAACGGAGAGGACTTTATTTCTTAGCTGTTTGCTTAGGCCAAAATAGCATCTATTGGCAAGTATTATTCTACGTTTAATTTCAAAGCTTATATCATTGTTGATGTTCACAGCGGTACCAAGGTATACAAATTCTTTTACAACTTCGAAGTTATAGTTTTCTACGGGCACATGTGATCCAATTCTAGTGGTCTGTCTGCCTGAAGAAACCATCAGTTTTGTTTTTGATTCATTTACAGCTAAACCCATTTTGTTTGATTCCTTCTCGATATTGGAAAAGGCGGCAGTTACCTCGTGTAAAGTGCGCCCCATAATATCAATGTCATCGGCACACGCGAGTAGCATATGTTTTCTATTGAAGATTGTTCCACTTGTATTAACTGCTGCATCTCGTAAGATTTTCTCTAGCACAATATTGAAGAGATCACATGATAGACTATCACCTTGTCTGAAACCCCGTTTAGTTATGAAAGACTCTGATAGGTTCTTACCAATCTTAACAGATTATATTGTATTAGTTAGTGTCATCCTGCATAACTTTATTAGCTTCGTGGGGATGCCGAACTTAGACATGGCTTCAAACACCTTCTTCCGTATCGGGCTGTCAAAAGCTGCTTTGTAGTCAACAAAGAGATGATACGTGTCAATTTGTTTCTCTTGGGTCTTCTCCAGGATCTGATGTAGAGTAAAAATCTAGTCAATGGTTGATTTACCTAGTCTAAAGCCACATTGGTACGTCCCAATTATTTCGTTAATTTTGGGCTTAAGCCTTTCGCACAGTATGGTCGATAGAATCTTATATGCAATTGAGAGGAGGCTTATCCCTCTATAATTTGCACACACAGTTTTATCTCCTTTTTTGTGCACAGGACAAAGGACACTAAGATTCCAATCGTCTAGCATGTATTCTTCTGACCATATTGCTTCTATAAGTTGGGACATAATCCTTATCAACTCATCTCCTCCGGCCTTAAAAAGCTCAGCAGGAAGACCATCGGCACCCGCAGCTTTGTTATTTTTAAGTCGATTTATAGCGATTATAATCTCATTTTGGTTTTTAAGTCGATTTATAGCGATTATAATCTCATTTTGGTTTGGTGGTAGACATATAACGCCATCATCATTGATTTGTTCAGGCGTGTCATCTTGGTCGCTTTCATTTGATACCAACAATTTGAAAAAGTGCTCTTTCCACAGTTTTAGTACGGTTTCAGCATCCGTTACCAGGTTTCCTTGGTCGTCTTTGCAGGAGTGAATACAATTGCTAAAACCATCCGTTTGGTGTTTAACTTTTTGATAAAATTTACGCACTTCATTACGACTCTTATATATTTAACTCAATCTCCTCGAACACACGTCTTTCCATTTCTCTCTTTTTTCTTCGGAATAGGCGTTTCTCTTCCCTTTTTCTTTCTATATATCTCTCTAAAGTTCGACGAGTAGCTACTGACTGCAGGGTTGTACTGTAGGCTGCATTTTTCGCCGCAGTGGCATTGCGGCACTCCTCGTCATACCAAGAATTTTTTGGAAGAGGGCTCTGGAACCCCTATACAGCTTTTGCAGCAGTTTTCATAGAGCTGGCAATAAGTTGCCATAGAGCGCTGACGTCGTTGGGAGTTGAAATATTTTCTCCGAGTAATTGAGCTATTCGTCGCGAGTAATCTGTGGCAATTTGATGGGATTGTAGCTTGGTGGTGTTAAATTTCCTTTGCGATTCCGTCTGTATGTTTCGCGACACACTCAGGCGTGTTCTCAACTTGGCTGCAACGCGATAGTGATCGGAGTCCATATTGGCTCCCCGAATTGTACGCACATCCAATACGCTTGATGAGTGCCTTCCGTCAACTACAATATGGTCTATTTGATTTTTTGTCATTTGATCGGGAGACACCCACGTAGCTTTGTGTATTTTACGGTGTTGAAATCTGGTGCTACTCACTACCATATTTCGAGCAGCCGCAAAAGAGACCAACCTTATACCATTGTCAGATGTTACGTCATGGAGACTGAATTTACCGATAGTGGGCTCAAAGCAACTTTCCTGTCCAATCTTTGCGTAAAAATCACCCAGTATTATTTTTACGTCATGATTAGGGCAGCTATCATATACTTCCTCTAAGATATAACTACCAAAATCTTTCGTTTGGTATTTCAGGTTTTGGTAAAGTTAAGGCACATTATTTTGACTGTTGCAGTTACATCTTAATTGCTTTGCCCTCGTGTCTTTACATTTCTTTCTTTTATCTTCGGAATATTAGCTTCTCTTTACTTATTTTTTCCTGACACCTTTGTTGGGGATTTTTCTTTGAATAAATTTAATGAATAACGTGATATCTCCATAATTTTTTAGGATTTTTACTTATGTATATATTTTTAAATATGGAAATTTTTGTACGGATGGACGGAGATCCCGAGATTTTCGAATATATCAGAAAATATCGTATTCAATCCAAGACCTCAAGTTGTTTAAAGGCTGTCCATTGAAGTATAAAAAGGAGAGGTGACAAGAGACTTGCCTTACACGAATATGGCAACTAACCCATGTGTAGATCTCAATGTTTAAAATCCAGAATTTTCATTTGCTTCTTACATTTTTCTAAAATTCTTTACAGATAGCTCCTATTGACACTTTCCAAGGCCTTTCTAAAGTAGATAAACGTTAAGTATTTACATTGGGATGCGTAACTTATTAATGTGTAGATATTTCTTCTATTAGTGTTCACTGTACAGTGTAGATACACAGTAAATATCATTTGTCTAATTTGTGTCATAAAATATGTATACGCATGTATTTTGTCATGTAGGAGGAGAAAGGCCAGATTTGGTCAACTAAATCCAAACACAATAAACAAACAAATCATTATTCTACACTTTGTGTAAAAGTTTAATTTAATAAGTAGACGCACACACACTCACGCAAATGCAAACAATTATTTGGTTATGTATGTTAGTAGAGGATACACCTACCAATAAAAATGTTAGCATATACCCCTATGTATGTATGTGTTACTAAAAGTATCTACGAGTATGAGTAAAATTGTGATACTTTACAAAGTTTGAGTGTTTACTTAGAACTGTACTACTGACATAGAATGTAGTTAGTACAAAGTCTGTTTGTCCATTACTGTTTGCCTCACTCAAACAAACAAATATTTGTATTTATCTTTCAGATGGGCTTATTAAAGCCACTCATAAATTGACTCGGACAAAGGGCAAGACGTTATATTCTTCTGACCAGTATATCCTACTGACCAAGATGGACACAGAGTAACAATAACATACAACTAATAAGAATAAGTAATGCCACGCACTGAGTTAGTAAGTGGGTATGGGTAAGTATAAGTAGAAAATAGGAAAGGAATTATGTTTTATGATACAAATACTGTTTTTGATGCTGATAATGAAGATGTGGGAGAATGATGAAGATGTTGAGGCTAACGTTGGTGATCAAATTGTTGAAACGCATGGGGGTCCTTTTATATGCTCTTCCATTATACAAGATTACTTGTGCAAATATTTTTGATAATAATGCTAATGAATTTGATTGTAAAGGATGAAATAGGTAATTACTTATTTTTATTTGAATTTTTTGATATATTCCAATTTTCTTTTTGTTTATATGTAGTTATTTCCATTAGGCACTTTAATTACACTGCTCTGCAGCCAAATCGTACTTTTAATAAAACTATGTGGACTACATGGATTTTGATGCGCTAAGCTCAGATCCATTGTCGGTTTTTTTCCATCAGATCTGGATTTTTTTTTATGGGCGTGGCAAATTTTTCCCCTTAAATTAGTCAGGTACGGAGACCTATTTCGTCCTAACTCGAAAACGACTCATCTGATTATCAAAATTAAAACACTTGAAGATGCATAACAAAATTACATTTATTTTAGTCTAATATAATTTTTCTGTATCTCTTATCGTTTTCGAGTTATTTAGAAATTAATGGAGAACAAATTTTTTTTTCGTGCAAAATTCGTAATTTTTTTAGGTTAAAAATGTAATTAAAAAAACAGATAAAGTAAAATTTTAACATTTTAAACATTTTTCTAAGAGCTACATATCTTAAGAATAAAATAAGCCAATTTACTTAATATTGCAATGCAACGAACCTTACATATGTCCATAAGATTTCATTAGGTAATGAAGCTAAAATACAACGGTATTTTTTATAAAAATTGGTAATCGATAAATTGGTAATAAAATTCACATTTTTAAACCGATTTTTATGGTTTATAGCTTATTTTATTCTTAAGATATGTAGCTCTTAGAAAAATGTTTAAAATGTTAAAATTTTATTTTATCTTTTTTTAATTACATTTTTAACCTGAAAAAAATTACGAATTTTGCACGAAAAAATATTTGTTCTCCATTAATTTCTAAATAACTCCAAAACGATAAGAGATACAGAAAAATTATATTAGACTAAAATAAATGCAATTTTGTTATGCATCTTCAAGTGTTTTAATTTTGAAAATCGGATGAGTCATTCTCGAGTTAGGAGGAAATAGGTCTCCGTACCTGACTAATTTAAGGGGAAAAAATTGCCACGCCCATAAAAAAAATCCAGATCTGATGGAAAAAACCGACAACGGATCTGAGTTAAGCGCATCAAGATCCATATAGTCCGCATAGTTTTATTAAAAGAAAAGACAAAAAATGAATTTTTGCAGAGCAGTGTTATTAGATACCTCTTAATCAATCGAATTATTTGTTTATGAATGTATTTGATGTTCTTTCATATTTCACATTCAGCTATTTATATTTTTACTTTACCAATGTTTTCGAACTTTCATTTATCTTTAGGGTAGATCACTTTTTTAATTTTGCTGTAACCGACAATATGGTTTATTTATTTTTTAATGTTACGGGTAATATTTTTATATCTACCATCAACAAGAATGGGGGATATATTGAGATTGTCATTCTGTTTGTAATTTCCTTAATATTGGCCCAAAAAGAGAAGCGATATACATTTTGAATCCTTATGAAATTCTAAGCGATGTCCGTCTGTCTGCCTGTCTGTTGAAATCACGATAACGCCTAAACGAAAGGAGTTGCAGAAAACTTCTCTATTCTAAATTTAGTCGTCATAGCTATTACAATTCTATTCAATTTATCAGCATTAATGTGTGTTCCCGGGCGGGCTTATATGTGAACCGATTTCGCCCGTTTTCAGTACACAACTTCTGTTATATATTAAAAATACTTTTGTACAATTTTGTCTCTCTAGCCCTTTTTGTTAAGGCGCTATCGCGCTTTTATCTGACTGACAGACGGACATAAACCCCTTTTCCTTTTGTATTTTTGTATTTCCGTAAGTTTTTTATATGAGATTATGACAAAATTTTGCACACTGGCTGGTATTCACGTAAGACTTTTTTGTGTTAAATTTAGTGGCCAAAGCTATCATTTATTGACATTTAAGTGAATTTCAGGTGGAATTTAGACTGTTTCCGTAAGTTTTTTATATGGGAGCTATGCTTAAATGTAAACCGATTTCTATGAAATTTTATATACTGCCTTGTACTTATGTAAAACTTCTAAATACCAAATGTTGTCCTCATAATTGTTATAATTTGTCATTTATTAGCAAATAAGCGATTAGCCCAGACGAAGTTATACGGGAGCTATGGTCAAATGTGAACCGATTTTGCCCGATTTCATTTCATTTCTTCATTTTTCAAGAAATGAAGAATAGTTGTGCCAAATTTCAGTAACCTATGTCCTTTCCTTAAGGTTTTATCGTGCCGACAACAGACAGACAGACGGACATCGCTCAATCGTCTTAGAATTTCATAAGGAAACGGCATATACTTCACTTTTTTGGGCCAATATTAAGGAAATTACAAACGGAATAACAATCTCAATATACCCCTCATTCTTTTTGATGATGGGTATAAATACTAAAATCTCAGAATTAAAAGTTCGTGCCGCAGCAACAGCGTTACCGCTGACAAATTTTAAAAAGTCGCAAAAAAAGTCGCTTCAAAAAAAAAGTCCCACAAAAAGATATTCGGTCTTATATTAAAAAAAATCTTAAATATTGCTTAAAGAACACGTTAGTTACCAAATACTTTAAGGCTAACAAACGATTGTTAAAAAATAGTATCCAAAAACACTTCTTTAACTAATGAATACATCAAGTCTCTCTTGTCTCTTTATAGCTAAAGTACCTGGTAGACCGAGCCTTGCTCGGAGCTTTATGATAAGCATTTTGAGGAAAATTTTAAAGTTTTTATATATTTTATATTATAAAGTGCTAAAATAAATTTAGAGGAAAGACATTGTAGAAATATTCAGTTAATTTTGAATTATTTGATTTATTTTGTCCGACCAACACATAGTTTGCATAGTTTACAGTTTAACTCATTTTGAATAATTTTGGAAATTATTCATATCAACAGAAACCTCTGTCGACTCATGCGCAACAACTTTGCTAAAGATTATAGTCTGATCAAATGCACAGTTTACGATTTAATTCATTTTGAGTAGTTTTCTGTGGCGCCACCTGTCGGACTTTGCTTATACCAATTCATAAACCTTCTTCGGCTTATCCGTAACAACTTTGCTGAAGATTATAGCATGATTAAATGTACAGCATACGATTAAATTGACTTTGAGTAAATTTCAGTAGCGCCATCTGTCGAAATTTCTTCATACCAACTAAGAAACCTTCGTCGGCTCATGTGCAACAACTTTGCTAAAGATTGTAGCATGATTAAATGTACAGATTACGATTAAATTGACTTTGAGTAAGTTTCTGTAGCGCCACCTGTCGGAAATTATTCATACCAACTAAAAAGCCTTCGTCGGCTCATGCGCTACAACTTTGCTAAAGATCATAGCATGATCAAATGTACAGTTTACGATTTAATTAATTTTTAGTAATTTTCAGTGGCGCCATCTGTCGGAAATTAGTCTTATCAACTTTAAAACCTTCGCCGGCTTATCCGCAACATCTTCGCTAAAGAGCATAACACAATCAAATTCACAGTTTACTATTCTATAAAGAACATACATACAGACAAACATTCATTTGTTTAAAATAATACTAATTTTTCGCCCTTTTTATTCCCTAATTTCTAAAAGTTCCATATGTATATTTGGTACTTTTTTGGTGCCAATTGAATTCGGTACATTTTTTTAAAACGCATTTAACATAATGTATAATGTTCCTATTCATATTACTTTGGAGATGTTAAGTTATCATTTTATCCCTTTTTTACCCATTTTGGCTCCAAAATCAAAAAAGTACCAAATACGTGTTTCATGTTTTTTTTACATCTATTGATTGCAGTACCAAGTTTCTTTCTATATTCTTTAGTTTAAAATATTAGAGTGGGTTAAAAAGGTGCCAAAAAAACTATTTTCACCCTTTTTTACCCCCTATTGGACATAGTTTCAAAAAAGTACCAAACACCTGTCCGCTTATTTTCAAAGCTGTTTAAAACGTAGTTTTAATTTTGTTTCTATACCTATTACTTTAGGAGACATAGCGTTTTCGATTTTTTCCCCTTTTTACCCGTTTTTACCCTCTTAGAGGTAAAAGTTCCAAAAGTCCCTTCTTCTTCGACCTATACATCAAAAAAGATACCCACTGTCCAAATTTTATCAAAATCGTTAGAGCCGTTTTCGAGATAGCAATTCTATATATATATATATATATATATACAATTATTGCTCGTTTAAGAATATAAGATATACAAAACAACGAATTAATTATTCATTGTTTCCTCCGGGTAGTCGAATTTCTAAATAATGTTTTGTATGTTTTTAATATAAAATAACATTTTTCTTCTTTTCGTACTGTAAAATTATGTTTATGTTATATAAAAGCACAAACTAAACACATTTATAATACAGTAAAATAATAAATAGACAAATTTTTACTAAGGGTTTAATTCGATTATTTAAAAATCGAGTACTTTTAACTCATGTTAAATATATATACATCACTATAAAATTTCATTGACCGATGTCTGTTTTTTGTTGAAAACACGAATTTTTTGTTAAAAATTAAAATTTGTATTATCAATTTCTTTGAAAAGTTTGATTTTAGCATGAAATATGTAAAATAGAGTATGAATTATCATGGAAATTATATTTCATAAATTCCCCACCCCCGAAATCTTTTATATGATAAACAAGTAAGAGTGTTATATTTGGCTGTGCCGAATCTTATATACCCACCATCAAGTTGTGTTAAATTTAGAAACATATTTCATATATCTACAAGGGTGCAGCTAATTCAAAATCTGCACCAAAACTGGAAAAATCGCTAAGCTATTTGGTATTGTTGGTAAAACCTTTGGACTAAATTAGGTTTCCGTAGCTTAATAGTTCAACATTCAAAAATATTTTAGTGGTTTCCCCAGTATTTACTTTGATCAAAATTCGGTCTCATAACCAGGTATAGTTTTACATTAATAAGTTGTTAAATACTTTTCGTTGTGATTAATATGTAGTTAGGCTAAACACGTTAATATTAATACGACAGGTCCATATATTTCGTTATGAGTTCCTAATGCATTCATCATATATAAAGTCTGGGCTGAACATTGATTGATGCCTATATAATTTCATAGGTGCAATCTTAATATAATGAATGTACCTCCAAATCTTTTTGATTGTAGATATAAAAAGGGGATGTTATATATATAAGAATTATAGCCAAATGTTGACCGATTATAACAAAATTTTACACACTGGCTGGTATATATAGAGAGCTTATTCTTGCAAAATTAAACGACCATAGCTATCATAGTTTCTAATTTAATAGCTTTTAACTGGCCTTTGCTAAAATTTTTGGTTTCCGTGAGTGTTTTTCATATGAAAGCTAAAGTCAAATATGGATTCCTATAAAATTTGATAAACTGATCAAAAATTGCATAAAACTTCCCTATTTTAAATTTAATCGTCATAGCTATTACAATTGTATTCAATTTATCAGCATTAATGTGTTTCCCGGGGCGGGGTTATATGGGAGCTCTAACTAAATTTGAACCGATTTTGTCCATTTTCAACACACATCTTTTTCAAGATATCCAAAATACTTTTGTAAAATTTTGTCCCTCTAGCTCTTTTCGTTAAGGCGCTATCGTGCTTTTATCTCACGGACAGACGGACATAAACAACCTTTTCTTTATGTATTTTTGTGTTTCCATAAGTTTTTTATATGGGAGCTATGGTCAAATGGTGACCGATTGTGTCGAAATTTTGTACACTGGCTGGCATTGACATAAGACTTCCTTGTGCTTAATTTAGTCTTACTAGCTCTTATAGTTAAGGAGCTATCACGATTTTATCTGACGGACAGACGGACATAAATCCCCTTTTCTTTTTGAATTTTTGTGTTTTCGTAAGTTTTTTATATGGGAGCTAGGTCAAATAGTGACCGATTGTGACAAAATGCACAATCGTTTGCACACTGGCTGGCATTGATATAAGACTTTCTTGTGCCAAATTTAGTGGTTATATCTGTTATACTTTTAGATTTATTGGCATTTAAGTGTATTTTGGGTGAAATTTAGCCTGTTTTCGTAAGTTTTTTGTATGGGAGCTATGGCTAAATGTGAACCGATTTCGATGAAATTTTATATGCTGCCTAGTGCTTATCCAAAACTTCTAGATACCAAATTTTGTCATCATAACTGTCATAATTTGTCATTTATTAGCAAATAAGCGATTAGCCTAGACGAGGTTATACGGGAGCTATGGCCAAATGCTAACCGATTTTGCCCAATTTCAATACCAAAATTTTCTCATAGATAAAGAATGTTTTTGCTAAGTTTCAGTTAGCTAGCTCTTTTCGTTTAGGCGTTATCGTGATTTCAACAGACAGACAGACGGACAGACAGACGGACATGGCTCAATCGTCTTAGAATTTCATAAGGATTCAGAATATATATCGTTTTTGGTTTTTGAGCCAATATTAAGGAAATTACAAACGGAATGACAATCTCAATATACCCCCCATTCTTTTTGATGGTGGGTATAAAAATAGCAAATTAGAAAAAATATGATAACTAAATTTAGCAAAAATATTATTTTTTATTAGAAAAGTCTGAAAACTTAAATATTTCCTTTAAAAGTTTTCAGAAATATTATTTGTCAAAACAGTAAAATATTTAACGTAGCTTTAAATTATGTAGACAGCTACTTTAAATTATTTGATGTTAACAAAAGATTAACATCGGTTTGTTAAGCTAACAATCGTTTTAGGATAATACTTTAAGGAATTTTGCTAAACTTTAGTTTACCAATCGTTGTTAAATTTTTTGCATAAGACCGATTATATATAGGCAGAAATCAAACAGTTTTAATTCCAAAGAAACCGACTTTCAACTCTAATAATTTTTATACTCTTAGGTGTACGGAAAATCTAATTACAGATTTGAACTCCTAAGACTTCAGGTATATTGAACACAAAATTTTAGTAGTGCAAGTTTGCACTTCTTAGAGTAATTGGAATGGAAATTTCAAACACGTAAAAAAACCGAACGAAGCATTTACATACGTCAGGTGTAAATGACGAAATGAAAACTTAAATTTCTTATAATTTAACACCTAAAACCAAAAGCGCCAAAAAAAAATAATTTTTTGCTAAAATTTTATGAAGATTTTGAAAATCGTGCAAAAAAGTATATATTGCTTTTAATGGTTTTAGATAACAAACTGAGACCTAATCACATAAAAGGTATGAAAACGATGTCATTTATAACCGATTTAACGTTTGTCAAAAATACCTTTATAAGCTGAGAACGCAAAGGTTTTATCTAAAAACATTTTACTGAAGCAAATTGCGAATTGAGCACAAAATTGGTCAGGAATAGTGTTAAAAACTTTCTGCATCTTCGAAGATCATGACGGTTGTTGGGAAACTTCATCATCTTCTGACTCTGAACTTGATTGTATTTTAACTGATGTTCCACCTGCTTAGTTTCATTAATACTCTTTCTTTTTGCTCGAACTATAAATGTAAAATATTAATGAAATAATGACAAACGAAAAAAAAAACAATATTTTTGTACGTAGTTATGCGGGAGTTGTCGAAAAGCTATCGGCTCTGTCGCCAAAATTTATTTGTTTTAGTTTTTTATTGTTCAAAAACACTTCTCAAAGTGATGGTATTTATACTTAAGTTAAAATCATTTAAGGGAATTTTAGTTGAGATATTGAATATGGGCTAAAAAAAAAAAAAAATTAAATAATTTTGCAAAAAAAAGTCAAAAGTCGCACACAATTCAAAAAAGTAGCAAAAAAGGGCCAGGGAAGAAAAGTCGCAGGTTGCGTCGCAGGCCACCTGAAAAAGTCGCAAATTGCGACTTAAGTCGCATAACGGTAACGCTGCGGCAGCAATAAGCTAAATTTTTATACCCACCATCAAAAAGAATGGGGGGTATATTGAGATTGTCATTCCGTTTGTAATTTCTTTAATATTAGCTCAAAAACCAAAAACGATATATATTCTGAATCCTTATGAAATTGTAAGACGATTGAGCGATGTCCGTCTCTCTGTCCGTCTGTCTGTCTGTTGAAATCACGATAACGCCTAAACGAAAGGAGCTAGCTCACTGAAACTTAGTAGAAAAATTTTGGTATTGAAATTGGGCAAAATCGGTTCACATTTGACCATAGCTCCCATATAACCTCGTCTAGGCTAATCGCTTATTTGTTAATAAATGACAAATTATAGCAGCTATGATGATAAAATTTGGTATATAGAAGTTTTACATTAGCCCTAGGCAGCGTATAAAATTTCATCAAAATCGGTTCACATTTAGCCATAGCTCCCATACAAAAAACTTACGGAAACAGCCAATATTTCACCTAAAATACACTTAAATGCCAATAAAAACTATAATAGATATAATCACTAAATTTAGCACGAGGAGGTCTTATGTCAATGCCAGCCAGTGTGCGAAATTTTGTCACAATCGGTCACTATTTGACCTAGCTCCCATATAAAAAACTTACGAAAACACAAAAATTCAAAAAGAAAAGGGGATTTATGTCCGTCTGTCCGTCAGATAAAATCCTCATAGCTCCTTAACTACAAGAGCTAGTAAGACTAAATTAAGCACAAGGAAGTCTTGTGGCAATGCCAGGCAGTGTGCTAAATCTTGTGACAATCGATCACCATTTGACCATAGCTCCTATATAAAAAACTTATGGAAACACAAAAATACATAAAGAAAAGGTTGCTTATGTCCGTCTGTCCGTCAGATAAAAGCACGATAGCGCCTTAAAGAAAAGAGCTAGAGGGACAACATTTTACAAAAGTATTTTGGATATCTTTGAAAAGATGTGTGTTTAAAATGGACAAAATCGGTTCAAATATAGTTAGAGCTCCCATATAATCCCGCCCCTTGAAACACATTAATGCTGATAAACTGAATACAATTGTAATAGCTATGACGATTAAATTTAAAATAGGGAAGTTTTATGCAATTTTTGATCAGTTTATCAAATTTTATAGGAATGAGTCCATATTTGACTTTAGCTTTCATATAAAAAACACTCACGGAAACCAAATTTTAGCAAAGACCAGTTAAAACATATTAAGTTAGAAACTATGATAGCTATGGCCACTAAATTTTGTAAGAATAAGCTCTATATATATACCAGCCAGTGTGTTACAATCGGTCAACATTTGGCTATAATTCTTATATATATAACATCCCCTTTTTATATCTACAATCAAAAAGATTTGGAGGTACATTCATTATATTAAGATTGCACCTATGAAATTATATAGGCATCAATCAATGTTCAGCCCAGACTTTATATATGATGAATGCATTAGGAACTCATAACGAAATATATGGACCTGCCGTATTACTATTAACGTGTTTAGCCTAACTACATATTAATCACAACGAAAAGTATTTAACAACTTATTAACGTAAAACTATACCCGGTTATGAGACCGAATTTTGATCAAAGTAAATACTGGGGAAACCACTAAAATATTTTTAAATGTTGAATTATAAAGCTACGGCAACCGAATTTAGTCCAAAGGTTTTACCAACAATACCAATTAGCTTAGCGATTTTTTCAGTTTTGGTCCAGATTTTGAATTAGCTGCACCCTTGTAGATATATGAGATATGTTTCTAAATTTGACACAACTTGATGGTGGGTATATAAGATTCGGCACAGCCGAATATAACAATCTTACTTGTTTTGTTGTATAGTTGTGGTATCGGAGTACCAAATACAACTTTTATAGCAGAAATTTAAAAATAACCCACCCTATTGTCGACCAATGTACTATCATGGCAATGAATATAAAAGTACATATGATCCTAAATGTATTCAAATATATGTATGTATGTATGTTTGCTTTCTTTGTTGCCTAAAATAACATAACTCAAAAGTCCTTGTTTTTTGATTGACACAATGTTTGGCAAAGTTTTTGTTCTGCGATTACAAAACAATGAAAACAACTGGTTCGTAATAAATTTATGAACATACCAACCTCTGACCACAAATGCAAGTCAAATTTTAGATGGGTAAGACCAATTAAGAATGTATGTATAACAAGTAGTCTAAGCTTTTAGCATCTATTAACAACAATGCAAAGGAATCATGACATTAAATAAACATTCAAAGCTTTTCAAAAAAAGTTTCGTAAACATAAGCCAAAATTCGTACAGTGGCATAATTTAACTTTTTACTGGACTTACTTTGGCAAACATAAAATAATAATTATTATAACTAAGTTCAGGTTATCTCTGAAGTATTTTATGGATTATCAAAGTTTCTTTCTTCTATTTAAGAGGTGAGTATGTGTTATACTTTGCAAATATGTTCAAATATTTGTTTTTATCTTCAATAATTCGTAGAAGCTTAACTATGATATAAAATACTCTTATGTTGGTTAGGATTACAATCTTATAAAACCTTGTATAATTAAGTAGTTCTAAGAACTAACTTCAGCTATTTTTTTTTTTGTTTTTTCGTTTCCATTATTAAATATTAACATTTTTTGTTTCCACAGAGAGTACGAATTTTTGTATTTATATTTCAGTAATTCTAATATTTTGCTAAAATCATAAATATACAAACATATGTGCTAGGGTGTCCCTAAAAAATTAAAGTTATTATTTTTAATGCATACATCAGTTCTTTTTATGATACAATTTCCTTGAAAAAAATTAATAATTGTCCTTTTTTAGTTGAATTTCATTGATTTGTCCTTTTTGAAGTGAATTATCCTCTTTGATCAAATTACGTCTGATTTTCGAGATATTGAGCATTTCATATTTTTTGTAGAAACCTATTTTTTGGGATATTTTGTTGTATAGTGTGAATTGGTGCTGGGACACCTTTAATATTTTTAAGGTTTTAAAATCTTCGGAAATTGTAAATTTTGAATTGATTTATTTTAAATGTCCAGAACTGGTCACCGGATTCCGAATCTTAATAGCTCGTTTCAACCTATAAAGTGTTAAAATTAAGTTCAAAAACTTTAAATTAAATTGAGTTAATTTTCTGGAAGCTATGTCAAAATTTCGCAGGGTTGTATTATTTATTTGTTTTTAGTTATTCACCAATATAAAAATTTTGTTTTGAGACTAACCTATAGCTATACCGATCGACTGAGAATCACTTTATGGGTAGATGGGTAGATTTAATAATCAAAGTAATTTGATAAATTTTTTTTTTTGGTATTTTGACCTTCGCTATTGAAATTGTCCGAAATCGATCCATATGTATTGAACAAAAAAAAATATTTTTATTCTTTGGACCCTATTTCACCTTATCATATGTTTTGGCTTGACCGGCAATGAAATTTTCCCTCTGTTTTACCGGATAATTGTGATCAGCGATAAGCCTTATTTCTGGTTAAATAGTAACATAAGGAACCAAAATTAACATATCTGGTGTAATGAGCAGCCTGTTGAACTGCTCAAACTAAGATTCGAGTTCGGACAATATTATGAGATTAAACGCCTTCAAACTATTGCAAGGTTATGTAAAGGCTTTATGAAAAAGACTGCCGATATAAGGATTTTTCAGCTGCTTATGTTACCTTTTCAAGAAGGTGGTCCTTCTACGCTTAAAATAGTATATTTTCTGATACACCTTTCCTATCTTCTTCAATTCTTGTTTTACAAGAGCCCAGTAGCTTTCCACAAGCCGAAGTTATTTACTGTAGGATGGATTTGTCTTTCGTGGTACAAAAATTATATTGTTACATGTTTTCTTAAAAAACGTGGAATGAATTCTTTTCCGAAAACAAAATTTAAACACTTTATGTCGCTTTTACAAAGTTATATTTTTATTAACTTAAACACACTTGACAAAAATGCTTTACTAATATTCTTAGTCTCACTGTTCTCTTATACGCGTCTCAATTAAAACTCTGCCACGATATCAGTTCATCACCCTTTTATAGTAGATAAGATAGTTTCTTGCATTTTCTGCAGATGTAAACAAAGAGCTGCTGTCGTCGATTACACTAACAATGCGGCTTACGAATGTTCATGCATGTTCCAATACATTCTCACAAGATCAAGAATACACTCATACATACGTTGTGCAAATGGATTATCTGAAGTTAACACCAACAGAGAGAGAGAGAGAGAGTGTAGATAAAGAGAAAAATGTTGCTCTACTCTTACAGCAAAACATTAAGAGAAAAATGTTGTTCTGCTTATAAATACAAACGAGCAACAACTACACCAACAGAAACATTCTAGGAAACTAGGGAAAGAATTATAAGCAGTGAACTTTGCACAATGGGCGGATGACTTAAAAATTCGTGACAATATTATTATTTAAATACCACTCAAGTGACTTTTTCCATAGTGGCATGATGACAAATATCGTGCCTGAAGTTTCAAAATATGTGGCGAAAATCGTATGCTACAGTAAATGAAAGAAGTGTACAAAATGTATTGAAATGTGTTAAGCGAAAAGTGATAGTATTTTATGGAAATAGGCGATTATTTTCTTAATATCTATTTTTTAAGAATTGAAAGATACCATGAATTAATATAAGCTTTAATCTTCTAAAATTAAACTGAGCGTGATTCTTGAAACCGACTGAGAAAAATGTATAATTTTGCAAAATAAAAAAAAAAAACTAAGTAAATCCGATTAAATTTTAACAAAACTAAACTTTTTAATACTAACAAGCGATTAAATGATAAATCATGTCTAACTTTGGAATTTCTTCATTTTCAAAAACAAATTTTGGTGCATATCCTTAGGCGAGTTTGCAGGGTCATGAATTTTCGCGGAATAGAGTTTTTTGGTCCTTTGTAGATACAAATTTAGTTGTATTTTAATAATATTCAGCACAAATATGGCTTATGATACCCATAATCAGTGAACTTAATTTTGTAGAAATCGGCTCATATTTGACCATACCTCTTATACAAGACACATTCTCAAAAGACGTTTATATACACATAAAAGCACAAAAACGTTTATAACTCTAAATGCACTTGATTACTAAGACTTTGCACAGATAAATATTTTGTAAATATTAATCAATATCTAAAATTCCGAAATAATCATTCCGCAATTGATTTTAGCTTCCATATCAGGCCCTTAGCCGAAAATGACATAAATCTCGAAATTTTGAAAAAATATCACAAAATATATGTATGTATGTCTCTAAGACTTAAGGAAAACTTGTTAAATTGTTGATCCATATTTGACTTTAATAGTGAAGGGTATGATATGGTCGGGCTTGACCGACTAAGGCTTTTCTTACTTGCTTTCTACTAAGAACTGGCTTTAAAAACTGTATAAAACAAGGTTTTTATAGAGAATTTTAAAGATTGTAAAAAATTAAACCAAATACTAAAAGTTTTGATAAAAACTTACTTTTGATAAAAACTTACTTTCAAAAAAAAAAACTTACCATATTTTAAAAAGCTTGATCGTTTGATTTTAAAAAACTATTTAAATTTTTAAAATCGCTCTGCAAATGTGAGTGTTTGAGGTACTTAAGTTCCTCCAACTATTTATCCGAAAACAGTTTTTTGAGACAAAACCTCTAAACAAAAAGTTGATATCTATTAAGTAAGTACTTAGATACAGAGATATAAACAAAAGGCCAAATCTATCCAAGTCTTTTCTTTATTATTAAGTGGTTGTTTACTAAAATTTTATATTAAATTTTTTAAATTTGACTATATGTAACTTATTTTTTATACCCATTATCAAAAAGAATGTGAGGTATATTGAGATTGTCATTCCGTTTGTAATTTCCTTAATATTGGCTCAAAAATCAAAAACGATATATATTCTGAATCCTTATGAAATTCTAAGACGATTGACCGATGTCCGTCTGTCTGTTGAAATCACGATAACGCCTAAACGAAAGGAGCTATTGAAATTGGGCAAAATCGGTTAACATTTGATCATAGCTCCCGTATAACCTCGCCTACGCTAATCGCTTATTTGCTTACAAATAACAAACTATGATAGATATGATGAAAAAATTTGGTATATAGAAGTTAAGCCCTAGGCAGCATATAAAATTTCATCAAAATCGGTTCACATTTAGTCATAGCTCCCATACAAAAAACTTACGGAAACAGCAAAAATTTCACCTAAAATACACTTAAATGCCAAAAAATCTAAACGTGTAACAGATATAACCACCAAATTTGGCACAAGAAAGTCTTATATCAATGCCAGGCAGTGTACATAATTTTGTAGCAATCGGTGACCATTTGACCTAGCTCCCATATAAAAAACTTACGGAAACACAAAAATTCAAAAAGAAAAGGGGATTTATTTTCCTCTGTCCGTCAGATAAAATCATGATAGCTCCTTAACTACAAAAGCTAGTAAGACTAAATTAAGCACAAAGAAGACTTATGTCAATACCAGGCAGTGTGCTAAATTTTGTCACAATCGGTCACCATTTGACCATAGCTCCCATATAAAAAACTTATGGAAACACAAAAATACATAAAGAAAAGGTTGTTTATGTCCGTCTGTCCGCCCGATAAAAGCACGATAGCGCCTTAACGAAAAGAGCTAGAGGGACACAATTTTACAAAAGTATTTTTGATATCTTGAAAAAGATATGTGTTGAAAATGGACAAAATCGGTTCAAATTTAGTTAGAGCTCCCTTATAACCCCGCCTCGGGAAACACATTAATGCTAATAAATTGAATATAATTGTAATAGCTATGACGATTAAATTTAAAATAGGAAAGTTTTACGCAATTTTTGATCAGTTTATCAAATTTTATAGGAATCAGTCCATATTTGACTTTAGCTTTCATATAAAAAACACTCACGGAAACCAAAAATTTTAGCAAAGGCAAGTTAAAAGCTATTAAAGTAGAAACTATGATAGCTATGGTCACTAAATTTTGCAAGAATAAGCTCTATATATAAATGGTTAAATTGTAAGGCCCGATATTAAATGTGAACCACACCTAAACGCCAAGTTTTTTTCAGAATTTTATTTGACATTTCTCTATTTCAGACTTACTCAATTTGAGAGATACACAATCCAACAACGTGTTAAAGTTATCCAGACTTATTATGAAAATGGGCGTTCAAATCAAAATGCATATCGTGCACTTCGTGATTTTTTTGGTCAATTTGATCGTCCAAATGTGCGTACAATCGCAAAAATCGTGGAAAAATTCGAGCAAACCGGGTCTGTAGAAGATGTGAGAACACCAGTGCATGCTCGTACAGCTCGTACTGCAGAAAATATTGCTGCTGTTCGCGATAGTGTGGCTGAAGAGTCGTCCACCTCAACTCGTCATCGTGCCCAACAATTGCACATCTCACGCTCGTCGGTGATGAACATTATACATAAAGACTTGCATTTACACGCTTACAAGGTGCAATTGGCTCAATAACTAAAGCCTTTTGGCCATTCCAAACGTCGTGAATGGCAGAATGGTGGCAAGAAATGGCAACAGTGGATGATCAATTTTCGAAGAAAATCATCTTCAGTCATGAGGCACATTTTTATCTCAGTGGATTCGTCAATAAACAGAGTTGCCGCATTTCGGCGAATGAGAATCCAAGAGTGATTGTCGAAAAACCAATGCACCCACAAAGAGTGACTGTTTGGTGCGGTTTATGGGCTGGCGGCATCGTCGGGCCGTATTTTTTCCAAAATGAGGATGGTCAGGCAGTTACTGTGAATGGTGTTCGCTATCGTGAGATGATAACGAACTTGTTATGGCCCGAATTGGAAGATATGAATGTGGACGATATGTGGTTGAGCAGGACGGTGCCACTTGCCACACAGCTAACGAAACAATGGCTCTTTTGGGCAACAAATTCAATGGCCGTATTATCTCACGTAATAGCGATGTCAATTGGCCGCCAAGATCATGTGATTTGACACCGTTGCGGTTATTTGAAAGAAAAAGTGTACGTCGATAAGCCAGCAACAATTCAAGAGCTAAAGGATGAGATAATTCGGCACATTAACGGCATAGAACCTCCATTATGCCTCAGGGTCATCGAAAATTTAGACCATCGGATGGAGGTGTGCCGCCGTAGTCGCGGCGCCCATTTGGCCGATATTTTGTTCCACACATAATTGAGTAGTACCAATATATCATAATAAAATAAAATTACAATAATTTAATAAATAGTTTGTGTTTTATTCAAAATCAACATCGGCCCTTGAAATTTAACCACCCGATATATATATACCAGCCAGTGTGTAAAATTTTGTTACAATCGGTTAACATTAGGCTATAATTCTTATATATACAACATCCCCTTTTTATATCTACAATCAAAAAGATTTGGAGGTACATTCATTATATTAAGATTGCACCTTTGAAATTAGATAGGCATCAATCAATGTTCAGCCCAGACTTTATATATGATGAATGCATTAGCAACTCCTAACGAAATATATGGACCTGCCGTATTACTATTAACGTGTTTAGCCTAACTACATATTAAGCACAACGAAAAGTATTTAACAACTTATTAATGTAAAACTATACCCGGTTATGAGACCGAATTTTGATCAAAGTAAATACTGGGGAAACCACTAAAATATTTTTAAATGTTGAACTATAAAGCTACGGCAACCGAATTTAGTCGAAAGGTTTTACCAACAATACCAATTAGCTTAGCAATTTTTTCAGTTTTGGTCCAGATTGAAATTAGCTGCACCCTTGTAGATATATGAGATATGTTTCTAAATTTAACACAACTTGATGGTGGGTATATAAGATTCGGCACAGCCGAATATCACACTCTTACTTGTTCAATATAATGGGTGTTTTTTTTAGAGGTATAGAACTTCGAATTGAAATAAAACACAAGAAAATCGTTTTAATGTCCATCAATTTGGCTTTATTGGAAGGATAATTTTATGCCATTAATGTTTAAATATGATTTCGGGCATGTGGCCGCCGCGGCTGGCTCGAATAAAGCCAATTCTACAGGTCCAATTTTCAACGACTTTTTCGAGCATATGGGGCCGTATGTTGGCAATAACGCCACGAATGTTGGCTTCCAAGTCCCCTAACGTTTCTGGTTTGTTGGCGTAGACGAGCGAGTCCAAATAATCCAGTGGTGTCAAATCGCACGATCTTGGTGGCCAATTGACAGGTCCATTCCGCGAAATTATGCGCTCATCGAATGTTTCCTTCATTAAATCAATTGTGACGTGCGCTGTGTGGCATGTAGCGCCGTCTTGTTGGAACCACAACTCATCCACATTCATGCCATCCAATTGGGGAACAAAATAGTCGGTTATCATGGCTTTATACCGGTCTCTATTTATGGTAACTGACTCTCCAACATTATTTCGGAAGAAGTATGGCCCAATGACTCCACCAGCCCATAGAGCACACCAAACAGTCAGTTTTTGTGGATGTAATGGCGTCTCAAGGGTCTCATGTGGATTCTCTTCACTCCAAATGCGGCAATTTTGCTTGTTGACGTAGCCATTCGACCAAAAATGAGCCTCATCACTGAACAAAATTTTGCGATGAAAATCAGCATCGAGATCAATCTCATTTTCGGCCCATACACCAAAATCACGACGCATTGCATGGTCTCGCGGCTTTAATTCTTGCACAAGCTGGATCTTGTAAGGTCGCAAGCCAAGATCTTTGCGCAAAATCTTCCATAAAGTTGATGGACAAAGCTCTAATTGCTGTGCACGGTGGCGAATCGATTCATTCGGGTCCTCTTCAACACTTTGCTCTACAGCGGCAATTGTTTCTTCGGTGCGCACTGTTCGACGTCGCTGCGGATGCGTATTATCACATAGAGTAAACGTAGTGCGAAAACGATCCATGGTTAACCGAATTAATTGCTCTGATGGACGATTATGTCGACCATAAAATGGACGGAGCTTGCGGTAAACTTCGCGAACTGAACCATTATTTTCGAAATAATTTTGCACGATTTTCAAGCGTTGTTCTTTTGTCAACCTGTTCATGATGAAATGGCAAACCAAACTAAATATTAATCACTTGACAGCTGACAAAATGGCCGCCAGTTAAAAAAGTGATGCCAACTTAAAGTTCTATACCTCAATAAAAAACACCCGATATATTCCAAAATATATTAGTTTATTAAAATAATGAATGAAATCCATACTCACTTTATATGTTCAAATTATGCATAAAATGATAAAATATTAAATTTAAAATTCAATTAAATCTGTAGGTAATTTGCATATTTAAATAAATCGATTTGTTGTGAGAAATAAAAATGCCAAAATGTATTTTTCAAAATAAATATTTTCATCATTTTTTTATTTATTTGATAATTTGCTTTCATTTTTTTTTTCATTTTTTCTTTTGTTTTTTTTTTTATTTTTATATTCTTATCATCTTATGGCTGATAAAAAGATGACTATAATGATGACGTATGACGACATTTTATAATGTTAGTATTTTGGAATTAAATAAATCCTAATGTGAAGATTTCAGATTAGACATAATAACATTTATTGAATTTTTTTTTTATATAAAATTTCTATAGAAATTAACTAAGCAAATGAGGTAAATTTAACTAATAAAATTTGTAAATTTAACAGAACAATTTTTTTATTTTGGTAGTTTTACAAAAACTTTTTAGTTGGGTCTTAAAAGTTTTTTTTTTTTATTTTGAATTTAAAATTAAATTTATTTAATTTGTTAAACTATAGAATTTTGATTTTAATAGAAAATGAAGAATTTTTTTAAAAAGGATATTAATTTTAACAAATTTTCTTTATTTAGGCATAATTTATTGAAGTATTTGTCTGTTTGTGTGGGTGTGTGTGTGTGTGTATGTATGAATTTGTAAAATGTATCTTGTATTCTCTAAATATGTATCTTCTTACTTTAATCTAAATAACATTGAGGGATTGTTTCTTTTTTTTTAATTTTTCTGCTACTTGGGGAAAAACAAGGTACTTTTTCTTTTGTTAAATTATAAAAAAAGTTTTAAAAAATTTAAAAATATTTTTTAAATAAAAATATTCAAATGTTAACAATTATTTTATGATTTTATTTCAATTTAATTTTTGTTATTTATTAAATATATACATTACACGGTATTAATGTCATTGTTATTGTACAATAATTTAATTAATATTGTATTTTTTATTTTAATAAATGTTATTAATGATTAATAAGCGTTTTATGTTTTGGAAGAACTTAACTAATTGTTATTTAATAATTAATTTAATTTATTTATTTTTATGAATTTGTGGTTTTGTTTGTGTGTTCGAGTGTAATTTTAGTTTATTGATGTCAATTGGTTTTATAAATTTCTCTGTTTCATATTTTATTATAAATAGTTTTTTTCCTTTAATATTATTTATTGTATTTGTTTATATTTTATGAGTTTATTTTATTAAATATTGATTATTTATTTGGTTTTGTTTTACTTAGTTTAGAGGTTTTACATTTTTTTTTTCTTTTAAAGAAATTTTTTATTCATTTATTTACATGATAACAAAAAAAAATAAACAAAAAAATTTAAAACATAAATTTGATTTAAAAAAGGATTTATTTCCAATCAAAATCATGCGATTTATTTAAGCAAATAAAGAATTTATGAAAACATTCAAACTTTATTAGAAATTGTTATACTAATTGTATTTTCAATAAAAAAAATGCAAAAGTAGATAAATTAGAAAATTTGAAATTTTAACACATGCCCAAAATACTCATACAGAGTGGCTAAAAAATTTTGCTACAAAAAGAAAGGGTTATAACCAGAGGTAGACACAAAGAGAACAGATCAAAGAAATAGTGGACACAGTTGCCGTTTTTATAATTTTAACTTAAATTGGTATTTTTTCAATATGTTTTACAAAGAAAATGTTTTCTACTCAATTTTTTTTAAATATTTTTATCAAAAATTTTTCTATAGAAAATTATTCTACTGAAAAATATTTCTATCGCAAATTTTTCTTTAGAAAAATATTTTTATTCAAAACTTTTCTGTAGAAAAAAAAAATTATCGAAAAATTTTCTTTAGAAAAATATTTTATTGGAAAAATTTTCTAAAGAATTTTTTTTTAAATTTTTCTATAGAAAAATATTTTTTTTTGAACATTTTTTATAGAAAAATATTTTTATTGGAAATTTTTTTATATAAAACTATTCTTCTCTAAAATTTTTAATAGAAAAATATCTTTATAGAAAATTTTTCTATAGAAAAAAGTTTTCTACTAAACCTGTTTTTTTTTATAATTTTATAAAAAATTGTTCTATTGAAAAAATTTTTATCGAAAATTTTTCTGTAGAAAAAAACGTTTATCATAAATTTTGGGACATCATATTTATTATTAAAATAAATAGTTTTTTGATAAAACCAAAAATTGTTGGTGGGGAAATCTTACATCGACGCCTTTCGATGGTTGGTTAGGCCATCTCATCAGGAGGATTATCCCTAATTCTAGACAAAGCGAAAACCACACATTATGTATAATTTGAGGGACAGAATAAATAAGAATTATTATTGTGTCCAATATATATCAACATAAAGCGAAGATTATCATCTGAACAGAAACACACATACATTTTTCAGTTTTATCATTTCTTTATTTCCCATACATTTGTTGTTGCTTTGTTGGCGACTAAGACAAAAGTGCTATAAAGGGGGTTCAAAGAAGATTAAAATAAATAAAAGTTTATTTTAAAACGTTTTTTAATCCTCCTGATGATTAACGAAAATTTTTCTATAGAAAAATATTTCTGACGAAAATTTTTCTATAGAAAAATATTTCTAACGAAAATTTTTCTATAGAAAAATATTTCTAACGAAAATTTTTCTATAGAAAAATATTTCTAACGAAAATTTTTCTATAGAAAAATATTTCTAACGAAAATTTTTCTATAGAAAAATATTTCTAACGAAAATTTTTCTATAGAAAAATATTTCTAACAAAAATTTTTCTATAGAAAAATATTTCTAACGAAAATTTTTCTATAGAAAAATATTTCTAACGAAAATTTTTCTATAGAAAAATATTTCTAACGAAAATTTTTCTATAGAAAAATATTTCTAACGAAAATTTTTCTATAGAAAAATATTTCTAACGAAAATTTTTCTATAGAAAAATATTTCTAACGAAAATTTTTCTATAGAAAAATATTTCTAACGAAAATTTTTCTATAGAAAAATATTTCTAACGAAAATTTTTCTATAGAAAAATATTTCTAACGAAAATTTTTCTATAGAAAAATATTTCTAACGAAAATTTTTCTATAGAAAAATATTTCTAACGAAAATTTTTCTATAGAAAAATATTTCTAACGAAAATTTTTCTATAGAAAAATATTTCTAACGAAAATTTTTCTATAGAAAAATATTTCTAACGAAAATTTTTCTATAGAAAAATATTTCTAACGAAAATTTTTCTATAGAAAAATATTTCTAACGAAAATTTTTCTATAGAAAAATATTTCTAACGAAAATTTTTCTATAGAAAAATATTTCTAACGAAAATTTTTCTATAGAAAAATATTTCTAACGAAAATTTTTCTATAGAAAAATATTTCTAACGTAAATTTTTCTATAGAAAAATATTTCTAACGAAAATTTTTCTATAGAAAAATATTTCTAACGAAAATTTTTCTATAGAAAAATATTTCTAACGAAAATTTTTCTATAGAAAAATATTTCTAATGAAAATTTTTCTATAGAAAAATATTTCTAACGAAAATTTTTCTATAGAAAAATATTTCTAACGAAAATTTTTCTATAGAAAAATATTTCTAACGAAAATTTTTCTATAGAAAAATATTTCTAACGAAAATTTTTCTATAGAAAATTATTTCTAACGAAAATTTTTCTATAGAAAAATATTTCTAACGAAAATTTTTCTATAGAAAAATATTTCTAACGAAAATTTTTCTATAGAAAAATATTTCTAACGAAAATTTTTCTATAGAAAAATATTTCTAACGAAAATTTTTCTATAGAAAAATATTTCTAACGAAAATTTTTCTATAGAAAAATATTTCTAACGAAAATTTTTCTATAGAAAAATATTTCTAACGAAAATTTTTCTATAGAAAAATATTTCTAACGAAAATTTTTCTGTAGAAAAATATTTCTAACGAAAATTTTTCTATAGAAAAATATTTCTAACGAAAATTTTTCTATAGAAAAATATTTCTAACGAAAATTTTTCTATAGAAAAATATTTCTAACGAAAATTTTTCTATAGAAAAATATTTCTAACGAAAATTTTTCTATAGAAAAATATTTCTAACGAAAATTTTTCTATAGAAAAATATTTCTAACGAAATTTTTTCTATAGAAAAATATTTCTAACGAAATTTTTTCTATAGAAAAATATTTCTAACGAAAATTTTTCTATAGAAAAATATTTCTAACGAAAATTTTTCTATAGAAAAATATTTCTAACGAAAATTTTTCTATAGAAAAATATTTCTAACCAAAATTTTTCTATAGAAAAATATTTCTAACGAAATTTTTTCTATAGAAAAATATTTCTAAGGAAAATTTTTCTATAGAAAAATATTTCTAACGAAAATTTTTCTATAGAAAAATATTTCTAACGAAAATTTTTCTATAGAAAACTATTTCTAACGAAACTTTTTTTATAGAAAAATATTTCTAACGAAAATTTTTCTATAGAAAAATATTTCAAACGAAAATTTTTCTATAGAAAAATATTTCTAACGAAAATTTTTCTATAGAAAAATATTTCTAACGAAAATTTTTCTATAGAAAAATATTTCTAACGAAAATTTTTCTATAGAAAAATATTTCTAACGAAAATTTTTCTATAGAAAAATATTTCTAACGAAAATTTTTAAATAGAAAAATATTTCTAACGAAAATGTTTCTATAGAAAAATATTTCTAACGAAAATTTTTCTATAGAAAAATATTTCTAACGTAAATTTTTCTATAGAAAAATATTTTTCTCGAAAATTTTTTTATAGAAAAATATTTTTATCGAAAATTATTCTAGAGGAAAATATTTTTTATCGAAAATCGTTCCATTAAAAACTGTTTTTTTATCGAAAATTTTTCTATTGAAACATTTTTTTATCGAAAATAGTTTTATAGAAAATATTTATTTTAGACAATTTTTCTATAGAAAAATTTTTTTATTTGCAAATTTTTCTATACATTCTTTTTTTAGAAAATTTGTTTTTAGAAAAATTATATTTTGACAAATTTAAATATCTATAGAAATATATTGTTATCGAAAATTTTCGCAAAATTATTTTTATCAACAAATTTTTTATAAAAACTAATTTTTATTAAAAAATTTTCCAGGGAAAAATATTTTTATCAAAAATTTTTCTATAAAATATGATTTTATCGAAAATAAAAATATCGAAAAATGTTTATACTTACAGTTCCAGTTGTAGCACAGTCTGCTGGAGAAGACGCAGGTCTATAACTGGAATATGCGGAGGAAATTGACATCATCATGAAAGTAAGTTGTCTTCGAAAGAAATAAGCTAGAAGTGGATGAGAAATGTACTTAACGCTTACTACTTGTGCAGGAACTCTGTAGGTAAAAATGGGGCTTAAGACTATGGTAACCAGAAGTCTAGTATGGCTGTATGAGTCGGGTATACTTAGACATAGGTGGGAAGGGTCCAGAATACTGAGCTTAATATTCTCCTTAGGCTTGGAAAAATGCTTACCGACAGATAGGTCGGACAATAAAGTCAAGGAGCACAAGAGGTCGTAATCAGTGATAGAACAGTATGGGAGGGCCGTACATCGTACTCAATTGGTGTTTTTTTAATGGAACAGTGCAGTGTCTTCTAGTCAGAGATATTTGAAATATGGAGGGCCATAGGGGCTTATCTCCAGTACCATAACTGAAAACAGTGATAGCCAATCTGCCCTTAAGGCACTACAAAGACACAATATTATCTCAAAATTATTAAAAGATGTACATTGATCCTAACTATTAGATCTATTACATGATATAAGATTCGATTGTGAAGCGTTACGAATCATTGCGACAACGAAGTTGATGACAAAGCCATTAATACGGTTCCTACTATCTGTCGTTTCTATTTGGGTATCAAGTCTTTCGACCTTCCGCGAAATATCTCTAGATGAGGACTCAGCTGAATCATTTTCTGTCGCTGTGCACTGCTGCAAAATCAGAGGCTCAGACATCTAGGTAATATATTCCATGATGAACTTCTGGATCTGTAGCAGTGCAAACTTGTAGAGTTATAGGGCTTATAACTGGACTCAGTTGGCTTAGATAAGCCATTCTTAGTCTCGCTTTGCTTTTTCCCTATTCATCTTTGAAGGATCGCAATGGACCCCTGAAGACTGTTTATATGCCCTAAGAACTCATGGCTTAAACTGATCAAAAGAGTAATACCCACCAATATTAGCATCTAATTTAGATAAAGTAACTTAAAAATCAATAAAAGTATAATTCATGTTTCAAGTCAAAACTTGAAAAATTGAACTGTTAGTTACAACGACTAAAAGCTTGAATATGCTACAAAATTATTATACCCTTCACCACCATAGGTGCTGCTGACGTATGTAACGCATAGAAATATTTGTCTTATACCCACCTTTTAGTATACCAATAGACTTAGAACCACTTTCTGAGTCGATTTAGCGATGTATGACCTTCCGTCCGTCCATCTGGCTGGAGGGCTGGCTGGCTGGACCCCCATGTAAACCATGAAATCAAAGTACAGATCGCAATTCTAAAGATAATTTGATGAAATTTGGCACAGATAATTTACTTTTTCGATAGTGGGACCACGGCTATTGAAATTCGTCAAAATCGGTCCATTATTTATGGTACCTCCCATAGGTCTCACTTCTCGGAATTGATATATTGGCCACAAATATCAATATTTTTTCATGAAATTTAAAACAAATAATGCTTATATAAACCAAAATCTACTGTACCAAATTTCGTTGAAATCGGTCCACATTTGACCATAGCTTCCATACAAACTCTTCTGTCAAAACGCACTAAATATGACAAAAATCACTAAAACGCTCGTAAATCTGAAGATAATCGGAATTTTAAGTATATTTTTTGCATACATAACTTTTGTAACAACCATAATCAATTTGCCAAATGTCGAGATAATAGGCCCACATTTGACCCTAGCTCTCATATAAGTCTAAATGACGGAAACATCTTATATATATAAGTTTTATGAAAATGTTTGTATGATGACAAAATTTAGCAAATATTTGTCTTTATACAGGAAAAAGAACACCTTTGACCTTATTGGTGAAGGGTATCGTATGGTCGGGCTTGACCGACTATATCACTTTCTTACTTTTTAGTTATTAACTATGTTCTCAATTGATTCTATTCTTTGAGTTCTTTCTTTTCTCTCCGTCGCCATTTTTGTATATAATAAGTTTCGGCACAGCACTTAAAGTTGTTCAAAAAAACGTTAAAGAAAACATTTATAGAATATAAAAAAATTTTAAATACATATTTTCCTAAAAGTATGCTTTTGTTTCTAAAGACTCTTTTTTCCCTACTTAGTTCCAACGAATCTGATTATGTTTGAAATTGTTTAAATAAACGAGTAAAAATGTTCAATTTTTCAAAAATGTAAATAAGTATAAAATTCCCAGAAGTATGCAACGCTTTTTTAATTTTGTCGATTTATATTTGTTGTAATGATTAACCAGAATCTATTCAATTTGTGCAAAGAATTTTTAAATAAACAAAATAAAAAAATAATGTTATTTATTAACTTTTAAAAATCCATTCAAGCTGTGCTGTGTTTTTTTTCAGTTCAATTTCCTTTAAAAGATTTACGCACTAATTTTGTGGAACCATTATTTACATAAAACCGTACAAATTATCCAAAATTACCATTGAAATTTAAGTCCATAAAATTCCTTTTTTTTTTGCTTTAAATTTACTTTAGTTAAACAAATTTTGGCCTTGAAGTTTTTGGAAGCAAACATAAATTCCTTAAGTGAAAAGCCTCAATTATTAGGAAAAACAAATTTATCCCTGAGAGATAAACTGGATCAGTTCTTTTTTCAATTATTTGTTTCTAGGATTTTCAATTTTTGTTTTTTTTTGTTGTTGTTCTTATTGTTGTTGATATGCGTAAACTCCCATATTTGCTTAAAGTCCAGTGTAGTGTCAAGGATGTTTTGATTTTAATGTACATATGTGAGTCCTTTTATAAAAAAATTGCTTGTGTGGTAGACAAAAACGAATCAAAAACAAACATATACACATGTAATAAAGAGGAAATGAAATTTATATGTATATTTTAAATAAAAAGTACATGATGTTTGTGTGTAAAAGAAAAAAACAAAATAAAATGATGAATTAAATAAAAGCCCTTAGGAAGGATATAAAAAGGATATAAAAACCATCACGTACATACATACATAAGAGTTGTTGGAAATATTTGCTTTGCTTCTTTTGTCATTGTTTAATTTATTTGTTTGTACGAATGTTAAAATAAGAATTCAATTTGTATAAAATTTAATTTAATGCTTAAAATATTTGTTATAGTTTTTTAAAGTTCTACTTAAAATCGAAACATTTTTTTAAATTAGAGTCAAATCAATTTCAATTCAAAAATTCAAATAAAGTCCGATTTCTATGAGATTTGTTGTACAATATGTTTTTAACAGAGAAAATTATTAGAATTCTTAAACATTTTAAAATTAGCTTTGATTCAGATTTTATGGCACTTTAAAATTACTTAATTATGGATAGCCGATTTGAAATAATGGGCAGGATTTAATACCATATACCATTAAAGTCAAATAAACGCCAATTGTCAACAAGTTTTTCTTAACTCTTGCTTAAATTCCAAATCGCAGCAATAATTTCTCGAGATTTTAGTATATATTTGTAATTTCCGTAACTGGATCTGATATCATATATCAAATATTTCATCACTTAGAAATAAGATGGTGATATAAACCGGAATCAGATAAGGCTGTGTTTTACCAAGTTTTTATTTTTAGCTGTGTTCTCGACCTAGTGATATAGAAGGTAATAGACCATTATTAAAGGCCGATGATTTATGTATGTCTACTTACCCCCTCTTTTTTAGAGTCAAAGTTTTCACAATTAATGAAAAATTGGTTGAAAATAAACAGGTCGTCATTTAAAGAGTGTTCTAAAAAAAATATGCATTTACTATTTTAGACAAAATTTATCCATAGTGCAAGAAATAATTTATTTTTTGATCAAGTTAGTTTCTATAGATATGTCGGATACTATTATTTTAGAAATTATTAATTTTCAATAGTTATTTCAATCAAAATGGACTGCGAAAAAAAAGTTCGTGAAAATATAATTAAAACTTTTCAAAAAAATCCGTCATGGACTTTTTAAAAAATAGCTAAAAATTTGAAAGTTGACTCTCGAACGGTTTCTAATGCCATCAGACGGTATAAGGAAAACCTGAGCATTGAAAGAAAACCTGGATCAGGGAGGAAAAAAGGTCCTACAGATATTGGTAATGCAAAAGAAGTCGAGCGACTCTTTCGAAGAGCGCCTAACACTTCTTTAAGAAAAGCAGCTCGTACGGTGAAATGTTCTACGAATTTTGCACATAGAGTCAAAGCTTATGCTGGACTGAAGACATACAAAGTCCAAAAGGTTCCAGATCGCAATGCTATAAACAACTTAGAAGCAAAAAAAACGAGCGAAAAAATTGAAGTCTGATTTTATAAAAAAATACACCTGTTGTGTGATGGATGATGAAACATATGTACTGGCAGACTTTTCTCAACTTCCTGGTCAAGATTTTTATGTTGCTGATAAACGGGGCAATGCTCGGCAAGAGTTTCGCACAAAAAACAGACAAAATTCCCTAAGAAGTTTCTCGTGTGGCAAGCTATTTGCAGTTGTGGCAAAAGAAGTAAAGTATTTGTGGCATCTGGCACAATAAACACAGAAATTTATATAAAGGAGTGCCTACAAAAACGGTTGTTACCCTTTTTAAGAGAGCACAGAGTGACTACATTTTTTTGGCCCGATTTGGCATTATGCCATTATGGAAAAAAGGCACTTGAGTGGTACTCAAAGAATAATGTCATTTTTGTACCACGAGAGGCAAATCCACCTAACTGTCCAGAACTTCGGCCTGTGGAAAGGTATTGGGCTCTAGTAAAAAAGGAATTGAAGAACACAGGAAGGATTTCCAAGAACATGTCCGATTTTAAGCGCAGGTGGAACACATGCTCCAAAAAGGTATCAGCAACTGTAAAATCTTTAATGGGAGGGTTTTCGAAAAAAGTCGATAATTTTGCAAATCCTGAGTACTAAGTAAACATTTTAATGCTAAATGATTTTGTATAATATGTCATTATATTTGCGTATTTTGTAGAGTTTTTATATTAAAAGGTTTGATTTTTATTTAAGAAAATCCAACTACAAATTTTATTTAGAGCACTCTTTATTCATAAATATTTTACGAAGATGAAAAGTGTTTTTATTTCCTGGAAAACTGGAAACTGATATATCTTTTGGCTCAACAGCTGATTTTTCAAATTGTGCAATTTTCCAGTTAAATATGGTTTGGAAACCATCTTATATTTCCAATAAATAAATAGACTACATCCCGACAATTTTGTTATTTCTTGATATCTTCAAATATTTATTAACAAATGTAATTGTGTATCCATAGAAATTTAAATAGTGAAGTATACAAAACTACATAGAAAAACAAATTTTAGGGCATATATTTACAGAAATTAGGGGTAGAGTCATTGAACTTTATGTATTTAATAGAGTTTTTTTTTATTTTTTATGATTCTTATCAAGTTTTAAGAATTTTAAGGCAAATCAGAGTATTACTGTAGCCCTGTGTAGAGTTGGCAGTATATGAACCTAATTTTCGAAAAAATTAGCAATTTTTAATATTTCTTTCTGTATAGAAAAAAAAAAACATCCTAATCAAAAAGTGATCGTTTCGTATGTAATCAATTTTAAAGTTTTGAAAAGCCGGCAACTCGGCAAAGCTGACAGTCTTACTATCATTTGCTTCCGTCTCTGCAAAACTTTGTAACAAAAACAGTAATGACACATTGATTTAAAGAAGTACTTAGAGCTGTCATTTCATAACAAACACCAAATATTGCGTCGGTATATGACAATGGGTCTAGCATTTCACTTCGTAGTCCAGTCGAGAGTCAGCCGATTTGAATGTCCGTGATGAACCGAATCCAAAGCTTGAAAAAAACTTTACAGTCGTCAAATTTATGGCAACGTGTACATAAGGTATGATGAATATTTGTTCAATGACAATTTTGAATTGGGAAAATCTATCATTTATGATTGTAACCTAGCGACAATGAAGCATTTAAATAGTGAAATAGCAGAAAATCTACCCATTAAAAGATAAATAAAGTTATGACTTATCAAGACTATAAACCATGTAGCAAGTTCTCAAGGTCTAGACTTCTGTTCTCATAATTTGGTTGAAAGAAATTTATGCCTATTTTGAGGCCTTGGAAAAACCTATATACATATATAAATTATATCGAATGATATAAAGGCAAATATTCTTACATAATAAACCATAATAAATGCTCGGTAAATTTTACTTGTATTCAATTTTAACAAAAAAGATAATTAATATTATTGCCTTCTTAATGAAAAACCTATGCTAAAGGGTTTTTTAATATTGGACGAGATTAACCCTTTCTTCACCGCGGTCAAATGTCAAAATTTGGATTTCCGTAAAATTTTCATAGCGAGATTAGTAAATATTAAGTAATAATTAACAAATTTTAGCAAAAAAAACATGAAAATAATTGTTTTTGCCAAGATTATATGTTTAAAAAAAAAAATAAATACGAACATTGATAGTGTTTTTTTTTTGCTTATATAATCTACAGATCAAAATCTTTTTGTAGAGATTGTAGATTAGCATTTTTTGAATACAAACCTTTTAAATTAATGATCATATTTTTTTTTAATAAAAATCACTTAATCTTGCCAAAAACAATTATTTTTATGCTTTTTATTTAAAATTCGCTAATTATTATTTGACATTTCGTAATCTCGCTATGAAAATTTTAAGGAAATCCAAATTTTGACATTTGACCCCGGTGGAGAAAGGGTTAATCTCGTCCAATATTAAAAAACCTTTCAGCATAGGTTTTCCATAAACTAAGGCAATAATATTACTTATTTTTCTTTTGACAAATTTAATACAAGTAAAATTTACCGAGCATCTACTCGAATTTGGCCCAAAAATTTTAATTTTCGCGAAATTCGTCAAATTGAAGTCGCAGGTACGGCGAAACGGTTCTAGATATCGACCTAATTTTGGGGTTTATTCCCCCATTTGTCTGTTTTAACACACTAGAGCAAATTCTAAATTTGTAATATTTGTTGAACAAAATTTTCAAAAAATTAAAAAAAGATTTTTGAAAGCGACCTGAGAAAAATGTACCATTTTCCAACATGAAAAAACTAAGTTAACTTGATTATATTTCAACGAAACTGAACTATTTACTAGTAGCAAGCCATTAAATGATAAATCATGTCTAACTTTGGAATTTTTTTATTTACAACATACAATTTTTGGTGCATATCCTTAGGCGCGTTTTCAAAGACATGCATTATCAGAGGAAAACTTTAATAACTTTTAAACTACCTCATGGATTTTCACCTTTCACGATTTGAAATAAAGCTGTGTTGGTTCTTTTTAATATTCTATTATATTTTCTTGTAAAAATTATTTATTTTTGGTATAAATTTTGCAAAATCAAAAAATAACCCATTTTTCCCCATACAAATGGGCTCTTAAGCTTTGGACCCGATGTGCGCCCATAGAACGTTGGCTCAAATTTTCAGATCTAAACTTTTAGACCTAGTGTCACAATATTCCGTAGAAAAACATTTGAAATCAAAGAAAAAAAATTTCCTGTCACCCTAATGTACAAAAATAAAGCTTATAAGCTAACAAACTTGATTCATAAATAACAGATTCATAAAAATAAGACAATCGTAGGCATGGGCATATAAAAAAAATTCGAAAGCCATGAAGTTTGAGCCAGAAATATTTATAAAATGTTTAAAAATCACTTGCAATAGACGAATGTTAACAAGAAATTTCCAGTAAATCGAACATGGTATTTGTTTATGAAACTTTTATTTGACTCTAAAGAAGTGTTTGATTCGGTTTATTTGAAAAAGGACGGTTGTTTGTTAAATTAATTTTAAAATATTATAAAAAACAAAACAAATTAAATTTTCTCTAAGATTGTTTAATTTTATTATTATTATTTATATTATACTTAGCATAACTTCTTAATTATATTAAGAAACTAAATTATTTTAGAAATTTTTCTTTTCTATTTACATTTTTTGTTTTGTTATTTTTGTTTATACTTAATTAATTACTTTAAATTTTTGTCATATATTTTTATTTTATTTTGGTTTTTTTTGTTGTTGTTTTTATAAATATTTATACCCTGATATAAGTATGAGTGTTTTTAACTTTTGATTAATTATATTGATTTATTTATGTCATATAATTAAATTAGAATTTGTTTTAGATTTGTTTTGTCTTAAACCTAAAATAACTTTTAATTCTGATTATTTGTTTTAAATTTTAGTTTGACCTAATAAATTCCATTTAACTAAATTAATTATTATAATTATTATTAAATTTATTCTAGTCCTTTGTACACTTAAATTTTTATAATTTCTAATATTTAATTTTCACATTTTACATCTACTACTTTTTTGAGTGTGTAAATGTGTCCCAGTGTCCTTGAGTAATTGTAAGTGTTAATGTATGAGGGTGTTTAGGTGTATGCGTCTGTGTGTGTGTATGTTTTAAAGTATTTGCTAATATTTACAAAATGTTTAAATGATTTGTATTTATTTGTTAAGTTATTTTTTTTTTCTCTTTTTTCCTTCCTAGATATAAAATATCTTTAATATCCAGTTAGAAAATTTCTATTTATTTTTGACTTTCACCAAAAAAAATCTAGAAAAGAAAATTCTATTAAAATCTCTGCATGGGGCTCATTAAAATGTTTGTGGTTTTAAGGTTAAAGTTCACTTATTTTGTTGTTATTTTTTTCATACCAAACTTTTTTTTTCCTGAAATTAAGAAAGATTGCCTTAATTTTTGCTTCAATCTTCTGTCAATTTCACAAAAAAAGAAAAATCCTTTTGTTTCTTCATCCTTTTTTTATGCATCATTTTGTTGCTAATGAAAATGATGATGATGACGACAATGTTGATTTAATTATGATACATAAATTGTTAAACTTTTCATCATTTTTCTTTATTATACTTTTTTGTTAGTAGTTAAATATTTTTTAATGCAGAGATTTCTAAAAGTTTTCTTTTTCATGTTTTTCCTAGAGTCAGTCAAGATTAAATAAATAAAATAAACATCAAAATAAAAATTTTTATAGTTATTATTAAATAAATATTGCCTTTTTATACACTCACTCTTTTTTATGTTAGCAAATTTAATAAAATATTTATTAACTTCCTCTAATATTTGTTGCCCAATTTTTCAAAACCGCGTGATTTAAATCTTGAAATCGTTTTTGTACAAACATTAAATGTTTTTTGCTTGATTTACGCAAAAAATTGAAAATTGATTAAAACGTAAACTAATACAAAACAGTAATTTTCCAGCTATTAATGACAAACTCTTTTAAGAAAAAAAAAACCGCTAATAACAGTGGCTACACACAATGAAACCTGTTTATGCAACTTGTTAAATTTTACTCAAGATTGCATAGTGTGTGTACCTATCTTCGATCTCAATCCCTGTGGCATTCGAACTTTCATTTACATCAAAATATTTTTATATTTCGAAGTAGGTTGCATTGTCTGTACCGTGGTTTCATGCCTTAAACTAACTTTTTCAAACGTTTCTTTTCTTGCGAGGGTAATGATTATAAAAAAGAGTAAGTAATATACCATGTGTAGACCGAATAAGTATTTGATACCTTTCACCACAGAGGTCATGTGAGAACCACTTTTTAATAATTACATCAACCATTTCTCAAAATCTTAGTACATTTGTGTTATTTTCAACAGTATGTATAATTAGGGAGCTAGGGTCAAATAATAACTGCCCAGCAAAACTTTGGTAATGGCAAGTACTCTGAAAACTGGTTACCTTGTAACGACTACAACATACCATCCGAATAAATAATAAGTTATTACAGAAGTACTTATTTGTAATTAAGATGGTAATTTAAACTGAATGGCCCCGGTTCAAATCCCACCAAGGGCAACAATTTGTTTTAGTTTTTTTTTATTAAAAGAGTCTTTTTAAATGATTTTTGAATTTTTAGAACTTAAATATTATCTTCTGTAAAAAAAATTTGTAAAACTAACTCACGTTAATGAAAAAATACCATCATGAGTCAATTTTGATTATGTAGGGGATGTTGAATACCAAACACGATTCTAATTGATCTTAACTTGGTAAGCCCAACTTATCTGGGTCATCCTTCATCTCAACTGTGGACACACACCTCCTCATGGTATCACCCGGGGAGTTAGTTTAACACCCATTAATATTGTGAGTTAACATGTTCCGAGAGTTGTCCCATAAGATCGATAAAAATGGGTTAGGATTACGGGCTAGTAACCCTCTCTTGAAAAAAAGAGGATAAAATTAGAATTGAAATGTCCCACTACCTAATGTTAGAGAAGGATGTCCGAAACTTCGATAGAAAGACCAAGTAGAGGAACATTTTTCAAAGCTTGGCCTATAAAATTGGAGAATATTCGCACAAGATCGAAAGCCATGGAATTCTAAAATATGCTCGGACTTTCACCTTAACAGGTTGTAACATTTAAGTAACACGGCATTTACACATGCAAGTGCAAGCTCAATACATTTATATTTTTTTACTAACACAATCACACTTCTGCAAGTTGTAGGCTCACTGGCAAGCGATTTTGATTGCCAGTGATTTTTTTACTTGCATGTCAGAAGAATACGTATACACAACTTGTAACAAGTCACCTACGTGTGTAAACGTACTGTAAGTAAGAGTCAATCTTATGTAAAAACTTATACAAAAAAGAAGATTTAAATTGTTTAAGTTTTAAAATAATTTTAAAAAAGTTTTAAAATAATTACAAAAAATCCAAAAATTACAACAAAGCAAAAAAAGCAGGGAAAAACAAAGTTATTTTCACATGATTTTGGATCTAAAAATAAAAATTGTTTATATTAATTATAAGCTGCTAAGTTTTCAACATATGAAGTAGCTCAGTGGAAGAGTCTCTGCCTAGCAGTCGGAGGGTCTGGGTTCGAGCCCCCATGAAATCATAAAAAAAAAATTTGTATTTCGCTTAAAAATATATGTTTTTAATTAAACAACAACAAAAAAGTTGTTGCTGTTGTTGTTGTTGTTGTTGCTTTCAAATTGCTTACCCAAGTCATTACTTTTCTGCAATTGGTAAGTACTTGCCTCCAATGACATCTCCATGTTAATGTAATGACTTAAACAGCGAATGAGTAAGTAGTTCGTGTTTAATAGTTTAACTGTTTAACTCATTATTTAGTAATGAAAAGTTTTACTGGGTGATATCTAGATCGATTTATGTTTATAGAAAACTTATCTGTTCAAAGTTTTAGAAAAAAACTTCAATTACTCTAAAAAAAAAAACTCGGGAAACGACCTAGTTTTTATTGTATTACATGAAAAATCGCGCAAAAATCTTTTGAAATATGTCAAAGTTTAAGTTTTAATGTGGTTCGTGAACTTATCGACCAATAGCATCTGATTTTCCTTTTTTATTAGCAAATAAAAGAAAAAAGATTGCGCTTTAAAATAGAGCATCATTTTTGACACGTTTGTAAATCAAAAGTATTTGTTTGCCAAATTAAAATAACTTTTTTGTTAAGAATGTCAAAAAAACAAAATTTTTCCCCTTTTTCTGGCTTTAGTAGCATTTTATTGCTTATTCTTATACGAAAGCTCTTAAAAGTGTATATCAATTTAACAAGAGAATTTAGTTCCTAATAAAATTTGGTTCTAATTTTTTAAATTAGACAAAAAATCTAAAAGTTCCCAGTAAAACTTTTCATTACCAAATAATGAGTTAAACAGTTAAATTATTGAACACGAACTACTTACTCATTCGCTGTTTAAGTCATTACATTAACATGGGGATGTCATTGGAGGCAAGTACTTACCAATTGCAGAAAAGTAATGACTTGGGTAAGCAATTTGAAAGCAACAACAACAACAACAGCAACAACTTTTTTGTTGTTGTTTTATTAAAAACATATATTTTTAAACGAAATACAATTTTTTTTTATGATCCCATGGGGGCTCGAACCCAGACCCTCCGACTGCTAGGCAGAGACTCTTCCACTGAGCTACTTCATATGTTGAAAACTTAGCAGCTTATAATTAATATAAACAATTTTTATTTTTAGATCCAAAATCATGTGAAAATAACTTTGTTTTTCCCTGCTTTTTTTTTTGCATTGTTGTAATTTTTGGAAAAATATTTTTATACGATTTTTTGTAATTATTTAAAACTTTTTTAAAATTATTTTAAAACTTAAACAATTTAAATCTTCTTTTTTGTATAAGTTTTTACATAAGATTGACTCTTACTTACTTAAATGTTACAACCTGTTAAGGTCAAAGTCCGAGCATATTTTAGAATTCCATGGATTTCGATCTTGTGCGAATATTCTCCAATTTTATAGGCCAAGCTTTGAAAAATGTTCCTCTACTTGGTCTTTCTATCGAAGTTTCGGACATCCTCCTCTAATATTAGGTAGTGGGACATTTCAATTCTAACTTTTATCCTCTTCATTGTATTTTTTTTCAAGAGAGGGTTACTAGCCCATAATCCTAACCCATTTTTATCGATCTTATGGGACAACTCTCGGAACATGTTAACTCACAATATTAATGGGTGTTAAACTAGCTCCCCGGGTGATACCATGAGTAGGTGTGTGTCCACAGTTGAGATGAAGGATGACCCAGATAAGTTGGGCTTACCAAGTTAAGACCAATTAGAATCGTGTTTGGTATTCAACATCCCCTACATAATCAAAATTGACTCATGATGGTATTTTTCATTAACGTGAGTTAGTTTTACAAATTTTTTTCACAGAAGATAATATTTAAGTTCTTAAAATTAAAAAAAAAGACTCTTTTAATAAAACAAAAAACTAAAAAAAATTGTTGCCCTTGGTGGGATTTGAACCGGGGCCATTCAGTTTAAATAACCATCTTAATTGCAAATAAGTACTTCTGTAATAACTTATTATTTATTCGGATGGTATGTTGTAGTCGTTACAAGGTAACCAGTTATCAGAGTACTTGCCATTACCAAAGTTTTGCTGGGTTATTAGGCTTTTCGTAAACCAACTAGGCCTTATAATACTAACATGGTTACACGACATGCAAAAATTGTTACCTGAAATTCATAATAAAACTTATTTTGTTTGCAATCGAAAAATTGTAACTTTGGAAAAAGCTAAATGTCTCGTTTCTTTTACCCAGGATCAAAA